>OU611911.1:13839656-14439656 GCA_914767705.2 Tenthredo notha | reverse complement strand
AGTAGGGTTACGAACAAAGCGATGTGAATATCATTCAACGAGCAATATTCGCCTTGATTCAGTGAAAGTGTTCCATCCTACGAGGCATCTTTGCTGAATAAAACAATACTCTACATGTCTTCTCAGCCTAATAAGTACGAAAATAGTCCTGCGTGAGTGATGTGTTAGTCCATCAATGCGTGTTGAAGTTTCATCGAGTAATAAATTAATTGAAATTATTGTTCTTATTGTAAATCTATTTAATTGTGTATTTGATTGCTGTGTAGAATAAAGCAAGAATTCATTTATGAAATAGATAACTGTTGTATTAGGAACGATATCACAATTCAATTACACAATATTGTATATTATATTGCTCGATGAATGATTTTCACATCGCTATGTTCGTAACCCTCCTTGTCCAAGGGATGCAGCGGATCAGTCAGTCACCGACGAAATGCACGGTTGTAAATAATTTAGCAAATAAACAGAAATCCACACCTGCAATGAATTCATAAAGAATCAATTTCGTATGCTATTGGCTAATCAACTTTATCACTCCGAGATGCGTAAATTTCACCAAGATAATTATTTATAACCTAATGTTATAAATAAATAGAAATTGATATCTGTAATTAATTTAACAATTCAGTACTACTTATTTATGAAATGGTATCGTATACCGTCGTATTATGAACGATATTACAATTTAATTACACAATATTGTAATATGACAGTTCATTTTAACCTACGACGTGACAGCTACCGCTACGTCGTCTATTATCAGTCACAGACATATAAAATATCAGTAGATCGATTGTCTGTGATCGAGCGGCAGCGTTGTCATTCGCGAAAAAAAATAATTGTGCCGCCATTAGACTGACCACTTTCCACAGAACATCTCTGTATGTATATGGACGTGCAAAGTGTATACACCACTCTCATATATATATACAGGGCGAGTCTTCCCTGGTATCGAATGAGGGAGGGGCTTGTTATCGCAGACAATCTGCTCCTTTCTATTCATACTTGTTATCGTCGTATCGGGAAACCCCACTTTTATTTTCACGTACGGTCAACACTACCAGAAACCTCACTCTGTTATCATAATCCCAAATGAGAACATAGAAAGGGGCAGAGCGTCTGCGATAATAAGCCCCTCCCTCATTCGATACCAGGGATGACTCGCCCTGTATATATCTGCGAGATCTTTTCTTTCTATTCATTATTCACATTCATGAAATTATTCAATTACAGAAATTCCTGCTTCGATCGCATTGAGACTTTTACCGTTGCTGCTACCATGTACAACGATCAAGGTTCCCAGAAAGCGAGCATGGAGACCAAGTAAAATTGAGGCCCAGAACGGATTTTTATTACATGTTCCCGTAAGATTATTATCAATGATATAAACTTAGCTTACTCGAAGTCCAAAAGTTCAGTTCTCTCTCATTACTATGTATATTAGGGTGTGTTTTCTAAGAAATATTTGGCTTCTGCGAAACTCCAACTTCTCATTTGAGTCACCAAAACAGTTTTATGTTGACTCAAAATAAAAGTTTCGCAGTCATCATGAAAACATAAATTTTAGCGTGTTATTCAAATGAAAAATATCAAACCTGTTCAGTATCTGCTAATGTCGCTGACTTCATTTTTTTCAAATATCTTATTTTTCTTTGTCTAGAGCATAAGTCACTTGAATACTCAACTCGCCTCAAGAAGAGAAAAATTATTAGCACATGGGCTCAGGGAACAACCGCTCCCAGTTATCGTCGGCGAGTCTCTTCTCAATTGTGATGAGTGTTATGTGTGTATCGATGATTTCAAATACAAAGTGCACTCACCGCTCGATGCATTAGACATTGCTTTCAAGAGCTTCTATGCCCTTCAGCTCAATTATCCAAGAGAAGCTGAATTAACATGGATGACGATCCAAAAAAGGGTGTACGATATAACTGGCGAGTGTGATAAAATCATACCGAGCGTCAGCACCCTTATTGCGGATTTGACAAGTTTGTGAATCGTTGTTGTTTTTTTTTTTTTTACCTCAAACTGTGTACATTAACGGAGCTGGTACGTACCATAAAATCAGTTAGTATACATTCAGCATACCTGCAGTTCATTATTCCTCAACATGCCTACTTGTTTCATCTGTCATAAAATTTACCCAAATCTAAGTGCAATATGGATTCACTTTAAATTAGTTCATTTTCTCTTCGCGGGCAGTCGATTTCGTTGCGGTGAGCCGCGGTGCTGTCGACAGTTTGGCAGTATAAAATCTTATCGTAGACACTGGATTCTAAAGCATCAACAGCAAAAAGCGCAACCCGTGAAAGTTGATTTGCCCAATGTTTGTGAGATTCAGGATAGTAATTCTCAGGAATCGACTTCTGCTAATTCAGTATCGCCAAATTCACAGGGTCATGTTAGTGAGGTTCAAATTCATTCGCCCGAACAAGTCCACCATTCGCCATCAGGTTATCTCAGATTTCAAGAATTAATGCAACAAAATTCATTAAAAATGGTTGCAAAATTGTATAATTACCCCACCTTTCCAAGAAGTCACGTACAATTTGTTGTAGAAACTACTCAATCTTTTATATCTGAGGGTCTCAGTGTTATCCATGAGCATATTGTTACTCGATTGCAAGAACTTGGCGAAAGTCCTGAGAACTTGAGTAAAACGTCTGATATGTTTGCTGGATTAGAACACTCCTTCCACGGCCTCGAAACGGAATACCAACGTTTTAAAAAATTCGAAGCATCCGGGAATCTAATTACACCGATTGAGGTTGTCATAGGGCAGAGGTTCACAAAAATAACATCAACATGTGACGGGCACACGCGAATGGCACCTATAGATGTGAAAGCTAATTTCATTCCACTACGGCAGGTTTTAAAAAAAGTTTTTGAAATGAAAAACGTTTACCAATCTGTTGCTGCACATGTGAAGAAATTGCAAGGTGAAAGCGATGTTATTTCAAATTTTATTCAAGGGAGTCTTTGGAAAAGTAAGATCCTTGGTTACGAAGGGAAAGAAGTCTTGCCACTATTCTTGTTTTTTGATGATTATGAAACTGGCAATGCACTAGGCAGTCACGCAGGTATCCATAAGCTGGGTGCTATTTACGTTTCGATACCTTGCTTTCCACCAAAATTCCAATCACTTCTCACATCCATTTATCTTGCTTTGCTATTTTTTACTGAGGATAGAAAAGAGTTTGGAAATGGCAACATGTTCCAACAACTTATTGCAGAACTGAAATATTTGCAGGAAGAAGGTATCTTAATAGAACTTCCGGAAGGTACTACGAGGCTCTATTTCAAACTTGGATTAATACTGGGCGACAACTTGGGATTACATTCTATTCTTGGATTCATCGAAAATTTTAACGGCAACTTTTGCTGTCGGTTCTGTAAAATGACAAAGCAGCAGAGAGCTCAGAGCTGTATCGAAAACGAAGCGCTTTTGCGAGACATACCTATGTACGACAACGATTTATTGCTTGCGGACTACTCTTTGACCGGCATCAAAGAGCGGTGTGTGTTTCATGCGATACCGGGGTTCCATTTAACCACAAATTTAGCTGTTGACATGATGCACGATTTACTTGAAGGAGTTTGCAATGTAGATATGATAGAGCTCATAAAATATTTCACAGAAGTTGTATGCCTTTTCACCTTGGAAGACCTTAATTCTCGTATTGAAAGCCATGACTACGGTCCAGTTGAAAGTAGCAATATTCCACCTCAAATTGCAGCACACCATATCAAAAGAAATCATATTTCAATGTCAGCAGCAGAGATGCTAACATTTGTATGTCATTTTGGTATATTGATCGGTGACTTTGTGCCCGAAGACAATCCTATTTGGAAATTCTATCTGATTCTTCGACACATAATCGCACTTTTAATGTGTAAAGTTGTGCAGAAAGATTGCTACATTTTACTTCAAACTTTGATAGAAGAACATAATTATTTATTCGTAGTGTTATTCAAGAAAAATCTGAAACCGAAAGCCCATCACCTACTGCACTATCCAAATATTATGAAATCATGCGGACCTATAATTCATTTATGGAGTATGCGTTTCGAATCAAAACATAGAGAGTCGAAATTGACGGCAGCAGTATCCACTTCTAGGAAAAATATTAGTACTACTTTAGCGATGAAAGCACAACTTCAATTGGCGTATCAGTTCATGTGTGATGCAGGATTCACCGAAAGCATAGCAACAGGCCCTGAATATTGCATACCATTAAATGAATTACCGGTTGCAATAACAGGAAATATCCCCCATGGTCTGATCTCTCCGGTAAATATTGTAGCCTGGGTACAGAAATATGGAACCAAATACAAGCCTGGTATGATCATAGCGACAGCCGATGAGGATGGCATACCTTGCTTCGGCCTCATTAAATATATTATATCACAGGGATCAAAAAATATTTTTTTTGTCTTCCAAGAACTATTCGTCTTGGCATTAAATTCGCATTTTCATGCATACGAAGTGTCGTTTAGTAGATCTTATCGATTCATTAATTTAGGAGACTTGTTAAATCCCATGCCTATGAGTCTAATCAAAGAACATGGTACAAACTTCGTGGTTCTGCGAAACCTTCTATAACTAGAGGAAATTATATATACCTATATTTTTGTTTCAATTATATTATTTTTATTATTCACATTTTATATAATCATTTTCATATTACTTTTGAATGCTCACTGGTTTGTTGAAAAATATGTCAACATTGTACAGTAATGTTCAATAATGGGTTCGCAGTGGCTAACTTTTTTTTCTGACTTTTTCGGAAACGAGACTCCATTCTAGTCGTATTTCATGTGCCGATGGCCGAAATTATAATAATAATAATTAGGACCCCTTATAAAAATAATATAACATCATTTTATTCGATTGTATCCGAAAAAGTCAGAAAAAAACAGTTAGACACCGCGAACCCAAAGGATTTTATATAATTTCAGAAACACATATAGGTATATCTCAGCACTGTACTTTACATATAGTTAATAAAATTTTGTTTTATATATACTCACAAGTATGAATTATTATTCATTTTGAAACCTATTACAATAAATGTGTACATAATTAGGGTGGCCCTTAATATGGGTCAACAAAAATTTTGATCCGGCTGCCCCCTGAAACTATTTCAAATGAATTTCAAAAAAATGAGTGCAAAATTTGAGTCGTCTAGCTCAGCGAAAACATATGCCCTCAAATATATTTTAATTATAGGACGTTCTATATCACATCCTATGGCTGCAATGTATTCGAGGGTGCCTGTTCCCGTTAAGCTAGAATACGCACAATCAAATTTTGCACTAATTTTTTCTATTCATTCGAAATAGTTTCAAAGGGCGTCCAGATCAAGATTTTTTTTTACCTATATTAAGGGCCATCCTAATATATACATAACTTTATGTCTACGCCAATAATACTGGTATAGGTAGTAATTGAAATCGTATATTTGGAACAACAATACTAGTATTGTAACGACAGAATTGGTATACCTATACATTAATAATGCTGGTGTATCTAGTAAGGAAATACAAGTGGTTGTAACCACAATACTAGTATCATCGCAGCTACAACACTAGTATTATTGTAGCAATACTACTAGTATAGTTACGCATACAATACTGGTGTATCTATAAGAACAAAAATCTGATAGTTCAAACAACTATACTAATATACTTATTATGACAGTTTTGGTATAGCTACACCAACAATACCGGTATCGCCAGTCAAAGCATGAAATATAGTTGTGGCAACCATACTGGTAATAATGAAACACGCAACCAGTCATGATGTTATACCTATACTGGTATTGCTATATTAGTCATTCATAGTTATGCTAACTGTAGCAATCCGTGCGAGTTTTGGTAGTCAGTATACTGAATATATCTGAGATACGATTTCCAGCACTGCAAAGCTTGCAATAAACAATCAGCAATAAACGTAAGGGGTCAGTAGGAATAAAGTATTGAAGTGGCCCAGATAGCCATAAAATATTGCTGCTAGAACTAGAATTCTTGTTAGAATGAGCAGATATTTTTTTCCGTGTATTCAAAATCAAGACAATGCGCAGGCGTCAAAATATCGACCCGAGTAGCATGCAACAAGTACCGGCAAGCTCACTCTCACGTAAACTCTTGATCGATATCGTTCATTGTAGTGACGTCCTCACACATTTTGCCAATAATACGTATATGTTTAATTGTAACAGTCTTACATATTTTTGTCAATAGACATAACTTAATTAATTTCGACTAATTGTCAACTGTGTATTAAGTGTAACGTGCATTAAATAATAACGAAGAGTCGGACTTTGACTTCAATTTGTAAGTAAAATAAACTTGTATATTCTGTCCAACTCTGTCTTTCTTTGCTCTTGGAAATTTAGATCCTCCCTAACTTGGGACACCCAAATGAACTCCCTCGTGAGAAGAGTCTATTTATTGAAATATTAGTTGACTAGAGCTAAGCCGATAATTGTTTTCGTTAATTTTGATAATTAACTGGCGCCCAGCAAATTTTAGTATCCCGAGCCTCGACAGCTTTGACCCAGGCCGCGTCGAGTGGAAGCGTTCGAATGAAAAATAGTTAATTTTGTCAAATTATTAAATTATATTTAGTAGTTAAAACAGAATTAACAAAGGGAGAGAACGCCTTCTGTCTCAATGGCGCCCAACGTGGGGCAAGTTTGGGAAAATTGAATATCAAAATTGATAAATAACGTATAAAATTTGAAAAATATCCTTTGTGTGAATTCAAATAGTAGAGTATTGAAATTAGAGACCCGGCATAGCAACAGTATAATAACACACGCCGAGGCACACGGCCGAGTCTAAACGTAAACAAAGCCATCGTTGGAGATCGTTTTCTCTCTCTCATACTATCTCTCTCTATTTATGTTCTCTATCTATTTATTCTATTTATTTTGTAACTCTGTAATATTGTATAAATCATATGTCTGCTAATTCACGTCATCGAGTCTAGATCTTGCTCTGACCTGTTGACGAAACCGAATTAAAAGAAAATTTCGTACATACGATGAGTAGCGTGAGAGTCAAAATCGCAACATCGTTAAAAAGAAAGTCAATATCGTGACATTGTTAAAACATAGTCAATATCGTGACATTGTTAAAACATAGTCAAAATCGTAACATAGTAGAAAATCGTAACATTGTTAAAATTGTCAAATCAGTAAAATGATTTAAGTCGAAAAATATTTAATCAAAGTTAGTCATTGTCAATAGATGAAGATCTTGCTCCCGTCTGTTGCCAATCCTAACGAAAACTTGATTCAAATAGAAATCGTACATAGTATATCGTTAAATCGCATATCGTTTTAATGTTATAATCAGTCGATACGTTGAGATCTTGCTCCAACGTACTGACAAAATCGTTTCGTACATTGCACATTGTTGTTGAAAGCCAACAAATTGTCAAGTAGCTAGAATCTTGCTTCGGTTACTTAACAAACCAAATTTCGTGACATTATCGGGTAGCCCGAATTGTCAAACATTGTTTATTAAATAGAAAGCAACACAGGTTAGCCCTGTACCAAATTATTCAAACCTAGGCTAAGAAAATTTTATAATCATCGGATTGAGTACTGGCAAGAAGAATACGACTTCGGGAAAGTCATAAACAAATAATGTTCGTAGCCTATTCTCCACCGAAAAGGAAACAAAATAAGAATCAAACGAGAAAAGCTAACGCTAATAAAACTCAAAACCCAACTCTCTCAACTGACGAGTCAAACGTAGATTACACGGTATCAGAACAAAACCAGCGAACGCGTGGTAATAAATCGGGAAGTAATAATCAAAAACCGACTATGAATAAAACAACACCGGATAGATTGAGTCCAATCGCTCACAGTATAAGTTTGCAGCCACCAGCACCCGGCACAGAAGGTCAAGGAAATAGTAGAAATACGTCCCCTAGCTCACCTCCACCTTTAACGCAGCAAACGCAATTCATACAAGCTATACAGCCGATTGTAAATCGAGTAAATGTTATAGAAAGCACGATGAACATCCTTTTAGATAAGATAAATGGATTAGTAAACCGAATGTTAGTTGACGAGCCAAATGAAAATCGTCCAAGTAAGAAAACTCATTCTAGATCAAGAGCGGGAATAGATAGTCATCCATACGATAACGAAGAAGATTACTCCGCGGATGATGAGGCAGTAGCATTAGGTCGCCAAAATAATAGCGAAGGTCAACAACAGACTACTTCTTTACACAGTGATAGAATTAATCATTCTTTTAGCGCTTTTACCGCGTACCCCCGTCAAATAAATCCAATAAATCCTCCAGATCGTCAGCCAGTAGCAGAAAATATGTGGACAAATGTAAATGCATCGAATCAAAGGTCGAATCCATCGGTAGATAGACACGGTTCGGTCGAAGGAGAATTACGCCACGTACACTTTCATTCAAGTTCATATCAACCCCAAGGTTCAAATTCCTTGAATATAAACGTTCCAACACAAAACATAGCAGGTAACGCGAGTCAACCTTCCGCACAATCGTTGCCGTACTTCATTAGAGTAAAAATCGGTAAGCCGTTACCAAATGGTCAAATCGTCAATGAAGAAGTCTACCTCACGGAACAACAATACAGACAGATGTTGAATCCGTCGGCAATCTTTCAAAATCCGCCAATAAGCACG
Organism: Tenthredo notha; assembly: GCA_914767705.2. Classification (NCBI taxonomy): domain Eukaryota; kingdom Metazoa; phylum Arthropoda; class Insecta; order Hymenoptera; family Tenthredinidae; genus Tenthredo; species Tenthredo notha. Next base: position 14,430,972 of record OU611911.1, on the reverse strand, counting down.
ACACAGTCAAGCTTAAATGATCGAGCACGTAGTGTTAGTCGCGCATCAACTCATTCTTTTAACCCGAGTCATTGGATATCATCGACTCAGCGTTCAGAAATAGATCGTCAATCGCTTAGAACCAGGAGAGGAAATCTGTCTTGGAGGTCAAGTGACTCTAGTGACGATGATGAATATAATCATCCTGTTAATTCTGCCTCTAATTCAAATATTCAAGCTAGATCGGCAACACAACACGTTCCTTCTAGTAGAACCGAGAATCGCTTTTCCAATAATAACAATTATCAACCTACAGCATTAAAGATAGGTCAAGTTGTCAATTCATGGAAAATATCTTTCCCTAAAACGGAAAAAGATCCAGAACAATTCTTGTTAATCTTGAAAGATCTTTTATCGTCTAGCGGTATACAAAAAGATTTATTTGTTCCTTGTTTGTCGAAAATATTCGAAGGTGCCTATAGGTCATGGTATCTAGTCAACAAAACATCATGGCATACATGGAAAGATTTCGTTAAAGCCTTCCGCGGTGATTGGGTAGTTAAAAAAGCCGACGCCGATTTATTATATGAAGTTCGTGATCTGATGGTAGAAAAAAATGAATCGTTAGCCGAATTCGCTTGTCGAGCTCGACTCATTTTCGAGCGTATGCAAACTCCTCCACTTTTTAGGGAGCAGCTTAGGCAAATCTTAACGAAATTTAATCCACGTTTAACTTGCGAAGTTCTGAATCTTGGTCATGTCAATTATACGCAATTCTTTCATTACGTTAACGAAAGAAGTTATCTGTATCAAAGGTCTAACGCACAGCATAACAATAACAACAGTAGACGCTCAGCGAGAGCTCTGGAATTAAAGTTTATGCGAGAACAGATTCACTCGTCCGACGAATCAGACGAAGAAAATACAGCGAGCGATGAAGGAAATTTAACCGAGAAAGACACAGAACAAGAAATCGAATTAAAATTCATTAAAAATAATAAAAGTTCAACAGATTCAAAGAAGTCTTCAAGGACATCTAATCCAAAAACTCTGACCCGACAGAGACTAGAACAAAATTTACAACGTTTCGATAATCCAGATCAAAACAAAGCTACCAGTTCCACTACCGAACGTAATAAACCCAGTCAAAGTAAACCTCCTTTCGATCCAACTAAATTGTTTTGCGTGAACTGTGGTCAAACGGCACACACTGCTCGATATTGTAAAAGTGATAGACAAATCGTTTGCTATAACTGTCGTAAAATAGGCCATGAAACTAAAAATTGTTCAACTCATCAGGGAAACGCGAACAGCCCGCAGTAATTTACCCTCAAGTTACTGTACCACAGGGCGTAGTCGAGGAAGTAAACAAAGATAATTCGGTAGAACCTGACAAAAAACGCGAATCGCTTAGTAATATCGAACAGACAAAAAATTTAGATAAGCCAAGCGTTAACATCGGTTTCGAATCGGATAGTCAAATCGAAACTCAATTAGAACAACACACAAATTTGAATATTATGAACCTAACTGATAGTGAATACGAATTCTCAGATGATGAAGATCAGCTTTCATTTAAAACTAACGAAAGTATAAATTGTACCAGCGAGTTAGTCAATGAACCAATAAATTTGTCAACTATGTCAGATGAAATAGTTAATCAAGAAGACATAATCAATAACGTACAAGTTCCCCAATTCGATAAAGAATTGTTAAAAAGTTGGATACCTCCGAGATTACCACATCATATAATCCATCGGTTAACTCAACGCCGTATCTATCGTGGTGAAAATGAATTAAAGGAACCAACTAAGATAGTAAGAATCCCGGTAAAAATCTCAATTTTTGGCAAAGAAATCAAAGGAATTATCGATAGCGGTAGTGATAGATCATTCTTAAGCCTATCTGCTTATCAACAGATAAAAGATTATCAAATAAAAATTTTAGCTCCGGATACTTCATCCAAAGCAGGAGTACGTTTAGGTGACAAATCTATAGTGCGAACCTATGGTGGTACTAGTTTTGTTATCGATATAGGTGACATTTATGGACCCCAATGGTTTAGCGTAATGCCAGGATTATCATGTGATCTCATTTTAGGCATGGATTTCTGGATGTCATTTAAGGTAATAGTCGATCCATTCTCGAAAACCTGGACATTAGCCGATAGTAAAAACGTGTACCCTCTATCACATTCGGTTGTAATTGCTTCGGAATTAAAAGCTCTTTCCATAGACCAATCACAGCGACTGAAAGATTTTCTCGATGTCGAATTCGCTAAGTTTGATAAAGAAAGCACCGGCAAAACCGATTTGATCAAACACGTTATCGAATTGAACGATCCTATACCACATCGTCAAAAACCTTATCGTAGAAGCGAAGTCGTTCGTAAATTTATTGACCAAGAAGTCGACAGGCTGTTAGAAAAAGGCTATGTTACTTGGAGTAATAGCGAATGGGCATGTTCACCTGTTGTAGCTCCAAAAGCGAACGGAGGTCTTAGATTTTGTATCAATTACAAGCCTGTGAATCGTCAAACAAAGAAACCAGCATATCCCTTACATAATATGCGGTCGATCTTGTCACAACTCCATCAAGCGAAAATAATTTCCACACTTGATTTAAGTGAGGCTTTTCATCAAATACCTATGGATGAGGAAAGTAGGAAATACACTGCATTCGTCGTAGAAGGCAAAGGCCTATTAGAATGGTTAAGAATGCCCTACGGTCTGACAGGTGCACCATCCACTTTTCAAAGACTGATGGATATTTTAAAGAGAAGATTGGCAGATTTAATCCATGAACGTAAATTGCCAAATAAATGGATTGATCAAGTCTTCACGTATCTTGATGATTGGATTATTGTTAGCCAAAACCTCGAAGAGCATATCTCTATTTTGTCCTTAGTATTTGAAGTATTTCGAGAAGCTAAATTAATTGTCAATCGCGAAAAAAGTAGCTTCGCCTGCAAGGAAGTTAAATTCCTCGGTTATGTAATCGACGAATTCGGCATGAGACCGAATCCTGAAAGAATTCAACCTATCCTTGATTTTCCAATTCCAACGGATAGAACGCGACTCCGTCAGTTCAATGGTCTTGTCAATTGGTATCATAGACATTTGAAATGCATAGCTAAAATTCAGGGACCCTTAAATAAGCTTACTAGCCCTAAAGTTCCTTGGAAGTGGACGGATGTCGAACAAAAGTCATTTGAAGAAGTTAAAAAAGCTTTAGCCGACGCTCCGCGTTTATTTGTTCCAATACCTGGACAACCATTTGTCTTGTATACAGACGCGAGTGACTTCGGATTAGGCGCGATCCTTGTTCAGATTGATCCCGAATCGAATAAAGAAATTCTTATTGAAGTAATGAGTAGACCACTAAGAGGCGCGGAACTTCATTACACAACAACCGAAAAAGAGTGTCTAGCAGTCGTTTGGTCCGTAGAAAAACTTCGTTGTTATCTCGAAGGTGTTTCATTTAAAATCGTGACCGATCATCAAGCATTACAATGGCTACATGGGTTAAAAAAATCCAACTGGTCGCTTAGCTAGATGGGCCATGTATCTTTACCAACATGATATCACTATCGAGCATCGTCGCGGTACCACGAACGAAGCCCCGGACGCGTTATCAAGAATGTTCGACGTTGACGAAGACCCTCTTGGTTGGGAAAAAATAATAGAAGAAACAATTCAAAATCGCACTCAATTAAACTCCATTCAAGGTCAAGATTGGTACAATACCAAATTTAAATTAGTCGAAACACAACCAGATAGATTCACCGAATGGAAAATTGATAACGGCGAACTTTTCTATTATAAGCCCGATTATGAAAAAGCTCTTATTGATGATGAAAACCCCTGGAAAAAGGTTATTAAACCAGAAAATATTTTGATTATTTTACGCGAAAATCATGACTTACCGCAAGCAGGTCACTTAGGAAGAGACAAAACATTAGATAGGATTAGGCAAAATTATTATTGGCCCGGTATGACCCAAGATGTTAAATCTTACGTCGAAGATTGCGAAACTTGTCTTAAAGTCAAATACAACCAAAGTCCAATCAAAGGTTCCTTAAAGACCAGACCGTTACAACAGCCGTGGTCACAATTGTCAATCGACACTGTCGTCTCTCAAACACGTACTAAGAAAGGTAATTCAAACGTCATGGTAGTTCTCGATCTGTACACCAAGTACATAGAATTGTTCCCTATGCGACAAAGAACAGGCAAAAACGTTGTCAAAGCGTTAGACGTCCTCTTCGACCGTTGGGGCACACCAAAATCAGTTCTCACGGATAATGGCACTGAGTATATAAATAAAGAAGTTAAAGCATTCTTAGAAGCTCGTGGAGTAGAACATCTTACAACCCCGTTAAATCATCCACAAGGAAACCCGGTTGAACGTGTAAATCGTACGATAAAACCTATGATAGCGGCATTCATAAATGATAATCATAATGAATGGGATGAGCATTTGACAAAAATACAATTTGCGTATAACACAGTACCACACGCAGGTAGTCGAGTTTCACCCTTTTATTTGAATCACGGTCGCGAAGCAGTATTTAAAAACATACGTAAACCCGGTGATGATAAGATACAACCTCTAGATGAATCGGTTGAGAATTGGGTCAAGAGATTGAGTAAAATTGACGAGTTTCGCCATAAAATCGAAAGTCGATTAAAGACTTACGCGAATCAAACTCTTGCCAGATCTAAAGACGATAAACAAACATCCGTAGAAATTAAAGTAGGAACAGAAGTTTATTATCCTAACAAAAAGTTAAGTAACAAAGCAGAAGGTTATTCAGCAAAATTTGCCCACCGTTTTGTCGGACCAGTTTACGTAAAAAGAGTCCTCGGACCGATGGTCGTTGAATTGGCAGACAAAACGAATAAGATTATTGGAAAATATTATGTCACGGATTTAAAAATTCCTCGCCGTAGTTTACGAAATCAATGTATCCCTTCACAGGACAATACTACGTAAGCAGATCTGCGCGGTCCAAATCTTGACAAAATGAGTGACGAAACTCAACCACCCCTCGAGGCCCCCTTCCATGAAGCAATTCTCGAACGTTTAGAAAAATTGACAAGAGAAAAATTGGATCTCGAGACAAAACTCACTGAAATGACGAAAGAAGTCGCTGCGGCTCGCACTAAAGCAACTTCTACGCCCGGATCAATAATAGCAGGCTCAGACACTGACGATGATATCTTGCAAACAGGCGCGTTGATAACTTTTGACGAAAATCCAGCCCCGGTCCCTGAAGTACTGAAACCGAAGGAATCCATATCAGACGACATACCATGTGAGACTGAACAGGATGCACCGAAAACCAAAACCGAAGACATCGGGTCGGAGGCCGCTAAACTCATCGAAGCTATACGTCACTTACCACCACCCAAAGTAAAATTGACCATGCAGAAAAGGGTGACCGAAAAAGAAATATATAATGAAAATTTCTTACGGAATCGAATTCCCTCCATCGGTCATGCCCAGAAGAAATCACTAACCACTGGACAACCTGTTAAAACAACAGACGACCCATCAGCCATGACTGCTCCGTCAGTAGCAACAAAGCCACTACCGTTGCCAACACTACCAAGTTTCGATGACATGCTTCGAGAGATGGGACTCGTCAAACCGAGCGACGGAACAAGTGACAAGATATGTTTCTTCACAGACTGCAGAATCTTGAGTGGAGATCTCCTGAAAAAGCTTATAATGAAGCGAGCAGAAATGCTTGTTATCAAGAAAGAGGCAAAAATGGTCGACCAATCCACACAAACCTATGTAACATTCGCTGGCAAGCAACATGTCGTCGGCTGCATCAACTGTCGTTCAGCTGAACACCATTTCAAGGATTGTTCTCTACCCTACAGACCTGGATTTTGCCAAATATGTGGTGCCGAAGGATTTGACACCCAAGACTGTATTTATCCTCACGGAATCGAACATGAAAGAGCTCTACATCGTTGTCCTGGATGTGCTAGAGATCTCAGCCTCTACTGTCCGGAGTGCCCAGATTGCAACGTTCGCCATGCCGGACATAGCGATTGGCTTCGCTTGAATTACGCTGCCTGGCCAACATGGTTGATACCACAAGACCACCGCTATCTCTTTGACGAAAACGAGAAAACCTTGAAACGAAGAGTACGAGCCAAATTCACTGATCCCAGTGACTACCCAAATCAAGTAAAAGCTTTTCTGCTTAGGGAAAATGCACTTTTGACGGCTAGACCCAGTAATCCAAGAGCGCAATCAGCCCTACAGTTGTCAAAGGAAAAACGCCAACGAGCCATTGATGCACTTTGCACACCACTAACTTCCAAAACCCTCGACAGAATCATGGAAGAGCGACCAGAACTCAAAGACGAAGAAGAGGTCACTGTCATTATCCCCACCAAATACAAGAAACCGACTGTCCAACCAAAGAAATGATAAACTGAACCTCCTTTCGTTATTCTTACTATATTTTGTCAAATTTATTATTTCCTTACAATACTACTTATATTAGTTACTTCAGTTAAACTATCCCACAAAATTAATAAGTAAAAACGATAAGCGATAGTCAATAAGTCATAGCCTTAGCAGCTACCTATCAATCTATATTAAATTTTGTCATTTGAAAGATTTAACTGTGTACCTACGTGAATTACAGTATAGATAAAGTACGAGTTAACTCTAAAACCCGATTGTGTTGTTGTCTATCTAAATTTCCAAGTAGACATAAAAATTCAGATTTTCAGTATGATTAATACCTAACACAGATTGGACAGAACTACAAGCTGCAGAGTCAAGTAAGTGATAAAACTTAATTACCATCAAAAGAAAGAAAAGATAGTAATCTCATCATGAAATCAATAAACTTTGCAAATTGTCAGTCATTGACGTTGAGCTCCGAAAGGGGAGGGTGTAACAGGAAAATAGAATTCTAATACATAAACTCAACGTCAACGTCAAAGTCCTTAGTTAAGGTTACCTATAGTTAAATTATATGTTTAATAAATCGAATGAAATAGTCCGAATACCGCGCGATTACGCCATTGTCAAATTTAGTCGAATAGCGTGTAGATATTCAAAATCAAGACAATGCGCAGGCGTCAAAATATCGACCCGAGTAGCATGCAACAAGTACCGGCAAGCTCACTCTCACGTAAACTCTTGATCGATATCGTTCATTGTAGTGACGTCCTCACACATTTTGCCAATAATACGTATATGTTTAATTGTAACAGTCTTACATATTTTTGTCAATAGACATAACTTAATTAATTTCGACTAATTGTCAACTGTGTATTAAGTGTAACGTGCATTAAATAATAACGAAGAGTCGGACTTTGACTTCAATTTGTAAGTAAAATAAACTTGTATATTCTGTCCAACTCTGTCTTTCTTTGCTCTTGGAAATTTAGATCCTCCCTAACTTGGGACACCCAAATGAACTCCCTCGTGAGAAGAGTCTATTTATTGAAATATTAGTTGACTAGAGCTAAGCCGATAATTGTTTTCGTTAATTTTGATAATTAACTGGCGCCCAGCAAATTTTAGTATCCCGAGCCTCGACAGCTTTGACCCAGGCCGCGTCGAGTGGAAGCGTTCGAATGAAAAATAGTTAATTTTGTCAAATTATTAAATTATATTTAGTAGTTAAAACAGAATTAACAAAGGGAGAGAACGCCTTCTGTCTCAACCTGAACACAATGTTTGCAGTATTTTGACAACTCTTCAATTTGCTTATCTATGTTTGGCCACCAAATGACTGACCTTGCCATGCTTTTCATTCTGATAATACCGAAATGACTTTCATGTAGTTTTTGTAAAACTTCGTTTTGTAATTTAGTAGGTATAACAACTCTTTGGCCCCACATCAAACATTCTTTTTCTATCGTTAACTCATCTTTCCTCAAAGCAAACGGTTTAAGTTCTTCAGCCCAGTCTTTAATTTTACGCTCTGCCCAACCATTCAGTACATTCCTTTTCACAATTGACAAAATTTTATCTTTACTAGTTTCTCTTGCAACTGCTTTATAGTCGAGACATGCAATTTCACTCTCAATTACATAATGTAAGTAAGTGTATTTTTCTTTTGGTTCTAGAATTTCGTTTTCTTTTCCACTTTTATTGCTAGGTAAGCGCGATAACGTATCAGCAACAATATTTTCTTGTGTTCTAATGCACTCTATTTTATAATTAAATGCCATTAGAAAATGTGACCAATTCTGTAATCGGCTCGCGGCCATTCTCGGAATTCCTTTTTCGGGAGCCAATATCCTTGATAATGGTTTATTATCCGTCCTCAACGTAAAGTTTCGCGCATATAAATAATCATAAAATTTTGTAACTCCAAAAATGATCGCAGCTGCTTCTTTGTCTATTTGCGAATAATTTTTTTGGGCTTGTGTCAATTTCTTTGACGCAAACGCAACTGGTTTTTCACCGTCTGCATATGGCTGACTTATAAATGCACCCAAGCCTTCGGTTGACGCATCACATGTCAAGATTAATGGTAAATCAGGATTGTAATTCACAATAACATTTTTCAGCTCTACTTTGATCTTTTCGAAACTCTCATTACATTTCTTTGTCCATATAAATTCATCACGCTTACTTAATTGATATAATGGTTCCAACGTTTGTGCTCTGTTTTTAAACAATCTACCATAATAGTTAATATTGCCCAGCAGCAATTGTAATTCTTTATGATTCGCGGGACATTTCATGTGTGCTATAGCTTCATACTTTTTATCATCAATACTTATATTATCACCTGATAATTTGTATCCTAGATAACTAATTTCCTCTTTGAAAAAATCGCACTTATTGACTCTACCTTTCAATCCGCAATTTTCTAATCTTGTCAAAACTTTATCTAAGTTTATTAAATGCTGTTCATCACTATCGCCAGTTACAACCACGTCGTCGGCTACTACCGCAACTCCATCAATATCTTTTAAAGTCTCCTCAATACTCATCTGAAAAAATCCTGGACCAGAGGCTATTCCGTACATCATATACAAAGGACGGAACAATCCTTTGTGAGTATTTATTGTCATCAAATGTTGTGAACTTTCGTCAACTGGTACTTGCAAAAAAGCATCTTTCGAGTCAATTTTCGAATAACGTTTATTTCTATTCCCAAATTCATTTTTGCGACGTGTTTGCAACCGCGCTACCGCATGATCAAAATTCGGAGGCGCATAGCGTATTGTTTTCAACTGTGGATTGACCGTCGGTTTAAAGTCTCCACATATACGTATATCGCCGTTTGGTTTTACTACAGGTACGATAGGCGTTGCCCATTCGCTAGTCTCCACTGGAACGATAATTTCCAACTTTACCAACCTTTCAAGTTCTTTTTCTATTTTCTCCTGTAATGCAAAAGGGACTGATCGTGCTAAACAGTACTTGGGGGTTGCATTTTCTTTTAATTCCAGTTTTATTTTTTTTTGTGTAAAAGAGCCTTTACCTGCTTCAAAAAAATTTTTATGGGCCAAAAGAATATCTTTCAATTTATTTTGATTTCTTTTCATTGTGTCAACATGATTCAATTTTAGATCTTTATACAACGGCCAAAGTCCTAATAAATGCAACCATAATCTACCGATAATCGGAGGGCTTGATGCACCCGATATACAGGGTGTAACATCTCCAGGGTCTGATCTGGGAGGAGCTTCGACGTGTCGAAGATCCGCCCTCTTCTATTCGTGTGCTATACGTGTGGATGTAAACAAATCTAGAGATAAGGGTATCTGCTTGATAATCACACACTATTATTCTGAAACAAACGAGTATGAATAGAAGCAGGCGGAGCTTTGGCACGTCGAAGCTCCTCCCAGATCAGACCCCGGAGATGTTACACCCTGTATATACGTCTGATATTATTTCACGATTATTTCCCTCGATCTTAACATTTTTCAACATGCCTACTGGTTTATTTATGGTTTTATCATGATTTTCAAAAACAATATCAGAACAAATCATTTCAACGTTTCCAAAATACTTTTGTTTCAAACTCAATGGAATAATAGACATTGCAGCACCCGAATCGATCTCCATTTTAATATTACAATTGTTTATTTTCACATTCATAAATTGCGGCTCGACATATTGCTTATTCGGAGCGTGTCCAGTCATATTGTATAATCCAAAATTCTCAGTCCTTGTATACAAACTACCAATATCACGCGACACACTATCGTCGTCACTTTCTCTATCATACTCGTCGCGAGTATCAACTGTAACGGGTTTTTCCCGGGCTCGGGTACCGAGGAATTGAAGCCGAATACAAACCTGGCCCAACTTGTAGGTAGGGGTTGTTGTTGGGCGCCAGACTTCGTTGGAAGTCCTCTCTCTCTCTCTCTCTGGGACCCTCCGGCTAGCTACTAGTGATAGAGGGATTTCGTGGGGGCGAGAAATAACGACACCAGTTGATCTTAGTTTACTCAGTTTTATTCAAAAAAAAGAAAAAAAGAAAAGGTCGCGAATTTGGTTCACGCCCGCTACCTGGCGTATTATGATTTATAATAGTGACTCTAATCTATATCTAATATTTCGAATGAACTATTTTCCAAAGCTAATGCAAAGGCGACGATCGTTCTCGACGGTCGCAGTCTCTCCCTCTCTGGCTACTTGACAGTCTGCTGTCACTGTAGCGAGATTGCGTGTCTCTCTCGATGTCTCTCGGAGGACTGCTGCGGCTCGCTGTGAAGCGGCGGCGGAGAGGTGGTGGGGAGGGCTGGGGAAGCGCCGGTACTCTGACACGCAGCAGCTGAGTGCGGTGCGTGACGTCAGCAGTCCGTAGCGATATGGCGTCGGCGCGATCTCGGTGAATATCGGCGCAGCGGTTACCAGTCCTGGCACGGCTCTACGCACGACAAACAACACGTGACGCTGTTCTTGTCGTTTGAATTCAACGGTTCGCTGGAACGATTGAATTCCAACACGTGAACGGCTCGAGGCTTCTAGGGGTTCTAGGGTGATCCACGGGTGCAGGACTAGTATCGAGATGGATCCTACCTTACGGTACGGCGCTCTAGCGTGGCTCGGTTCGGTCTCGATCACACGACGACGGAGGTCCGAGTTCAGGCACGGGTCGTAGGTTGTCCGGTAGTCCAAATGTCTAGTCGAGGTCCGGTGGATGCAGGGGTCTCACTCACACTACACTCACTTAAAAACTACACTCACTTTCTCTCTCTCTCTCTCTCCCTCTCTCTCTCTCTGTAAGTAACCTACTGCACGCTTGTCATTTCGCTCCTTCTTTCTGAGCCTTTTTTCTGCCTCTTTCTGCCTCCGGGCCTCTTTATTTGCAGACCTTGCATGCGCCTCACTGCAAGCTACCTCTGGCTTGCTTTTCTTCCTGCCTTCTCCTTCCATCTACGCTGTGACTGCACTTTTCTTGGCTGGGTTTCCTGGGTTCTTCTGGCGACATAACCTGTATTCCACACCGGCTTCGGTCTGCGCATGCCTGGATCTCCGACCACGTGATCTCTGCTACTCGACCATCGATGTCTGCCTGGATCGCCTCTGCCTGCCTGATCTACGCTTCAACTACCGGCCTCTTTTGACATCTCCGTCTCCTGTCTTACTCGCTCTGTCGGTAAAGTTGCACTGACTCTATTACTCTCTCCCGGCTCCTGACGCTACAGCATGGCACCTTCTAAAATCTGTTCCAGCTGCAGCAAACCTGTCGTTGAGGCCATTCATTGCTCTGAATGCAATTCGTTTTATCATCCAAGCTGCCTAAAAAAGGTAGCCTCGCGGTCGGGCACATTTCGCTGTTGTCGCGAAGCGCTGAGTCAGTCTACGCAGCAATCCTCTCTGCCACGGTCGCAGCTGCTTTCTCCACCGCCTTCAGCCTCTGGCTCTCAGCCCGCGCGTCCAGTAGCTTCTCCTTCGGCAGCCTCGCCCCCCACGGAATTCTTAGAGGCTATGATGCGCCGGATTGACTGCAGATTCGATGACGTCGGCAATCGTTTCGATGAAGTCGCTAACCGACTCGCCTGTCTGCCCGCTATGCAGGAACAACTAGACAGTAATACCGCGCGTATCCAGGCCCTTGAGTCACGTAATACTGTCCTTCTAGAGGGGATTAAGGAGTTGCGTACCACCGTTGCCGAACTTCAACGTGACCGTACTGCTGGTCAGCAGGAACTGCGGCGTGCCTCCGCTCGCCTTTGCGAGGCAGAAATAATTATATCCGGGGCCCCTTGCTCCTCTCCTGATAGTATTCGCGCGACTGTTTCTCAGGTGGCCGCTGCTCTTGATGTAGCCCTTGCGGATGGTGATGTCTCATCGACGCGTTTTCTGGTGCCGCGCTCCAGGGCTCGCCGCAGCCAAGAGGATGCCCCGCTCCCCATTGTCGCTCGGCTCCGCTCGCGTGATCTCTGCCTCCGTCTTATTGCCGCAAAGAAAAGCAAGGGTATCCTCCGCTCCTCGGACCTCGATCCTCAGCCCGCTGGTCGTAATTTTAATATCAATCTCAATGAGGCCCTCCCCGGGGAGACTTACAAGCTTCTCGTTGCCACCAGGAATGCAGCCAGGGCTCGGGGGTATAAGTACGTCTGGCACCGCGATGGTGTCGTCTTGCTCAAGCCTAGGGACGGGGCGCGCACGCGACGCATCCGCTCTCTCGTGGATCTCGAAGCCTTTGAGGCTGAGTCTCCTCTTGCCTCTCCGTCTGGCGAGGATTCCTGCCTGTCACCGCAGCCTGGCACTTCAGGCACTGTGCCTGCGTTCTCCTCGCGTGGTCGTGGTCGAGGCCGTGGTGCCACAGCTGCCATATCCCGGGGTAGCTCTCGCGGTATACAGAGGGCTGCTTCCGCAGCGTGCAATGCTGCCTCTTCTTCTGCTGCCTCGCTTTCTGATGCATGTTCTGGCGGACTGCCTCCGCACTCTCAGCAATGACGTCGTCCTTCGCCCCCATCGCCGGTTCCTGGGCCGCCTCAGTCCTCGCTTAATATCTGCCATGTTAACGCGAACTCCATCCGCGGTCACCTTGACTATCTCCGCTACCACTTTGTCGCTTCCTCTTACCACCTCATTGCCGTCAGTGAGTCCTGGCTTCACTCTGAAATCACTGATTCTTCTGTCTCTCTGCCCGGGTACTCCATTTTTCGGAACGACCGTCTTGGTAAAGTGGGTGGTGGTGTCGCACTTTATGTGCAGAATTCGCTCCGGTGCAGGTTTCTTGCGGTTTCGCCGTCCCTCTATACTGGAGTCCCTGAGTATCTGATCGTGGAAGTTAAGGCTATCTCCATCGCCCCGTTTCTCGTAGCGGTGGTCTATCGCCCTCCAAAGACCGCCAACCTGGCATCCTTCGGTGCTGACTTCGACCGTTGCATGAGTGACTATTCCTTCTCTGTGGTCCTGGGTGATTTTAACGCGAATCAGTTAGCTGGTACTTACGACTCGGATAGTGTTCGATCCTTCTGTAGCACTCGTGCGCTGCACATGGTGCCTTACGCGCCCACCTATCATTCGTTCGCGGCCGACACTCTGCTTGACCTTTGCATGGTCAGTGATCCCGATTGTATCGTCAGCCACGGGCAATCTGAAGTCCCCTTCATCGCCGGTCACGACCTTATTTACGTATGCCTCGCGTGGCCCGCTCCTACTGAGTCTCGACTCGTCATCGCGCGCTCCTACCGGGCGTTTTCGGCTGAGGATTTCGTCCGTAGCCTCGATGCTGCCAACTGGGACCCGTTCCTTCTGCCCTCGTCGGTTGACGACCTGCTGCATTGCCTCCAAGGTAACCTCACCGCCGCACTCGATGAGCTTGCTCCCTCCCGGTCTTACGCTCTCAAGCGCACTGCGCCGCCTTGGATCACGCCGGACCTCCGATTACAAGTCCGTGCCCGTGACGCTTTATATCGCCGGTACAAGCGCTCTCGCTCTCATGCGGCCCTCCTGCTTTTCCGCCAGGCCCGGGACTCGCTTCACCACCGTATCACAGCAGCTCGCTCTCGTTTTTATGCCGCAAAGCTTGCCGGCTTATCCAGCGCTCGCGAACTCTGGGGTCAGCTCCGATCCCTAGGAATCGCGTCTTCGCAGAGAGTTGACTGCGCTGGCTTCACAGTTGACGAGTTAAACACCCACTTCGCTGCCGTTTGTCGTCGGCAAGGTGCGGCCCTTGAGGTTGCTGAGTTCTTTGCCGTCCTCCCGCCTCCGGTCTACGATGACTCGCTTTTTTATTTTAGTGATATTTCTCCGATTGCACTCTCGAGTGCACTAGCTCATTTTTCGTCCCAGTCCCGTGGCGTTGACGACCTTTCTCTCCGTAATGTGAGAGACGCTCTTCCGGCTGTTTTTCCGTTTCTGCTACTCATCCTCAACCTCTCGCTTAGTTCCGCGGTTTTCCCGAGCGCCTGGAAGAAGGCCCGAATCATCCCGTTGGCCAAAGTTAAAGCGCCTTCCTCGCTCCAGCAAATGCGTCCCATTGCGAATCTTTGTCTCATGTCCAAAGTGCTCGAGCGCATAGTTCTTGTCCAGATCATGACGTACCTCGAGGATCGCTCACTCCTCGACTCTCGTCAATCTGGTTTCCGTCGGGGCCGCAGCACGCAGACTGCCCTGCTTAAGCTTGTTGATGATGCTCGCCGCGGAATTGACAATCGCCTGGTTACAATCGTAGTACTCTTCGATTTCAGCAAGGCTTTCGACTCTATACCTCACTCTCTCCTTCTGTCTAAACTTCTCGCGCTCGGGTTTTCTCACCATGTGCTAACCTGGATCGCTAGCTACCTTCAGGGTCGATCTCAGGCCGTGGTCGGCCCCTCTGGCGAGGAGTCTTCCTGGGAACCCCTTGACCAGGGCGTTCCTCAAGGCTCCGTACTGGGTCCTCTGCTTTTCGTCGCGTTTATCAACGACATCGCACGCGTACTTCGGCACACGGAACATCTGCTTTATGCCGACGATCTACAGATCTATCTCCAATGTTCGGCACTCGAGGTCCCTGAAGCCATATCGCGTCTGAACCTAGATATTGCCTCGGTTCTGGCATGGTCTCTTGCGGGGTCGTTGAGCCTCAACACGTCAAAAACGCAGGCTATCATCCTCGGGAGTTCACCCTTCGTCACGCGGCTGCAGGCTGCAGTACTCCCGCCCGTGGTTGTCAATGGAGTGCCAATACCGTTCTCCCAGTCCGTCCGTAATCTTGGACTCATGTTTGATAGCGTCTTATCCTGGGTCCCCCAGGTTGATGCGGTCTCTAGCCGGGTGCATTGTGCCCTTCGCCAGCTTTCTGCGTCTCGTCGGCTTTTTTCGCCTTCCCTCCGTTGCCATCTCGTGACCAGTCTCGTTTTCCCGCTCCTGGACTATTGCTGCGTCGTGTACAACGGCATCTCTGGGCTACTTAACACCCGCTTGCAACGTCTTGCAAATCGCTGCGTTCGCTTTGTCTGCGGCGCTGCAAGGGATGAGCATATCACCCCATACCGTCGTGAGCTCGGCTGGCTCTCGGTTCGGGACCGGAGGCTCTATTTTCTCGGTACGCTGCTTTACTTGCTTTTCCGTACGAACACTCCCGACTACCTCCGTGCTCTCTTCGTCGATCGTCCTATCGCGGCCTTAGGCCCTAGCAGACGCCCTAGGGGCGATTTTATGGTCCCCCACTCTTCTACCGAGGCCTTTAGAAGGTCCTTCGCGATCTCGGGTGTGCTTTTTTGGGAATCTCTCCCCTCCGATCTACGTGGATCCTCGTCACTACCCATTTTCCGGTCTCGACTGAGGCAATACCTCTTCGACTCCGAGTTAGCCAGGGCCTAGGTTAAGTGACTATCTGTACCATCTGTCTCTCTTTATTTACTCATACTTTCTCTGTTAATTATTTACCTTTACTTTCTTTGTTAATTGTTATTTAGTTTATTTTCTCTTATTACTTTCTCTGTTATTCTTTCTTACTCTTTGCCTTTACTGTATTGTTACCATGTATCTTACTGTAATTGCTTGTCCAATATTGTTATGGACAAATAAATAACCTATCTATCTATCTATCTATCTATCTCTCTCTCTCGCGAACTCGCACTCGGCCAACTTTTTACACCCGAGGTGTCTCTTTCGTAGGCGGAGTGGGAATGGCGATTTTTCCGCTAGGGGTGGTTCACCTCATTACCACCTGTCCGGCGAGCGCTGACGGTCGCCGGTCGGCTGTTAGCAGACGCGTACAGTCAATATGGCTCCGCGAGATAAGGCGGCAAGGGTTTGAACCGCGGAAATCGGTTTTTGGGCACTCGGTACGCGCGTAAGGCTGGGAAGGAGGAGGTCTTAACGTTTTGCCACGTTACACAACGTAGCCTACACGGGTTTGTTTACTTCCTACTTTCAAACGATTCCCTCTACATACTTTATCCATGTGACCACGCTCACCACATTTACTACATACCAACGAATCTCGAAACCAACATTCATTTTTTTTGTGATTTAACATACCACAACTGAAGCATCCTTGATTGTAACTTTGTCTCTGTTCGGTTTGTCGATTCGGCCACCGTCGTCCTACCGATGGTCCTCCACGTCCACGTCCTCGCTGATAGTTTTGTTGCCTGAAGTCTGTTTTCCCTGATCGGCCCTCATGTTGTTGGCCATTGCTTCCGCCTCTGCCTCTGCCTCGGCCTCGCTTCGTTGAATTTCTCTGTAGGTCTACCTTGTGTATTTCACCTTGTACTCTTTCTTGTGCCAATTTTAGAGCCTCTTTTTCTGCTGCTTCAGAAGCTAGTGCTTTCGTCAAAGCAAATTTCAACGTAGGCTTCTCTATCTTCAACAATTCGGCTTTTATCCCTTTACTTCTTAATCCACAAATTAACTGATCCAATATTTGATCATCAGCTTGACCATCTGGAAACTTGCAGTCAATGGCGAGTGTTTGAAGAACGGCAACATATTCGCTTATTGATTCCTTTTCTGTCTGCATTCTTTGTCGAAATTCATTCCGATATACTAAATATGAAGCAGGGGGTTTAATATACTCTTTCACGGCTTTTATAATCTCATCATATTCCTTTTCTCCTGGCTTCTTTGGTTTACAAACTTTGGCTATAATTTCGTAAGTTTCAGCACTGACCTTCGTGAGCATGACTGCTCTTTGTTTCCTTTTATCTGTTACGTCATTGGCTAGAAAATATTGTTCTAGTCTATCTGTAAACTTCTCCCAACAGTCTTTCTTGATATCGAAATCCAAATTACCTGATATCTCCATTTTTCTTTCTTCAATTCTTAGCTTGCCGCTTTCTGGTTTTCTATTGCTTTGTTCTTTTTTCTTCAATATATTTTCCCACGTTATTATCTTTTCTACTTCTTTTTCTCCAGCGTCTCTTTTCTTCTTTATATATTCACGTAACTCTCGACAAAGCTCATCGACTGTCGTTAGACTCTCTGTTTTTATGCCATTAGCTTGAAAAACTTCAATTAATGCCCCTTTGTTTAAGTCTTGAATCCAAGACGTACCTATTGGCATTTAGGTTCTATATTATTCCTCGTCGCCAACTGTGCTGTATTTACGGGATGTGGGAACTGAGGTAAGACTAGGAGAGGTGAACACACGTACACTCCCAAGTAGAAAAAATTAATAAAATGTTTATAAAAATTATATAAAATCAACTTGGTAAAATTTTTATATGTTATTGGATTTATAAAAACTTTATAAAAAATGTACACAATTTCAGGTACGTGACAGTTTATATAAAAACTGTATAAAATAAGTTAAAATTATACGAACAGAATTTTATTTCATTACACGATTATTATTTTTATTATATTATTCTTATTAAATAGAATAACTATATTTACATTAGTAAAATAATATTCTTTTGCAAAAGAATAAATTCGCCGCGCAGCGGATCGCAACGCAAAGGTGGGATTCAGCCTTATTACATCTCATTTTTGTTCATGCATGTTCGCAGGTAAACATAAATATTTTTGTATACGCATTAATTTTCCGCGTATAGCTTCTACTGGAATAACGTTAATGTAATGTGTATTTCTAAATGGTATTAAATATTCAGAAAAATCTATGTTGAAAGCTGCAAGTGAATTTTAGGAGAAAAGGGGTCGAAAACTAATTTTCTTACTACAGCGAAAATTCGGGTGTTGATTTCAATATAGCGTAAAATTAGGTACAAGGAAAAATCTTCCGAAAAAACATAAAAATTGTTTCTCTTTCTTTGTTTTCTATAAATTTCGCATGTGAATATAGTTTTATTAATCTTAATTTTCGAAAACATTTGTATCTCTGTTATATCAGTACCAATCGATACAAGAAATCTTTCAATGGCTGAAAACTCTGCAGCCTCGCCTACGTTTCCATTTAACGCTTTGCCTAGAGTTTCAGCATTTAAATTATTATCGCTCGAGCTCATGATTCCCAGTTTATGTTTTAGAATTTGATGCGCATTTAAAAATTTCAATGTGTTTGCAACTTCTACGTCGATTTTATTTGGACCATGACTTACTCGCTTAATGAATCCATTGCCATCTTCAAATGGAAAAGCAGACCATGTTTGCATTGGACCCCAAAGGAGAACCATAGGAGCCATATGTGTTAGAATATGTGTATTAAAAGTACAATATTCCAACCCATAAAGTCTCCTTATTTGTAGAGCGAAAATTTTAAACAAACAATCTGCAAGTTCTATCTCGTGCATGCGAATTCTACTTTTAAGTAATAATCTCGTAGCACAAACAAGCAATAAAAAATGATTGTAATATTCTACTCTCAATTTGCCTTTCAATAAAATCGGAAAGTAATTTAGCAAACATTCTCTTATTTCCGAAGCTTTCCAAAATTTTATATGCTGCACAGTTTTTGGTGTACGTGTTACGTAATCAGGTGGGTGTATACATTTTAAATTTCGATCTATTTCTTCGCGATGTTGTTTTTTTATGTAAAATGCATGATCTTTATTTTTGGTACTGAACCATAATTTGAAAAGCATACGCGCCACCCCTAAAAGAATAGTGTGCATATAGTCTGGCACGAAAGAATCAGCTGGATCAAAAAAAGGGATATAACTTGCGATAGATGGACCTTTAACTCCTTTCACATGCTCAAAATTTTCGGATCTAGCTTTCAGAGCTTGTGAAAACATTCTATCTTTCGTTCGAAGTTGCGGCATTTCAAACAAAGATGTTGCAGGATAAATATGGTTGTGTCCAAGGCCCTTATCACAAGTTTCACCCCGATGCTCGCAAATTGAGCAGCCGAACTCACCGTTGTATTGCATAATGTTTTGAACTGCGGCTCGAGCTGGAGCATCTAATGTCGCAATAGGAGCAATGACTATACTACGTCGTGTGATTTTTTCATTGCAGTCGTACCAGTCTAAACCATTTTCGCACAGATTTTTCAAACTTCTTACAAATGGCCACAAAAAAGACGTCATACATGGTTTCTTTAATCGACTATAATAAATGCCGCTGACAAATTGATAATTTCTTCGATTCTCAGGTGGTATATTAATAACTTGTGTCTGAACCAACCAAACTTGACCATTTGAACTTTTTGCAGCTGGGATACCATCTGTATTCCACAGTAAGCACACATCGTATTTATCTTTGATTACCTCATTTTTAAATTGTTGATACTTTTTTCCAGACGTTATATCACTAATAATGTTTTCTTCAGTGTTATCGTTTTCTCGGAATCGCTCTAGTAATGATTTTAAATCTCTAAATTCGAAAGCATTTTTTAAAGATGATTTTAAGCTATATTCTACGAAAAGTCCATTCACATCTGTGCTACTACAACCTTGACACACTGTAACCGATGGCTTAGCGCCCCAATCACCTAAATAGTTACTGCAATTTTCGCAAATTTTGTGTTTACTAATTATTTCATTGCTATCTGGTATAATCGAATCAATGATTTTCATAAAATAATATTTTGTTTTCGGAAGATTATTCGGCTTTGGTAATAATGAATCAATAACGGCTAAGAAATCATAGAGCGCACTTTTAGTTGTCGCGTGTTTCAAATACAAATCTAGAATTTTATAAATAGTTTCACCTACACTAATGTCCGTGTAATTATGCAATTTTTTTGTCCAAATTTCGTCTTTATCCGGTTCAGTCTCGAAAAACTCGTTGAAGCTGTCATTATCTTCAGAATCTTCACTACTCGAATATTTGAAAATTTCCGGAGGGACAGGAGAGACAAATCGTAAATCTTGGGTTTCATTTTCGTCGATTATGCTGCTGTTATTACTGGTTAATCCCTACAACAATTGTATTTAAGATCTTTTTTTCCCCCATCCGAATTTCAACCAATATAGAATTGCACTATTCGACGTTATTTTGCATAGCCTATACGATATTTAACTGATAATTTTGATAATTTCATTGTGCGCTCGTGATTTTAATTTTCCACACGGCGTGCGCCAAGTCGATTTTGCGCATGCTTCGCGAGCATGAAATTCAAGTTAACGCGCGTTGTGTTGAAAAATGAAGTTCGATACACGTGCGAAAGATGATTCTCGACTCGTGTGATTGTCACCCTCATTTCGCTCGGGCGAAAAACTTCACACTCGTCCGAGAATCAACACTTTCGTACTAGTATCGAAAAGTACTATTGCAAAACTGATCCCTCTCTTTATTATGCAAAAAAACATTCGGGGAATATCCGATAATTTTGAAGGTTCTGGGGTATTATAGCTGATTAAAACCACAATCTCTCGAAAATACGAAAAATGAATAATTTGCTTGCACCGACGAGGGATAGATTCACACTCAGATATTCACTGAGTTATGTTTAAAGTAGGTATTGAGTATAAAATTATAGCGAACCTCGTGTTCCAGAGATCGTTCATCATCTACACCGAAACGGCCGTCATCGCTAGCTGAATCGGCATCGCATGCGGCAAACATTAATCTATTCGCCTTTTTCCACCGATACCATGTCGTGTTCGGAACTCTTCCTAGCTAATAACAATCATGCGAGAGCTCATCGAATATTTTCTATAGCATGTGTACTCACCCCTTCTGTATTTCGTCTATATAAATGATATCTCAACATTTTCTGCTTTCAACCCTTCAAAGTAACACTTTTCTCAAACTTGAATGCCATCGAAAACGAAAGATGGTTAAACATTTGACATCACCAATTGTATGGTTTTGTCAATTTTTTCTTTATCGCTAACTACATTCAAATTATTTATTAGTGCCAGTAACACGATCGTAGGCTGTTATTCAGTTATCAAAAAATAAATAAAAAAATAATAAAATAATATAACATTTATAATGGCTGAGCTTCAGTACATTATTCACTGCAGTGATAAGTCATTCTGCATTATCTACGAACATTCCATCTTAATAAATAAAAGTGACGAAATATTGAAGATAGAAGATGAAGTGACATTTTTGTGGCCTGAGGATTCACCAAAGGCTAAAAAGTATATCGGCAAAATAGTTGAGATTTCTGGTAAGTATTGCAACCAGATAACTAAATGAAAAAAAATATATATATTATGTATCTAATTTCAAAACTGTATTAAATACTTTTTAGAAAACGGATCAGTTTTGGAAGAAATCATGAACTCATTGGTGAAAAAGCAAGGTGAAGCTAATAGAAAGGGCAAAAAAAAACATACGACTGAAGATATGAAATTACAAAAGTATCCTCAGCGAAAAAATGATCCCGAGGTATGACTCATTAAGTTTCCTTCGTGACATATCATTTTTGAATAACATTAGCTGAAGATATTTTAATAAAATAAATATTTTTTAAGAATCTGCTGAATACTGAGATGCTGCTTAAAAATAAGGTGACCAGCTTGGTCGAAAAAAATCTGTTTTCAAACATGGAGGCTCAAATTAAAGCCAAAAAGTGCGATCTGAAGGAACCGCAACCTAGCACTTCTAATCATCTGTACGACAATACGAAGATCGACGAAATGGACTGGATGAGAGAAACGATAGATAGCTTAATCACAGAAGTCGATTTTTCAATCGCTTCCTTATCGAGCTTGACCGAAAAGTTCGAGTCGATTGCCAAGGTATAATATGATCTTATATAAACGTTTTTTTTTTACTTTTTGGTCATCTATTGCAAATGAATTTCCATATGAATATTAGTATATATGTACAGTAATGTTCATTAATGTGTTAAAAAATATATTAAATATATTTCTTTTCAGACCCTGAGTTATTTAAGAGGTGCCATTGCTCCATCGAAAACGACAACCAATAGGCGATCCTATGGGTTTCCACCACCGACTTCTATAGAAATCAATGAGGGAGAAGGCGAAGTTTTTCATACTAAGGATACCGCCTTCGATATGCTCGACGATAATTCCGACCCTGATAGTTTTAGATCTCATTCACCCATAGAGATACTGGTAATTAGAAAATTAAATTAAAAAATAATTCAGAAATGTACTCTATTATTTCATATTTTTTAAACTCTCTCCACCTAATTGTATAATGTTTTTCAGTCTTCTCCCGTTTCTTTAACGTTTTCACCTCCGAAAAGACCATTAATTATTTACTCTGATTCGGAGGACGAAGAAAAAAATATATCATCGGCAATAGTAAGATACTTTTTGTTTGTATTATACTACAAATTTAAAAATTTTCTTTCCTACACTAAAGTTGATACGCCATTTTCATCCTCTCATTAAATCTACTCAAGGACAAAGACCTACATCTACCTGGCTGTTCAGAGCACAAAAAAGCAAAATTTCCTACTGAGAATAAAAAAAAGATAACCCCAAACCAATTTCAAAAAAAAGAAGAACCATCTAATCCACAAGATCCGCATGGGCTGTGGACATTAAAATACTTAGAGGCCGATGAAAAAAAAAATGTAAGTAAATTTAATATCACACTACTTGAATTATTCACATTTATTATGCGTTAATGTACGAAATCCTTTTGTGTCTTTTCACAGATCGTTGAACTGCTTCCCGGCTCTGACATTTACGTGAATTTGTACCAGCTAAAGACGACCAGAAACACATGTGAGCGACACACTACCTTAGCCAGAGCGCTTTTGGAGTGTGTCTTTAAAGAAACCGCATTAAAGAAATGCTCAATCGCCGGAAGAAAAGCTAATAACCGACATGGATCTATGATCGATAGACGGCCTGGTCTGAGTAGTAAAGGGGTGGATGCAATACTAGGTAAATATCTTTGAAAAGAAATGAGTTATAAGTTGATTATATATATAATTTACTTTACATATTTAATTCACTTTTCCAGCGTATGCTCGCAAATTCGCCAAAAAACAACATGGTTGGGTAGTAAAAGATGACCAAACTGTAAAGGTCAGCCTCCGCCAAAAATCATTGGAATTGTCGGAGAATAAAATATCAATAAAGAAAGAAAAATGATTATAAAAACCAGTATTTTAATTTTCTCAGGCACACCCTAAAAGTTTTTAAAAATATAACATAATATAACATAATACATAATTTAATATATATCTTGATTATGAGATATAATGAGGCTGAATCCCCCACCTTTGCGTTGCGATCCGCTGCGCGACGAATTTATTCTTTTGCGTGTTTTCTTATAGAGTTGTACCCACTATTATTTTGTATGAAATAAAATTCTGTTCGTATAATTAATAATTATTATATAATTTTAACTTATTTTATACAGTTTTTATATAAACTGTCACGTACCTGAAATTGTGTACATTTTTTATAAAGTTTTTATAAATCCAATAACATATAAAAATTTTACCAAGTTGATTTTATATAATTTTTATAAACATTTTATTAATTTTTTCTACTTGGGACTCAGTGAGACGCTTTTGTATCTACTGCCTTTATTACAAATCTTATTGTACATACGTATTAGCTTACATGACTAGGTGGCGCTTAGATCATATAAATCTATTATATATATATTGTAACGTGTTCGGCCTATAGCCGAACGAACATACTATAGACAACTTCAAACATGGATGAACACGCTGGTATTGTACCACGTGGTACAATACCAAGGTAGCCACACATCCGTGTGTACTCAACAAAAGTATAAAAGGCGAGCTGGTCAAGCATGATCAGCGGACTCGAGCTAGAGCAGCCGACCGACTCAGAGTAATATTCAAAATAAATTCAATTCCAAATTTAGATAGAAAAATCAGATCAATAAAGTAAAAACAGCTTATCGATTAAATTCAGAAAATAAAATCATACTAGCCAAAACGGCAGTATAAAATAAATAGAAATTTCAAAACAGAATTGTTTTAGCCAAAAACGCCAATTCAAATCAAATTAAAATCAAGAAAATCAAACAAACAAATAAAAAGTCTAGACAAACTTAGATAAAAATCAAAAAGAAAACGAAAGTCCGGCCATTGAGGCAAAAACACCAAATAGAATTAAGTTAAAAATAAGGAAATTATATTGCGTCCTCGCTCTCATACATTACAATTGTAGTATACCCTGTATTCGCTCTAGCTTACACGTATTCAGAGTTTCAAAAATCCAGGAGCGCCCTCTACTCTCCCGCGCGGCGCCCAGAAGTTCATTATTATTCGTGTAGCGCACGGTTTAGACGTGTTCGGAGAGCCACGTGGAAAAAATTAGTATTTCTTCTTTTTTGTTACGAAAAATTTCTTGATTATTAATAACGATGGGTAAGTCTAAAAAGAGAACTCGCGAATACGACGACAGGCTAGATGAAATAATGGAAAAAATGGCAAAGATTAGTGAAAAGGTTGAAAAACTGTCGCGTAGTCCACTCGCTGAAAAAGAAAAGGCTGCTTCCCCATCGGGTAGCAACAAAGAAAATACAGCACCTAATCCCGATCCAGATTCGGAAAAAATTGTGGCTGAAGAAGAAGAAGGTCTTGAAAAAGACGAGTGTTCTGAATCCCAGGAGGTGGATGAGGAATGGCTACAGATCGTAAGTAAACACGTGGTTATACAGGTTAAGAGATGCAAAAAAAAAAAAAAAAAAAAAAAAAATAGATACATATAATTAAAAATCCCTTATGCCGTGCTCGTTCAAATGACGGGACAAAGGAAAAAACCTAATACGCCGTGCTCGTACGAGTGACGAGACTAGAGCGAAGACTATAGGTCCGTGCCTGTTGTGTTGCAGGACAAGGACACTTGTACATATTCGTGCTTACTGAGTGGTAAGACAAGGATAAAAATATGGTTTAAACTTGTTTTGGTTGACAAAGTAAACAAAGAAGTGCTAGCATATACGCACATACAAATATCATGTTGCCTGTTTCTTTTTCTATCAATATAGAAAATAAAATATATAATTTCTTGTATACATACGCCGTGCTCGTACGAGTGACGAGACTAGAGCGAAGACTATAGGTCCGTGCCTGTTGTGTTGCAGGACAAGGACACTTGTACATATTCGTGCTTACTGAGTGGTAAGACAAGGATAAAAATATGGTTTAAACTTGTTTTGGTTGACAAAGTAAACAAAGAAGTGCTAGCATATACGCACATACAAATATCATGTTGCCTGTTTCTTTTTCTATCAATATAGAAAATAAAATATATAATTTCTTGTATACAGCTCGGCGATGATCCTACTGAATGCCAAGCATCAAAAATGATTGTGCATCCAGATTTGTTAAAGCGATGGCAATTCCTGTGTAGAGAAGGAATTAAAAAGGAGGATTTAGAATCCTTGGATAAGAAATATTCCTGTGTAGAGGAACTAGAGGCCCAAAATTAAATGCACAGATTTCAACCGCTATGAAGGAAATTGCAATTGCGCGAGAGTAAGCAACGATAATTATCAATAATTAAGAATTGTTGATCTATATCATATAATGTATGATAATAATTATTTTAGCAAGCACATGCTTGAGACGCAAAAAATGGCTGTTACAGCCATGTCCATTGTTGGTAACTTGATTACCTCAGTATATGAGAACAAGGATGAAGGCATAGATCTAGAGGGTCATTTAAGTCATTTGTGTGATGCTGGAAAGATCCTAGCGGCAATTGTACACAAACAGTCTGTTTCAAGAAAAGCCTTTATTGAACCAGGTTTATCAAAGGAGACTAGGGCTATCTTAAAAGAGACAAATAAGAGATGTAAGTTCAAAAGCGGGCAGGTTAAAATTATTTTATAAGTCATGGGCCGAGGTAACTGACGATAGATTTGTTCTCGGGGTAATATCAGGTTATAAGATTCCACTTCTAGAGTGTATAAAAGATCATAGGGCTAGTGATAAATTATATTGCTCAAAAGATAGAAAGGGAGACCAGAATCTAAAGGTCGCAATAGAAGAATTATTGAAAAAAGGAGCAATAGTTCCTTGTACAGAGTGCAAGGGACAATTTCTATCATCCTATTTTTTGATAGACAAACCTGATGGTTCGCACAGGTTCATCTTAAATTTGAAACAGCTAAACGATTTCGTAATAAAACAACATTTTAAGCTAGAAGATTGAGAACCGCTGTGCAGTTAATTTTTCCAAATTATTTCCTCAGTTCAATAGATTTGGAGGATGCCTATTTTCTCATTCCAGTCCATCAAGAAAGTCGAAAATACTTAAGATTTAGAGTCAACAATCAATTATATGAGTTCGGGTGTTTACCTTTTGGCCTATGTACGGCACCATTCGTTTTTACAAAAGTAATGAAAGTGGTTGTTAGATTTTTGCGAAATCAAGGTTACTCTTCGGTTATTTACTTGGATGACATCTTATGTATAGAGAGTACACTAGAAAAATGCGTCGAGAACGTTAATCAAACTAAAAGGTTTTTAGAATTTTGGGTTTTCATGTGAACTATAAGAAGTCAAAGCTGTTACCATCCCAGAGATGTAAATTTTTGGGTGTCATTATAGACACTCAGAAATATGCTATTGAGTTACCAAGAGAAAAGCGGGAAAAGATGTATGAGCTAATAGTAAAATTCTTAAAATTGAATACCTGTAGTATTAGAGAATTTGCACAGCTAATTGGTAAACTCATCTCATGTTCCCCAGCGGTGGAATATGCGTGGTTGTATACAAAGATATTGGAAAAGGAAAAAGTATTCCAACTTATGCTTAATGACCACGATTATAATAGTAAGATGTCAATACCAGGGAAGGTGAAGCAAGAGTTATTGTGGTGGAAGAGTAATATCAAGAGTAGCACTCACTTTATAAAAGATGGTTCTTTTGAGATGACTATATACACCGACGCATCTACTACGGGCTGGGGAGCAAAAATGGAAAAGAAAAAATTTTTTGGTTTTTGGACACAGAGCGAACAAAAATTTCATATAAACTATCTTGAACTAATGGCAATAAAATTAGCATTGGAATCGTTGGCATCCAAGGTTCAAGATGCTCAAATCTTACTGAGAGTAGACAACTCCACCGCGTTGTCATATAAAACAAGATGGGAGGCGTAAGACTGGAAAAATTTTGCAATATGCATTCCCACCGTTCTCTTTAATTCTCAAAACACTGTCAAAAATAAAACGTGAGGGAGCATATGGTATTATGATAGTACCTCATTGGAAAAACCAACCATGGTTTCCACTTTTTGAAAGTCTCACTGTTGGAAGACCAATATTTCTTGACGCTAATGCTGATTTATTATTATCACCTTGTAGGTCACAGATACACCCGAGATCGGAGCATCTAAATTTGATTGCGAGCAAAGTATCAGGCAAGCCTTTTTGAATAAAAGGATTCCTCCAGAATCTGTTGATATTGTTTTATCTCCATTGAGCAAAGCTACCTTGAAGCAATATGGAAGCGCACTCAAACTATGGAAAGAGTTCTCAGAGAGAAACTCTATAGGTTTTTTAAGCTTAAAACCAAAGAATGTTTTAAAGTTCCTCACGGAATGCTTCAACTCTGGAGCTTCTTATGGCACGTTAAACTCGTGTAGAAGTGCAATCTCCTTAATCTCAAAAAATAAGGTGGGTGACCACCCCGATATTAGTAGATTTATGAAGGGTGTGTCAAAACTCAAGCCCCCAAGACCAAAGTACACATGTACATGGGATGCATCTATCGTCTTAGAATTCTTAGAAGAATTGGACGTTTCTTCATTAAAAAATTTAACTTTTAAAACAAGAATGTTGTTAGCTTTAAGTACAGCACAGAGAGCTCAGACTCTAACTAAGATTAGGTTAAGTAACATACGTGAGACAGAAAAGGGCTTAGAAATAATCATTCCAGATACTTTAAAGACGTCTGGTCCTGGTAGATACCAACCAGTTTTACAATTACCAAAAATTGAAAGCAAACCAAAATTATGCGTTGTATCTGTGATTTTATTGTATGTAAGTCGAACAAAAGAAATCAGAAATGATATTGAGCAGCTCTTTATAAGTATAAAGAGACCGTTTAAGGCTGTAACAACGTCAACCCTTAGCAGAGGGGTCAAAAAATGTCTGGAAATAAGTGGGATAAATGTAAATATGTTTACTGCTCATTCGACCAGACACGCAGCTACATCGGCTGCCTTTGAAAAAGGCATTGATTTCGATACTATAAGGCGAACGGCTGGGTGGTCTGAACGTTCGCAGGTTTTTGCAAGGTTTTATAAAAGACCAATTATTAATAATGGATATGATTTCGCAAGAACTGTGGTTCACGAAAAGTAAAACAATATTATATGTACATGAGGTGGTTCCTCATATAAAAACCGAAAAAAGGCTGTTTATTCTTAAATTTGCCAGATCACTCTGAACAACTACAATTGTAATGTATGAGAGCGAGGACGCAATATAATTAACCGATCAAACGAACTTACCTTAAGTGATGTTCGATCGTAATTATATGAAGTCCTCGCTCGATTACATTACAACCCACCCTTCAAGAAAATGGAAAAATAGGATTTCTTTTCTTGTTTTTCCCCTACCCTTATGAAATGTATACATATGATGACATTAATTATTATAATTGGACAAGATTGTTGGAAAAATAATTTAGCTGAAGGCCTATAACTCTAAAATATGAACTTCTGGGCGCCGCGCGGGAGAGTAGAGGGCGCTCCTGGATTTTTGAAACTCTGAATACGTGTAAGCTAGAGCGAATACAGGGTATACTACAATTGTAATGTAATCGAGCGAGGACTTCATATAATTACGATCGAACATCACTTAAGGTAAGTTCGTTTGATCGGTTAATCATTCATTCACTTCATTCAAAGCCATTCATACAATCATTCACGATTATTGTTTTGTTTAGCATTAAAAACTTATAATTTTGTATAAATCAAGAGTGAGAAAAGAATCACAACCTAGAAATAAAACCAGGAAATGATCAACAGATCATTTCAAATATCATAAATTTGATTTTTGTTTTCCATTTACAAACATAACCTCACTTTTAATCATCATTCTTTCAGATAAAACTTAAAATCATTCTTAGCTAAAAGGCAGCTTCGGTGAGTGTGTTGGACAGCTACGGTATAGCTATAATTGGTACCCTAGTCTGAGAACACACATATCCCAAGTCTGTAAAAAGGCAGCTTCGGTGAGCTAAATTCTGGACAGCTACGGTAGAGCTATAATTGCTATCCTAGTCTGTTGAATCTAGCGTATCCCAAGTCTGTAGGGAGGCAGCTCTGGTAGTGCAAAATCTATCCGAGTCTGTATCAGGGTAAATTAAGGGTTTTTTCAACTTTTCCCAGAGGAGCTTCAAATATTCATAAAATAACCCGTGACAAAGAAAACACGCGAACTAGTATAATTTCACCAGCCTTCAGCTGGTGAAACATATACAGGAAGTTACATTTGGCGCCCAACGTGGGGCTCCTCAAATAAAATTAAAATCACTTAAAAAAAAAAAAAAAATCATAGATTCATTAAATTCATTGTTTAACTTAAAATCACTTTTTTTAGGGGCAATTTCAAGACTTCAAAGTCATAGTCAAGTAAAATCGTTTATTAGATTCATTTACAAAAGGTAAAAACTAAATTAAAGAAGAATGGCAGACAAAGATCAAAATTCTGATAAGCAAGGCGATACAAAGGTAGATCAGCCCGGTCCATCTGACCGAGACACTGGTTTCCATGAGCGTGATGTTTCTCTGACCGATACCAGCATGTTGAGTCGAACTGAAAGCCCATCACGTAGTCATGACGAATCAATGGCTGCAATTGCTACCACTCTGCTTTCTTTAAAAAAATCCAATGAACGTTTAGAAAAGAAAATTGAAAACAAATTTGCTCAGATGGAAAGAACCATAAATAACTTTCATATGACTAACATAGAAGCTCAAGTAGAATTTGAAACTAAAATCAATAAAAAGTTTGATGAAACTACAAATAAAAGCAAAAAAAGAATAGACGACAAAGAAAACACGCGAACTAGTATAATTTCACCAGCCTTCAGCTGGTGAAACATATACAGGAAGTTACAATATATCTCAACGCATATACACTACAAGAACAAAATTGATTTATTTTTATTTTCAAACGCTGTTGATGGCAAAAAGCCAGACCCTCAGCGCGTAAATTTTAAATAAGATTCCGTTTTTTTTTTTAAACGAACTCAAAATTTGTTATGTGTCGGAAAATGATCGTGCCCATACAGCACACTAGGGTGCTTCAAAAAAAAATTTTGATTTTTTTTTTCAACTCTTACCCTCCCAAATGCTTGAGGTGGATGAGAAAAAAGTCCTTCCGAAAGTCAGTCGCTGTAGCTCAACTCTAAGAGGTCGCTATTTTCATTTTAGCTTCCTATTCATTTAATATGGGAACTTTAATTTTTTTTTCAAAACTGAAATCACACCTATTCGTTTTAATTTTTTTCAAATAACCATTGTATCTTCAAAAAGCTGTTTTTTTAAGCTTTCCAAACCTATATAAAAAAAGTCGATTACCTTGATTAGAAGATTAAATAAAATCATTTAAAATCTCCAGATCTCTATAGATCTCTAGATTTTAAATGACTTTATTTAATCCTCGATTTAATCTTCTAATTGAGGTAATCGACTTCTATTATATAGGTTTGGAAAGCTCAAAAAAACAGCTTTCTGAATATACAATGGTTATTTAAAAAAAATTAAAACGAATAAGTGTGATTTCAGTTTAGATGAAAAAAACGAAAATTTTCATGTTAAATGAATAGGAAACTAAAATGAAAATAGCGACCTCTTAGAGTCGAGCTATAGCGACCGACTTTCGGGAGGACTTCTTTCTCATCGATCTCAAGCATTTGGGTGGGTAAGAGTTGAAAAGAAAAATCAAAATTTTTTTTTGAAGCACCCTACAGCACACATATCCGATAGATGTCCATACACAGTTGAAAATAAATTCTGTAAATGTTAAAAAAAAATCCCGTCACTGCTTTTCCTGTTGAAAATAACAAGGTCGGAGTGTAGTTTTAACAGAACACGTTCCTGTCAGAGACTTCATAAATGTTAAATTTTGAAAGTGACTGTAAAGTGTTAAAAGTTACAGTTAACACATGTAAAGTTGCTATTAACATTTTTGATGTGTTAAAATGACATATGTTTCCTGTGAAAAATCACAGAAACCTTATGTCGAATCGTGAAAATGAATACAGTAATTTAACAGGTTCAAATAATTAATGTAACTGTTTATTCCTGTGCTTTAACAGAATAACATCATCTAATCTGTTGAATTTAACATAAAAAGATGTAAACGTTTTCTTCCAACAGTTTGGTACTGTTGAAAATAACATGTTTGATCTGTAAGTCACGCGCTTCGGTAAAGTTCGACAAAATTCGTTGGAGTTCGGCGTGCGACGCGACGGGCCTTAGACCAATCGTTGTCATTCGTTGGGTGTCGCGTAGAGTGTTCAGACCTCGGAGTGATCAGTGACGTGAACGACCTCGATTATACTAAGTGTCATGAAGTATATACTTTCTGTGAAAATGAGTATGTGATAGTAACTGATTACTTTCTATAAAATAGTATATATATATGTATACACTATATAATCTATAAATGTATGTCGAATGTAGGGCATAAGAAGAGTACTTAAATATATGTTATATATTAACTATGGTTACTTGAATGCTTGATAAAAACGTTATTTTATTCGATCGAAGGTTGTATGGCAAAAAATTGCCCAATTGAGTAATGAAATAAATTACATACATATTATTAACAATGCTGTAATTGTGTATTTTATTCCAATCCATGAATCGTATAACATTCTATGATTGTTAAATCTGACATCATAAACATGTTAATTTAACATGATGTATTTGTACAATGAGTAAGTCAAACGGTAGTTAACTGTTATTTTTAACAGGAAATTTAAATAAAACCGACAGATATTTCTAGTACACCTGAAATAATTGACATAAATTTCCTGTTATTGTTAACAAGACAATAATGTCGAATTAACATTTTATAGATGTTAGGTTCCACTCCGTAACAGTCGTTGCATTTAAGTTTTAACAGGTTAGTTCGGTTGGAATAACGTTACTCTAATGTTAAATTAACATTATATCGTTGTTGTATTAACGGAAAAATCTGTTATTAATCTGTTGAAAAATTAACAGGTTGTACTAGTAAACACTTAACAGCAATGGGTTCTGTTGAATTGACAGAAATATTTCTGTGGACTTTTTGGGACACGTGAAAAATGTTAAAATTAACAGTTTTCTTTCAACTGTGTAGGATAGCATGGGACATTTCGATATCCCATGGATATCCTATGAACATCTATCGGACATGTGTGCTGTGTGGGTGGTTTGCGAAAAGATTGGAAATTTATTTTTGACAGTAATTAGTGAGCATTGAGTATAATACAGAGTTTTTATTCTTTCGTGATTATTAATGACAAAAAAATATTCAGTATTCATATGCAGGGCATGGTGAACAGAAACGCGTCAATTTGAAACGCCTAACCAAACGCGCGTCATTTGCACGCCTAACCTGAAGCGCGTCAATTTCGAATAAGATTCCGTTTCCGTATATTCTTGGAAAATAAATTTCAGTAGCATAACAGAACTCATGT
Source organism: Tenthredo notha (assembly GCA_914767705.2). Taxonomy (NCBI): domain Eukaryota; kingdom Metazoa; phylum Arthropoda; class Insecta; order Hymenoptera; family Tenthredinidae; genus Tenthredo; species Tenthredo notha. The sequence goes on along the minus strand of OU611911.1, from coordinate 14,398,124 downwards.
AATTGAATTTACCTGTAGATAAATATTAATTCGATTTTCTGAAATTATACGCGAGCAACAGAAATGTATTGAATTCATACGTTCGCGGTTTAGTTTTGGGCATGGATTATGGATTTTTATGTGGATTGAAACTCCATAAGCCATAAGCAGAATGCAGAGAGCATGCGCATGCGCACTCTTCACTGGACTTTCACAACTGCGCATGCGCTATGCCTTCTGCATTCTGCTTATGGCTTACGGAATTTGATGTGCTTCGGCCTTTTTTCGCCATCCGTCATCGAGGACATTCATCTGTTTTAAAATCTAACGTTCTTTTTATAAAATAAATCCGCACACGATGGAGAAATGGGCGATAAGATTGCCTGAGTGACCTATTTTTAAAAAAAATTTTGAGCTTCACTCCCGAATTTGTTTTGTCTAATACCCACTAAATATTAAGTTAATAATTGTTATACATAGCAGGTTACTTACTTATGTTTTTCAACCACTTACACGTGGTAGTGTTTTGCTTCTTTTTTCTTTTTTTTTTTTATTAGTTTATTATTTTTGGCAAAAATTTTGACAGATTATGAAATAAAAAATTCGTTCTGAGGAGGGCCCCCACTCGGGCCGAAACGTTAACCAAAGAGTTCAACTTTTCAATTGACCTTCATATCCAAAAAATTCTCTCTTCAAAATACACTCGAGGTCAAGACAAGAATTCTCAATCAACTTCATACAGTTTTACAAAAATTTAGCAAAATTATAAGTATTAGTACAATTAAGCTAGAAACAGACGATTAACATTTTTTTAAAATAAATATTAAGTCATAAAGAAAATATTATCTTAAGCTGAATAAGGTTTAGTAAAAGTCAAAAACTTTAAAGAACAGTTGTAATAAGAACATAAGTAACTATCAATCATAATGAAAACATCATAGTTATGAAAAAGTTGTCAAATGATAATAGAATTCACGTCAACATAAAATACAATATACTTAAGTTTTTTCCAGTATAATAAATGTGAAGTTATTAAAAAAATATTTTTTTAAGCTGAACATTGTTCAACAAGAATCTAAAACTTTGAAAAATTAATTAACGTCGCTAGCATGCCGCAAACCGAAAATTTGCTATAGAGTATCGTATCGCTCGGTGATACGTAGCCTGGAAAGTAGTTGAGCTTGTATCAAGATTCGCGGCAGCGAATCGCCGCCAAGTACCCGTAGGCAGGCGAGCGCTAGCCGGGACTCTATTTTCTCGGGGGAACTCTTTATACCTGTAAGCAGGAGGTCATAACTTCGGAACGCGTGAATATTTTTCGATCAAATTCACAAAACAGATATTCCCCAACCACACGACTTCGCTGTATAAATTTGATCGGAATCGGTACACTGGTTTCTGATATATCGGTCACGAAAGTTGATGAAAAAGCATCTTCTTCTTCTTCTTCTTCCACTTCTTCCCGGTCATCAGATTTTCGCTAGACGCTTGCTTGTCCTCACGTTTCTGAACGAACGGTGAAACGGATCGACTTGATCTTTGAAACGTGGGTACAAGCCATCGAAATCTCGCCCCCTATTGATTTTGGCATGAATCTGAATCCGCATTCGGTCGATATGTGATAATGAAGTTACTAAGTGAGCCACAGAGGGACGACGAAATCAAAATGGCTGTCGGATGGCTGACGGATCGCGGTATTGACAGTTAAAATATTCATAATTTATATATAATCATATTATATAGTTATATATTCATATTATATGGGATGTTATCGGTCAAGCTAATGGTTTTATTTCAGTAAATTAGTGAAACAGTGAATCAGTAAACAATGATCAGAGTGAAAAGTGCGCCGACCGTGGTTTCACGCCGATGACCGTTATTATTTAATAAATCTGCATAATGGCCTGTTGTAAGTGCACGGAACAGATCCTCTTAGCTGGGTTCAAATATTTAGATAAAGAATAAATCAACGATCCTGGCAAAATATTATTTCACTTCGATCCGGAACAAGTGAAAATAAGGTTACGAATGACTTACATTAAACGGTATGTACGGACATTGATTTTCACTAGATTTTACACATAATAATACTAGATGAATAGACCAACCTCAACTTCTTTATTTCCACTAAATTTCCACAGTCATCTGGACCATTCCTATCCTATTATCAATCCTTTGGAATAGACGAATATAACATTACGACAAAACGACGTCCCAAAAAAAAAGGTTGCGATTACCAATCAGTTGAAATAGACGAAGATAACATGTCGGCGAAACATCCTCCCAAAACGAAGGTAGCCTACAACTCATAGCTTCAACGTAATAACAATATTAGGAAAATTAGTAGCGATACGAAACCTCTCATTCAATCCTTTGTCATTTTCTATGTTTCACAGTCACCTGGACTTTTCCTATCCTGTCATCGATTCATTGGAATAGTCGGAGATAATGCTTTGACAAAACGACGTCCCAAAAAAAAGGTTGCGATTACCAATCAGTTGAAATAGACGAAGATAACATGTCGGCGAAACATCCTCCCAAAACGAAGGTAGCCTACAACTCATAGCTTCAACGTAATAACAATATTAGGAAAATTAGTAGCGATACGAAACCTCTCATTTAATCCTTTGTCATTTTCTATGTTTCACAGTCACTTGGCCTTTTCCTATTCTATCATCGATCCATTGCAATAGTCGGAGATAATGCTTTGACAAAACGATATCCCAAACAAAGGTTCCGATTATCAATCCGTTGAGATAGACGAACATAACACTTGGCAAAACAGCGTCCCAAGACAAAGGTAGCCCACAGTTCATGGTTCCGAAATGATAACAATGCTAGAAAAATTAATACTAATATACTAAAATCTTTCCTTCAATTCTTTGTTATCCTATATCTTTTACAGTCATCTGGATTCGACTACATGTCTATAATGGCGATAAGTCGTTAATGGAGAGAGAGAGAGAGAGAGACAGTCATCTGGACCATTCCTATCCTATTATCAATCCATCGGAACAGAAGAGCATAACATTTCGGCAAGACGATGTCCCATAACAGAAGTAGTTCACAGCTGCTCCAAAGTTATAACACTCTACGCATCTTCTTCAAATGAACCAACTTCGACCAGCCTACCAAGCACTAACTTCACCTATCTATACATCAGCACCACAAACTAATTATCAAACAGACTAATATATTAGAAATTACTGATCATTCAAAGTGTTATAATAGTACAGCACGATACGGGTAGCACACACGTGTCATATACTATTTTTTTTAACTCAGTGTGCGAAATTCTTTAGCTGTAAAAACTCTAAAAAAAAATAGGAAAGTATAGTATATATTGGAATATTAGTGAGAGCGGCCGGGTGCGAACAAGGTCCAAAGGCAGAGCGCCTGGTCAGGGTGCAGGGGGCAAAACCCCCCTATTAAAAACAAAATACTTCCAAATATGATTTTCAATAGCATAAAATTTTATTAGTCTTTGAAACTAAAGAAATGAGGAAATCAAAGACAAAAACAACTCTTTTTCTTTCACTTCTTTATATCCCTTTTCGTAGTCTATCGATAGAAACGCAAATTCGAGATACAAGTTATCTTGATCAGAAAAGTAAGGCTCATTTGATTTTGATAGAATCATATAACGTTTCACATGAATTTTATTTTATTTATAAATAACATGTAATGTTAATTTGATATATTAGTAACACTATTATTCAATCAGTAAATATGTATGTCTCAACACAATTTGACACAAAATTGAGAAAGTTGAATGGAAGAAAAATATTTTAGAAATTATTATTTTCAAACGGAGAGAAATTAATTAGTTTTACATATGGAAGTATGTGAATCGGACACTTTACACACTATCAACAGGCATAAGAAATCAAGTCACACACTGAGTTGAAAATAGTACAGTATGATATGAGAGGGATGAAACTTTTTCTGACGAGTGTGAAATTGCAGCACGAGCTGAAGGCGAGTGTTGCAATCACACAAGGTCAGGAAAAGTTGTTGACTGAAAGTTAATAGCAACGGTGTTAATACGTTATTATTGGAGGTAGGAAAGGGGAAGTCGCCGGACCACCATCCTGAGGACGGGAGCAGATTTCAGCGCCCGAAACGTCGAGATGAATTTAAACTCGAGCAGTGGACTTAGTTCAAATAACCCCCTGGAGGAAGGGGGGGAAGTGGGTGGGCGGGTGGCCCCCCCTCCCTCCATCCCCTTTCCTACCTCCAATAATAACGTCAGGAAAAGTTTTTCCGTCGAGTATTATACAAAATTTTACTTTATGACGTATGAAATCCTCACACACGCGGAGCGTGCGTAAAACATCCAAGGTGTGGCGCAAAGTTTCAATGGTTTCGAAAAATGGTGTAGCCAAGTGCTTTCGTTTTTCCTTGGTAGCTTCTATTATCAAAAAGAAATTCTTCAGATTTTCCCTGAACGACGCTTGTTGAGATTCATTTTCAATACATAGAAGAGGGCTGATTTCTTGATAACTGCCCAATTTCAAGCCTTGGCTCTTATGTTTGGCAGCAAAATCAACAACCCGTCTAATAAGTGTCAAACTGAATGTATAAAATCTTCGGTAATTCATTGACCTTTAGATGATCGTGTGGAAAAATCACTGATTAAATACTAAATTTAAGTTAAAACTGTATATTGAGGTTGAAGTTCGTAAAGTTAACGTAATAACAGAATATTGGTTGAAGAAATGCAATATTTCGTGATCCAAATATTGTTTGAATTACAAAATATGCTAGATGAACGTGTTTCACACGATTTGAGGAATTATACATCTTTCTTGATCCATTTGAAATTCGAGCCTTGAATTTCAGAATTTTTTGGCGAATATTTTGTTGAAGTAACGTTACGAACTTCAACCTGATACTGTATAAGACAAAATTAAGTTCTGCCTAATAAATTATTTATATTTGTCATAGTTGACAATTGAAGTAAATGTGTTTGTCTTTCGCTGAATGTTTCTTCCCTCGTCCAAATTCCAAATGTATTTCTTATCGTGATCAAACTATAATAACGTATAACCCTGCTGGAATTAAATGAGCAATCTTTCTCAGCTCTGGTACTTGCAAAAAGAAGTGAAATCCCACGAAAAACATCCAAAGATGTAAAAAAAGCCGCCAAGTACCCACACGAAAATCACAATTGCTTTATAAGCAAAACGGTTCGCCAGTCTCTGTCGTGAAATCAAGAAAAAAGCCAAGCACCAAACGTACAACTGCGATCTCTCAGCAATTTGTTAAAAAAATAAAATAAAAAAACTCAAACTCAAACTCAAGTCTACGTCGTGAAGTCGGAGTTTCGTGTGAGGATATCGAAGCATCATTCCAAGAGCTACGTACTTGGCGGGCACATTCGGTTCCTTAGAGCTATACGGACAACCTGCTTCGTTTTATGCGAAAATTGATTTTTTAATGCGACAGCAATTAAATACAATGAAAAATAGTTATTCAAACCAATAATCGTTTCAGACAATACTTCTACGTGTCTTTAACTATGTGTATGACTTAACAGACATAAATACTTGTATAATCAATAAAAATCTTGGTCGTTCCCACTGTCATTGAATTATCAAATCAGACTCGGAACTCTGGAATCACATACCTCACTAGGTAGTATTAATTATGGAAGAATAAACTTATTCACTTGCAAAACGATCGAATCAAGAAAACTCTACTCTGCTATTGCGGCATGCAACCTAAAACATACAGCTACGGATATACGTATATGCTATAAGTAGCATAGAGTATGACAGTTAGATATAATGATAAATATAAAATTCAGTTGATGATTGCTTTGGTGTACCTATACTATGTCATACAATCTTGCTCACGATGCATGCGTATATGCAAGTGCACGAGCGTATACACGTCGCCCTAACGGGCGATAAGTCACAAAAGGAACAAGAAGAAGAAGAGCGTATACACGTAGTGGGGAGGATCAATTTCAATACCTGAAACCCATCTTCGTAACAGTTCGGCCTCACTTGAGTGCAAAAATTTTTTTTTCCACGGGGTGCGCAAAGTTCGATTTTCGATACACGTGCGAAAGATGATTCTCGACTCGTGTGATTGTCACCCTCGCTTCGCTCGGGCGAATAACTTCACATTCGTCCGAGAATCAACACTTTCGCACTAGTATCGAAAAGTACTATTACCCGACTACGATAAAATTACTATACTCCATCCCTGCAACGCGGGCGGAAAGTAATCAATTTCTGATCAGAGGGAAGAAGAGGTGAATTTTGCGGTCGACTAAGTAAATTTGAAGGGCAGAAAAAAACTCTAAATTTGACCGATTCTAAGTTTGATTGATTGAACTGCTGTGTTTCACTAGTGAGTGCAATATGGACATTTTATCTAGTCGGATAAAAAGTGATATATGCCACACGGGAGGAGCGAACTTTCACCTCGTGCTCGTGCTGAACATCGCACTCAGCAAAAACCACACGCCTTCCTCCCTAGTAGCATAATGGTACTATATTGTTGCTCATTCGTTTGTGGAGAATAATCATTTGCAACTACACATTCGTGGCAGTTGAAGGATTAGCGCTTGCGAGTTCACGGTAGTGCGTAGTGCGGGCGCCAAAGGCGCCCGCAATACGCAATCCCGTGAACTCGCAAGCGCTAATCCTTCAACTGCCATGACATGATCGTCCGACAAGATCGGAAGATGCATTTTAAATAAATTTATACCTATAGAACCAATGTTATCTGCGAATCTAATAGCGTTTTCGATTTGTTGCTCTGGAGCGCTCTGAGTGTACTTTTATCGCACTCTGATATAGGAGATAGAAGAGGATGAAAGTGCTCTCAGTGCACACTAGAGCAGACTAGAGCAAGCAAATCGAAAACGCTATAACATTCGTCAGTCGATGCAGAGTTCATGACCTGTTTATAACCAGCGACCGAAAACATAGTACTTTGAGATTGGTTCGCAAAATACGATAAGGTCATATCAATTCAACGTGAGAACAACAAACACAAAGAAAAAAACCCGAATGTGCCCGCCAGGTACGTAGCTCTTGGAATGATGCTTCGATATCCTCACACGAAACTCCGACTTCACGACGTAGACTTGAGTTTGAGTTTGAGTTTTTTTATTTTATTTTTTTAACAAATTGCTGAGAGATCGCAGTTGTACGTTTGGTGCTTGGCTTTTTTCTTGATTCCACGACAGAGACTGGCGAACCGTTTTGCTTATAAAGCAATTGTGATTTTCGTGTGGGTACTTAGCGGCTTTTTTTACATCTTTGGATGTTTTTCGTGGGATTATATCGCTTCTCCAGCGCTCGCTAGCTAACCGGCGTGTCTACGTTTTTTTTATACTGCTGCGTCGCAGAATAAGGCTCAATAATATGATATTCTCTTCTTTTGTCAAACTCGTAATTTCTCAAGTATTACTCCAATTGTCATTTTCATCTATTATTAGTAACGATTACTCTGATAACTATTTCCGTGTAATTCGGCATCACCGATTATATTTGAATTTCTTTATTATCGCTGAGAAATCTGTTACCGCTTAACTTACGAACAATATACGAAATCGTAGATTTCATTGAAGGAATTTATATCTGGTGTTTCATATTTTATTAATTAGTAAGGTGAATCCACCCACTCTACCCTTATCTCTGGCAATCTGAGTTAGCTGTCGCTTTAAGGCCGTCGTTCCGGCAATTTAGTGTTTAGTCGAGTACCCCTGATATCTAGGGTAGAGTGCTCTAAGATTGCGCACTTAAGGTTCCACTAACTATAAAAAGAAAAGTAACAACAATAAAAAGTCACCAATTCATTTTAAAACTGTCCTTTTATTTCGCGACATAAGTGCACAGCAGAATTTGAATAATTTGCAGAGTGTGAATAGTAAAAAAATTTTATTTGAGAAAAGTATTTTGCGCACTCTTACGCATACCAGTGTGTAAGAGTGCGCATTTTGGTTCGCAAGAGTGCGCACGGTGTTCTTAGGTGCATAACTCGCACGTGAATGACCCAATGCCAGTGTATGTGGTGCATTTATCATGTCACCATTCGGCGCATGATATGCACTGGATCCAGTCTTCCTTAATCGGTTCTCCATAGATTTCTTGGCATCCGGAGCAGCGCCACACTTTGATTTTTTTTATTTGGACTTTTTTCGGCTTTTTTTTCGTGGATTCAGTTGTTCTATTTGAATCAAAATTCAACTTCTTCTTCGGTTTTTTCTTCGCCTCTTCTTCAAGTAATTGTTTTTTGAACGGTGAGCTCGTAAGAATTTCCGATTTCTTGGTTTTTCGGTTTGTCGATCTAACGGTGATTGATTTTGGAAACGGATTAATTACGCTCAAGGGGACGCGAGATGCTCGTGGTGAATCATTCTCATCATGATATGTTCCTGGAACGTTCGGAAAGTCCAAGGCAGCATTTTCGGACACAGCAGAGGGCGACGGACGTCTTGTAGCCGACTGAGGCACGTGTAAGGATGGTTAAATAAATAAATAAAGAAACGTTTGAACACGAGAAGCCTTTATTCGCCCGTCCATCATACAGGTTCGTGGTAGACTGGCCTTATGCCGTTCCCCACTCTATCTCTTTGGTGCGTCGTCGGTGGCGCCCTCTTACAGTTCGGCCATCCTGACTAAGTTCGGGCTCCGAACTGTACATAGTTTTTTTTTTTTTTTTGCTTAGCTGTTATAATATTCTAATCAATTTTTCTTAAATCTAGATACATGAGTATTTCTTGTTAACATAATGAAATGGAATTTGTATATCAAATATAAGGAGAGGAAAGAAATGTTTTTTTTTTTTTTTTTTGTCTTATTCTAATCTTATTCTATGTTTGGTTTTGGGAAATCGATCTCTTTATCCTGGTCTCGATTTTCATTGTGCCAGTGTCTTATATTTTCGGCACTCCATGTACCTTCGTAAGGTCTTCGTGACCCTTGGAATTCGTCTAGATCCTTTATTATGTATCGGTCGTTTCGCAATACTCTAGCTATCTGATAAGGACCTTTGTAATTCGGTATGAGTTTTTGAGGTGCTCCGATTCGGTTTTCGAAATTCTTGATCATAACGTAATCGCCTTCTTTATATTTTTCGGCCGCTTTATGATGACTATCATAGTACTTTTTGTTATAATTTTGAGACTTTTCGATGTTTTTGGCTGCCTCATTTCTAATTGATTCTATGTCAAGTTCTTTGGTCTCAATTTGGTTTTCCAAGTATTCCGCAATTTTGTCGATAAGTTTACCGCGCTGGTTTATACCGAATAGCAGCTTGCTGGGAGTTTGTCCGGTGCTTTTGCTGATTGTGTTGTTTATGGAGAATTCCACATCGCCAAGAACCTTGTACCAGTACCTGCCCTCATCATTGTTTACTAGTTTACCTAGCATCGGTCCTAGCATTCGATTCACCCTTTCTACCTGTCCGTTTGCTCTGGGCGCTGCAGTTGCCACCAGAATGTGCTTGATGTCGCGTTCCTCTAAAAACTCTTTGAATTCTAGTGATGTAAAACAACTACCTCGGTCGGAAATGATTGTTCGGGGTCTGCTATAGTTGCTAAAATACTGGTCTAAGTAACCTATCGCTTCCTTACTTGTAGTGCTTTTGCTTGCGTATAGCTTTGTGAATTTCGTAAATCCGTCTATTACTACGAGTATATGTTGTTTGATTAACCGCGCCTTTTCGATTGGACCATAGTGATCTATGTGAATTGTATCGAATGGAGCGTTTCCCTTGGGAATGCAGTGTAATGCGCCCTCCGATTTTCCGGTTTTTGGATTGTACGCTATACATGTTAGGCAATTTTGGATGTATTCTTTTACCTTTTGGGCCAATTGTGGGAACCAGTAGTTCTGTCTGATAACGCCGCAGGTTTTTTCTACTCCTAAGTGTCCCATGTCATCGTGGTAACGTCTGATTACCTGTGATTCCATTATTGCCGGTACATAGAAGATTAACTTATGGTCTATCTTACGATAAATGATTCCATTGCGCATTTCATAAAGGCTGCTCTCTGACTTTCCTAGCTCGTCTCGTATTGTACTGATTCTCATATCTTTGCTTTGGCTTAATGCCAAGTTAACCTCTAAAGGGTTTGCATCTATTACGAGTACGTTGTGCGCCCTACTGAAAGCATCCGCGTGTTTCATGCGTATGCCTGGTCTATGCTCAGTCTCGTAATCATAAGCCAATAATTCTATAGCCCATCTTTCGATTCTGCTGTTCATCTCGCGTTTTGCTAACGTCGCTCTCAGAGCGTCACAGTCTGTTACAATTTTAAACCTGATCCCGTGAAGATAAATTCTGAAACGTCTTATCGCGTATACTATCGCTAGTGTTTCTAGTTCAAAACTATGATATTTAGATTCGGCCTCGGTTGTACGCTTTGAAAAATAGAAAACGGGGTGAAATTTACCGTCATCGTTCTTTTGGAGCAGCACTGCGCCGTAACCTAACATGCTAGCGTCGGTGTGTAACTCTGTTTCGCTGCACGGGTTGTAAATACTAAGAACTGGTTCTTCTGTGAGTTTTCTTTTTAAGGTTTCGAATGCATCTAACTCTTTTTCATTAAATGTGAATTCGGCATCCTTCCTGAGAAGGGTATATAATGGTGCTGCTAATATCGAAAATCTTTCTATGAATTTCCTAAAATAGGATGCTAGTCCTATGAAACTCTGTAGGTCCTTACGATTTCGGGGTATCGGGTATTCCTGCACTGCTTTGATACCGCTGTCGAGGGGCCTAATCTCGTTTCCCTTCACCTTGTAACCTAGGTATTCAATTTCGGTCACCAAGAATTTGCATTTGTCAAGTCTTAGTTCCAAGTTATTTTCTATCAGTAATCTAAGTACCTGTTTGAGTACGTCCAAATGTTTTTCTATTGTCTCAGTAGCTATTAAGAAGTCGTCAATGTATACTATTACGTCACCGGATTTGATTAGATTCCCTAACACCGCGTTGACGAATCTTGCGAATCTTGACGTTGCAATCTTAATTCCAAAAGGCATTCCTAAGTATTCGTAGTGGCCTAGAGGGGTTGTGAATGCTGTATATTTTATTGCCTCGTTTGCTACTTTTACCTGATGGAATCCATCTTTGAGATCAAGTGCTGTGTAGTATCTTTTATTATTGAGCGCATTTACTTGGTCCTCAATTACCGGAATTGGGTAGTTGTCCCTAATTATGTATTTATTCAAGGTTCTGTAGTCGACGCAAAGTCGTGCTTCTCCATTCTTTTTTTTTGTTAAAACTATTGGAGACGCGTATTCAGATTCGCTTGGTCTTATTATTTTCTTTTCGATAAGCCTATCTAATATATTTTGCAATTGACGTTCTTCTGCATATGACAGCCTTCTAGGGTTGAAATGAAATGGTTGATGCTCTTTGAGTTTAAGTGTCATCTCTACTTTTATTTTGGGCTCGCTCGGCCTGTCTGCTAACAAATATTCTTTTTCAAAGACATCAAGTACTTTATTGCGCTCTGCGTTTGTGGCATCTGACCCTATGACCAATGAGCTTAATGTGTTTTCTTTCTCACTATGTCTAATGTCAATATTCATTATGTCAAGTATTGCCTCATTGTTCATCTTTGTGCCCCTTGGCTCTGTCAATCTCATCCCTAAAGTCTTTAATGCGTCGCGACCTAGTATCGCTTGACAATGCATGGTTTGATCGGGTACTACGTAAATGTTCACATCTTTTGCAGTAACCCCGTCTAATTTGACTATTGCATTTACGTAACCCGTGATGTTTAGGAGCGAATCGTTAATGCCTGAAAACCTACGTAACTTATCTATTACTGGTTGAATCATTTCGGTTGGAATGAGTGATTCTTTGACGATGCTTATCGGACTGCCAGAGTCCAATTGTGTTCCTAATTCTAATTCTATATCATAATCTTGCTTGCTTATATAATACTTAACGTAACGCTGGTAATCGTCATCATGGCTTGGGATTTCCATGATGTTGGACACCTGTTCCCTTTTCTTGGGGCAGTCTCGAACTTGGTGCTCCATGCTGCCGCAAGTAAAGCAAGATCCCATCTCACGCTTTGGTTTCTTGCAATTTGGTGCGATGTGTCCCTGACCACCGCAATTGTAGCATCTGGTTGTCCCACGGTCTGAGTTTTCGTTAGTGCCTCGTCCCGACACGCTTGGTTGTCCTTCTGGCTTGATTGATCCGACGGGGTTTGGTTTGACGTCTTTCTTTACCCAAGGTTTGCTTGTGGAGGGAAGTTTTATATCGGTCATCGCTTCGATGAGCTGCGTCTCCGTGGCAAACCTTTGCAGGCGTACCTGGTTCTGAATATTTTCATTAGGGATCCCTCGGATCAAGTAACCTACCATTTCATTTGCTTCGATTGGTACTTTGTTTGCCAAAATTTTCTTCTCATGGTAGTAGTCGACGAATGTTTCGTCGCATTTCCATATTCTGTCCTCAAATTTCTTGCGCCTAGCTATGCAATCGGTTTCACTGCTGTACATTGTCTTCATTTCGGCGAAGAGCTCTTCTGTTTCCATGTTGAGGTGATTTGGATTTGAGTGGAACCATCTGTGGGCCTTTCCTTTAAGCTTGCTGCCCATCATTACTTTGGTCTCTTGTTCGCCGAGCCCGTACGTCTGTTTCAACAATCGTACCTGATTTTCCCATGTGCCAAAGTTTTCGCAATTTCCATCGAAGTCGTTCAATAACTCACGTATGCTATTAAGTCCCAGTTGTCGCTGCAATGCACGATTTTCGATAGCTGCTTGGTCTACAAACCCTTGCAAGTTGTGATTGGCTCTGGATTCTGTCTCTGGTGGTGGGTTTTGATGGGCTGCGGTTAAACCAATTTTAAGCATTTCAATTTCTCGTTTTGCTAGATCTAGTTCGCGCTGCAATAATGCCGCTTCGCGTTTCGCGATTTCAGCCTCGCGAAGGAGCATTTCTGTTCTTAGGTTCCCGGTATCGTCTAGCATATATCGGTTACCTTCGTTTAGGTTACCTTCTCCGTCGTCATTGTCTAATATGTTGGTTGCCATCTCCGTCCACTTTCCTTCTGGGTCAGCCTCGTTCAGTCTGTGAAGTAAATCGGCCTTGTTACCCTTATCGGACAGATTTAGTTTTAACGACACCTCTCTTAACACCGCTACTTTGAAGTCATTCGGATTTTTTTTTGGTCCCATTGTTCTGAAAGAGCGATGTTTGGTTGGCTCGTACACTCAGGGTCTGTATTTATTTGTTTACACGATGGCGTTCGCTCTATACTATATGTGAGTTCTAGTAGATGGCGTTCGACGCACGACCGCCACGCCGCCACCAGATGTGTGTGGCCACGCTTGCAATTAACCGATGATATGATTTGAATTTTGTTCGCGCGCGGTCATAGGTCGGCCATATTGGTCGCCATTTTGGATGCCAACTGAAGCGTGCCACGAGAATTTCTACGTACACAATATGATTGTATTACTTCCTTGTTTGTTAGGCACACAGCCCTCGATATGCACAAAGCGTAGTTCCTCGCACTCAGCACTAATGTTTTAGTCTTATTTCGCACACAGCAACTTCACATGCACTCAGCTTTCAATTTCTACCTTATTTGGTTGCACTCAGCTCATTTTATAGCACACAGCTTTTCTTTTTTATTTTAAAGGGCATTCGGATATGTATCCCACTTCTGATTTGTAAGGATGGTTAAATAAATAAATAAAGAAACGTTTGAACACGAGAAGCCTTTATTCGCCCGTCCATCATACAGGTTCGTGGTAGACTGGCCTTATGCCGTTCCCCACTCTATCTCTTTGGTGCGTCGTCGGTGGCGCCCTCTTACACACGGCAGTGCCGTTTTCACGTACCGCAGAAGGTGATTCCAGGGCAACAATGGGCGATTCCGGCTCTGCAATGGATGATTGAGGTGTGACTGGAGTTTGAGCTGCAGGGTCTTCTCTTTCGGTGACTTGGCTGGCCAAAAAATCTGCTTCAGTGAATATATCGTTGTTAAATGGACAAATTCCTGTCACTTTGAAGCCTTCGATAGCGTTTGCCAGAGTAGCTGCTTTGAAATACGCTGGGGAAAATATTGCAGCGATTTGGTAAACAGTTATTACACGCCCGGGATGGTTGGTCATCCATTTTTCGCATTCATTTGCATAAAACTTCTTTAGTGGACTGAAAAAAACACCTGTCCAAGGGTTGCATGCGGTGGCTACTGTGGGGCGAAAGTGTCAGTGCTTTGATATTATTTTCCCTGAAGAAATCAATGGCTGCAACAGAGCAGTGTGACACGTGATTGTCCATTATGAGCAGGACAGGTTGTTCTTTGGTGGGCTTCACGTGATCTCTGAAGTGGGAGCAATACTCAACAAAAAGCTCGGTGTTGATGAAACTGCTGTCGGAAACCATTCCTACTGAAGATGGTGGGGCCCCCTCTAGAAGTTCGGGCTTTATTCTCTTTTTGGGGTATATGAAAGCAGGAGGAACGAACTGCCCACTCGCACTCATGGCACAGACTGCTGTCACATTAGTACCCCTTTCGGCACTGGATATTTTGTTTACGCATCTTTTACCTTTCGTTGAAAGTACTTTTGGAGGTTTATTGGGCACGGTAGAGAATCCCGATTCCTCCATGTTATATATTGCATGTGGTGGAAACTTATAGGTTTCCATAAGTTCGAAAAGATTGTCGTAAAATCTCTTGCACTGCGGTTGGTTGAATCCCATGGCTCTCACGATGCTAGTAGCGGTTGGTTGCCTGAGGGAAATATCATCGTGCCGTTTTAAAAATCCGCGCAGCCAACCTTTACCAGCCATTTTCGTACTTATATCAAAACTATGGGGTATGTTGTTTCTTTCAGTAAACTCAAATGCTAGGCTTTTCACAATTTTTTGTTGTTAATCCGTAGAACATATTGTCGATTGTCTTGATATATTGACATAGTTCTGTCTCCATTTCTGCTGTTAACGTAATCTGATATCTTCCAAGACTAGTAGCCACTTCCGGACGTTTCAATCGCTTTCTCAGAGTACTCTCTGCCATTTTCAATGATTTAGCCACTGACCTCTGGCTTTCAACCTTTTTAATTCTATTTCTTGCCTCTTCTATAACTTCCGGTAAGCACAGGGTACGTTGCGAGATTCTTTTTCGTGAAGACATACTGAAATTGAAAGAGTTCACTATGTTTTGTGAAGGAGAACAAAAAACCATTAACGATTGATATGGGGTTTGTAAGAGTGCGCGCGTACTCTTACACACCACAGAACTGCGCACTCTTACAGGACAGTGACTTTTCTTAAACATTGCCAAAGTCTCACCATCTCCATTACAATGAAATAATGATGACACTATTATACGCTTGGCCGAATCTATCGCTACACAGATTTTGCATTATGTAAGAAATATTCGCATGAATACCGACTGTATACAAATTCTAAGACTCGAAACTATTTTAGGGAAACGCAGTGACTGGTTAAAACTTACCTGGAATCCGTATAATTGGGTTTTTTTTCGCACAACTTTATGAACGTGCCTTGAGTCCTCACTGTGACAACTGTGAACTGAAGTTAGCTGCATAGCGAGATATCGCCAATACGCACTCTTACCTCCCGCGCACTCTTAGAGCACTCTACCCTAGTAGATTTCTGTGAAAACGACACTCACGTGTCTGGCGCCCAACAATATCTGAGATTTTCTTTAATTTAGTATTTTATGTAAGGAATGCCGTAGGGTGCGGAGTATACTCTGAAACTCCGTTACAAGGTATATAAATGAATATATACAATTAGACCGGTTTTTTTTTTTTACTTTATTTTTTTACCTCCTACAAGCTTGGAAAACTGAGTTTTGGGTATAAAACTAAGGCTACCAGATCTGAACGAGTGCAATGCAGGACACCGCCTTGCTACCTACCCCCCCCCCGTAATGCATGGACACAATCATTCAGTTTTAATTTTTTTTATTCAACACGATAAAGTAACGTTACAATGATAGATAAATATAATATTTTACCCAAGTTTTGAATATATAATATACTCACAGTATCTTGGACTGGAATTCTCAATTCCTCAATCTTACATATAAGTATTGCAAACATTAAGGGGGGGGGTATACTCGAATTTTACCGACTTCGTCTATTTTCTCGAATATCTCCAAAACGGGACTATCAATCGACTTGTCCTTTCGGCAGTCAATGTTTGACGAGTAATGAGTTCGAACTGGTATGTTTTATCGGATGAAATCGTTTTTTTTTTTTTTTTTTTTTATCGCAAAGTGTGGGCGTACCATTTATTTCGACTTATATCAAAGCCTACGCATCAAAAATGCAAAATCGGCCTCTGTAGCCCGATTTTTTATGGAATTCCGAACATAACGATCCAAAAACATCTTTGTTTCCGACAACGATGAAGGCGCAAAATGTAGAATACGATTTTGTGGTAATTTTCGCAATTGTCAAGGGCTGTGAGCGAAAATGGCCGCTCACAGCTGTCGATATGACGCGGTGGTTCCCAGAACGACCGTCAAATGTCGCCGCGCGCGCCATTTTCGAGCTTCTTTATATAAAATAACATGTAAATAGTTGTACTGTATATCATATATAATTTAATACTTTACGTTCCTCGCATTATACAGCTATCCATTATAGACAATTATATAAAAATACATAAAATATAAAGGAGAAGCTCGAAAATGGCGCGCGCGGCGACATCTGACGGTCGTTCTGGGAACCACCGCATCATATCGACAGCTGTGAGCAGCCATTTTCGCTCACAGCCCTTGACAATTGCGAAAATTACCACAAAATCGTATTCTACATTTTGCGCCTTCATCGTTGTCGGAAACAAAGATGTTTTTGGATCGTTATGTTCGGAATTCCATAAAAAATCGGGCTACAGAGGCCGATTTTGCATTTTTGATGCGTAGGATTTGATATAAGTCGAAATAAATGGTACGCCCACACTTTTCGATAAAAAAAAAAAAAACGATTTCATCCGATAAAACATACCAGTTCGAACTCATTACTCGTCAAACATTGACTGCCGAAAGGACAAGTCGATTGATAGCCCCGTTTTGGAGATATTCGAGAAAATAGACGAAGTCGGTAAAATTCGAGTATACCCCCCCCTTAAACAAAAAAATTAAACACTCAAATGATTGAATAATCTATCTATAGTACATATCAGTTACGATATTGTTACTTAGTTTTCGGCACGAACCTATACTTTTCCGAACTGTGGATTTTATTCAAGATATCTGGATATTTCATATGTTTAAAAACAATCCAGGATAATGCAGTACAATTCTTATAAATGCAGTACGAATTCGGGGTGTAAAAAAATCCAGGACACTTAGCCCAAATCCACGACTGTCCTGCCTAATTCAGTACGTCTGGTAGCCTTATGTAAAACGAAGCCTCGTGGAACTGGAGCCTGATAGCTCAATTTTTTAAGGTGGCGCATTCGGTCCAACCTTTTCTATTTGGTTAACATAAGATTCTTACTACACAAACACTCTAATAAAAATATCTCGAAAACTATGCAAGCTAGGAAGCTGTTCTTGGTCTCATTTTGTAGGTAATTAAATTCACTACCAGAAAGGTCTGATCTATGTTAGATCTAAAAATTGAAAAAATCTATAAAAAATTTATTCATCAAATAAAGCTCAAGTTTAAGCGTTCGTAACGAGTACAAGATCAATTTCTAGCTCGGATCAATCATGATACGTAAAAACCATCTTCGGATTCGAATTCAGCGCGCCAAAAAAATATAGAAAGAATATCAAAGAAAATTTAATCCTTCAATACCATGGAAGTGCTATCCATAAAAGCCTACCTATCGATTTCTCCATCTTGAAATAAATTCCAAAAAATTTGTTGTATTTTTTAGAAATTTTGTGAATTTTTTCATATTTTTTGGAAGTGGCGTTTTTTTTTTACCTTTTGAGTTCATTTAAAAATAACCTAATGATAGAAAAAATCTGAAAAAAATCTGGAGTGTCTTTTTGAGGTAGATTAATTATATAAAAAATTGCGGACCAAATCAGAGATGTCGAGGTCACGGGCTGGTCGAGTTGGCATGGAATGCCCCATCCATACTTTACGCACAGCGCGGAGTCCCGAAAAGTGACCATACGGTCCTTTTAAAAAGAATTTCTTATACTCCGTAGCGTTTTCCATACAGGACCTTTCCGCCATCAGGCTGATGCCCCCGAATCTGAAAACATAGTTTGATGTGACTCACGATGAAATAAATAACATAGACACGGCACGTATCACGGACCTAACGATATCTTACAGAAACGGAGAACAAAGACTTATACAAATTTACATATAACAACCAATAACAACGGCATACGGTCAGTAAGCTGCGTTTAGTGTGAAATTCTATGCCGTAGTAAATAAATTCTGACGGTTTTCTGTTGGAATTTTTAACAGGGGGAATTGCTGAATTTTTCTTCGACTTTGTTATGTATCCTTATGAAAAGAAGTTTAAGGTTAAATTCCATTAAAATAGCCGAAACTAATCGGAAACAAAATTTTATTTATATAAACTATATTATATATAAATAGAGGATGAATTATCATTTTAATTGTAGTAGTTAACTGGGCTTGTGTGGACTTGTTTGCGTGCTTTGGGCAACTGATTTCTTCTTTATAAGTTTTTCTGTAAAATAATAAAATTTGTTGAAAGTTAATTTTTCGCTGAATCAATTTTATTGTTAAAATACATGTACGGATTCAAATGAATTTCTATGAAGTCTTATAAATTGCTGTGTAAGATAATTTAATTTTCTTGAACTATCACTGAAACTTATCAATGCAAACAAACTATATTTTTTTTTGAGGTGAGAGCATTTTTCTAGTAAGTTGGAAAAGATTATTCGAGCAAGTATGTCAAGTATTGCAGAAAAAACTTTGAAAAAAATCAGTTTATCTTCGATCAGTAAAAATATATGGTAGAAAATATTTCTATAGTTCAAGTTAACTTTGTTTCTGTATATTTTATTAATTTATGTGAACATCCGTAAAAACCCATAGATATTTATATCTCCATTTGAATCATATATGTTTACATCACTCAGTGTGATATTGGACGTTTTACCCACGCCTCGCGTGGTTAAAACTCCTATTTTCACACCTTATGAAGTAAAATTTTGTACAATACTCGACGGAAAAATGTCTTCTGATCTCGTGTGATTGCAAAACTCGCCTTCGGCTCGTGCTGCAACCTCACACTCGTCAGAAAAAGTTTTACCGGACTCGTATTGTAATGTCTGTTTCGTATTTTCTTTTTTCGAATCATCTTCCGCATACTTACGCTTGTTCGAACACTTATGAAGTATGCATTTCACGAATTTTCCGGAGGTTACTTCTTCTGTCGCTATACTCTTTGCCCATTCTAAAAATTAAGTTTAAATTAATTCAAAATTTCCAGTAGCAGTAGGATAGGAAGGAGGGCAAAATAGATCCTCTCAACTTTTTGATACCTAACCTACCTAAGAATATTATTCTTTATAGTAAGATTAAGTTGTGAGTACCTAAGGCATATACCCCCAGATGGTATCTTCATCATACGGTCTTAGTACTTCGTATTATATATATTGTAACTTTTTTTGATGTTCTGCGACACTGAAGGTGTCGCAGACCTTAGTTATTGTGAGTGTCTTTACTCAGATACTGTTTTTAGAGACCCCTGCAAAATTATAACTTAGAATGCCTATTACGGACTTGAGACACTTTAGTGACTAAAGCCGCCTCCCCGCAGACCTGAATGCGTTCTTCGCACTAAGGCTGCCTTTTCCCCTACTCTCAGACCTGAGTACGTTAACGCACTAAGGCTGTCTCAGACCTGGGTGAGGCTAGAACTCACCGAGGCTGTAACTGCGCTAAGTTTGAAATTTGACTCGATGACCTGGAATCGGCTGAAAAAGGTTGTTGCATCAATTACTCTGCTTTTGTAAGAAATTCGAAGATATCATTTATTTCGTTACCTTAATTTCGGTTGCAACCTCCAATAAACTATTTACAATGATACTTACAGCCTAATTTTATATTATCGAAGAATACTTTTTATATAATGAAATTTGATATAATTTGATAGTGTGATTTATGATTTTAACTGAATTTTGATTTATTGAATCTATAATGAATAATTTTCTAGAAGTGAATTTTGAGTCTAATAAGCTATTCGAAGTTGTATTGTTTTGTCGCAGTGAGTCAACTCGGTCGCTTACCTGAGATTGCTGCTGAGCTGAGCGGCGTCACCGCTTATATACAAGCTGTGACGTCACTCAGCTCGTCGTTCGAACGCTAGATCTAGAATGTTCTGTTGTTCGCAACGGCTGAGATTTTGAAATGCTAACGGTCAGGCCTAGGTCGCCTGATACGTTACAATATAATACGCCTAGAAATACCTGGAATAGCCTTGAGAACATGTAAACTTTAACAAAGTAGAATTTTTATGTGGACCAGCCCAATTAGACCGCAAGTTTGAAAGATAAGACCCAAATTGACACCTCACAACCTTTAAATCTCAACAAAGTCGAATTTTCTCCGTGATACAGCAAAAGAACCTGATGATACGCGTAGCCGTAGATAAGACCCAGATAATGAAGTTTCGACAAAATGAACTTCTAACTGATTCAATTTTATATCAAATTCACGATCGCTCATTACAGTTCGACAAATATATGCATATTAAAATCGTAGAAATTTCCGACCCCTGGAACCCTATAATAACGGCCTATTATAGGGTATTTTTCACATGTTTGTTTAAAAGTAGTGAACGATATGAAATATTTTTAGAAGGAACAATAAGTAGAAGATAATTATTTACGAAATAATCCTTTAAAAACTCGATGATCGATCCCCGGGCGTGAGCCTGATCTTTTTCCTTTGGCTAAATAGTTTATTATATCTGTACCATATATTTCTTCCAATGTTTCTCCAACTAACACACCCCAATTATTTTCTGAGATTGATTCGATCCCGTAGTTTCGTTTCTTCCGGCATAAAAAAATTTGTGTTTGGAGCCACTTCAACCTGAAGTTAAATTTTTTTCTGTATTTAATCATATATAGTCATAAATTTGAAGGTATTCTTATTTGAAGTGAAGCTTTTTATTTACATTATCCTCTTCTTTCTTAAAGTAATGTTTCGAAACCTATTTGGAGAGAGAAGAAATTAATTTATTGTGTTGCTCATTATAAGTATTAATTAGAAACGTGATAATTCACTACATTATAAAAGCTCAAATAAGAAAAAAAATTTCATTATTTACAAATATTTTTGTAGCTGCAAAAAAAAAAAAAAAATCAAAGCGGAGACAGAAACAAAAAAGAAATTTGAAAATTGAAGTTTTTAATTGATAAAATTTGAGTTAAATAACACTCTTTGGCCCTTTTGTAATTAATAAAGAAAAAATTATGATAAAGAAATCAAATTTTCAATATCAATATCAATAGAAATCAATAAGTTTTTGACTTATTATTTAAGCTTTAATTTTTCTCTTATTTATGATTTTTTTATTCCATCGATTAAATTTGAATTTTCTTTCATTTCTTTTTTTTTTCTTCAAAACATCACACGAAAATATTTTTATTCACTCCTCAACTGTAATCACCACTTTATTGACCTGAAAAGCGGGCGTAAAGTAGCATATTATTCCCTCTCATACTTTTTTTCCCGCAATTTTTTTTTTTCCCCCATTTGCGGGAAATAATGTACATTATTCCCGCGAATTCAGATCTGCAAAGGAGATTCGTACATGTATGGAGATTTATAAGGAGTTTATACTAACAAATACAAATAAGTTTAATACTTATATAAAACAGTATTTTACCTTGATCTGCACACAACGTTGCCGATGATCTCAGGAATGCATGGCCAGTATACATTTCTGGATTCGGTAACTGTAGAAATTGAGCAATTTCTCTTGGCATCGAGCCGAATTTATTTTTGCCAAGAGGTTGGTTAACACATTTACCTTTCCTATATGTAAGAAAAAAACCTGTTCACCGTTGCATTTTCAGGACGCAGTGATCGATACAGTTTAACGGGTCGAAGCAGTTCTCCCTCGATGACAAAGTTCCTTATCATCTTATTTTTCGTCTGCCTTAATGTGACTTGCACGATTGTACCGTGATCGACAACGTCATCAGCAGTGAGAGAGCACAATTCTCCATGTCGGCAAGCTCCGAGTAGCCCAAAAATTTACGCCACCTAAAATTTCACAATAATTTACAACTTATTAAAATCAATATTCAGACAAGTCAACCTTGGTTCAGTATAATTATAATTCACAAGCAAAATATATAATATGAATGAGATAGATTTATAAATGAATATTCTATAAATTTTCTTACCTTTGTCACTAAATATATATCTTCCGGAGCATCACTTAGGAACTTCTTGACATCCTCCGGAGTCAATACTTTTGACTTTTTTGCTCCAAAGCCACTGCTTTTGTGCTTGAGGAATGCCAATAATTGTACGAATTCTCCCAGATCAACGTTATGTTTGATTTTTAGTGTACTTCTTAACATAGAATATTTACTCCAGAGCGATGACGGTTTATATTTAGTAGCTAATGTACCAAAATAGGCCAACATTACATTTTCTGATATTATATTGGCTTTTTTCTCGTCTTTCCATTGTACAAACAAATTATACGTCGACCAATAGAGTTTTCGCGATTTGTCAGGCAGCGTATCAATTCTCACATCATCGGCAGCCTTGAGCAGCTCCGGTGGTGTACACGTAAAAGCTGGCTCTTCATCTTCACTTGACGACATTTTAATCGAGTTAGATGTTTGTTTAACAATCAACTGCCCACAATAATCTAGTCTAGCTGATAAAAATCGATCGCACGCCTTCACGTTTCAAATGTGAGATCTCTGCCATTAGACGCATGCGCATTGCATGACAAAAGGTAATTGCGCGTGCGCCGCGTCAAATTTAAAGCTGTATTCGACGGATTCGACGAATGACTGAAAAATAACGCGCATGCGTACAACGCATCTTAGATCAGGATCCGTGCATGTGCGCGCGTCCCTTGCTGGCGATTTGAAATTTGAATAACAGAAGTTAAAGGTAGTAAACAGTACAATATGTTATGATTAACCCAAGACGGTCATATGGGGTGTGACACACCCCAGGCCATTTTCGATCTCGAATTTCACCCTCTAAATCCTCGAAACCGACCCTATCACCCCTACCTACACTTAGGTGGAACCTTCCTCTCTAGGCCCAGGTGTTGGGGACTAGACCCGGCGCGTTAATGTAGCTCCTGCAGCCGTCCGAAGCGAACGAGCAAAAATTCTGGGGTGTGCCACACCCCATGTGACCATCACGTTAGAAATCTGTGCTAAAAGTGAATTTTTTTTTTTGCGCTCTACGACGATTTTCGACGACAATGTAAGTGTACATGTTTATTTCATTCGGTTAGATTTTTTCTTTACATTTTATTCAAAATATTAGATGAGCTACAGTCTTCGCCCGCGAACGTTTCGACAGCAGCTTGAGGACGTTGAAGCGAACGATCCCGTTGGCGGTGATTGTTCAGACATTGAAGATAATATTTCTGTACAATCTGAATCATCAGAATCTTCAAGTGATGAAAATGAATCCGATTTGGAAAACGTAACTTTGAATCATAGACTTGCTCAGTCGAAGGCTCGGGGCCGTCCCACGGCGGTTCTACGAGGCGTTGATGGCTATAGGTGGCAAACAAAGAAACCAGCACGTCGATCGGGTATGTAATCGATTGTTCTGTGTGCATACAAACACAGATCACAGATCTACACATCCGTTCTTACATTGAACAATCATCTGACGTATACATATTTCGTAGATCGCATGAGTACGATTCCGCCAGTTTTCATTCCTGGACCAGCCAACACAAACGCCTCAACCATGGAAGAATTTTGGGATTTGTTATTTGATTCTCATATGATAGACCTAATTATCAAGCATACTAATATCCAAATTGAAGACGTTTGCTCAAGGATGATGGCGGAGGATAAGAACATGGAGACGTATCATGGTCTCACCGATAGAGTTGAACTCAGAGCTCTCATCGGTCTATTGTATTACAGTGGCTGGTGGAGACAGAGCGATGTAAATTACCACTATTTATGGGACAGAGTCAGTTCTATAACAGTGCACAGATGCACGATGCCGAAAGCTCGTTTCATGTTTTTGTTTTCTTGTCTGCGTTTCGATAATAAATCTACGCGAAATGTGGCTGATAGGTTCGCACCGATTCAAGAATTGTGGGGAAAATTTATTCTAAACTGTCAGAAATACTACACCCCCCACTACAAGTGCACTGTAGACGAACAACTCTTGGGCTTTCGGGGAAGGTGCATTTTTAGAATGTATATAAAATCCAAGCCCGACAAGTATGGCATGAAAATTATTTCTTTGAATGATGCGGTCACCTCTTACATGGTAATTTCCCAATTTACTAAAACTATTTGTATTTAAAATAATAACTGACAGTGCACGTTTTGTATTCCAGTACAATGCTATTCCATATCTGGGAAAAAGCACCACTCCTCGAAATCAACCCGTATCAGAGTATTTTTTGCACGAGGTCACTGTTCCCATTCACGGCACGAGGCGCACCGTCACGTGCGATAACTGGTTTCCCTCTATCCCATATTTTCAAAAAATGGTAGGAAACCCTTATAAGTTGACATTTACGGGGACCCTAAGAAAAAATAAGCGGCAAATTCCCCAGGAGATGAAGGTTGCAGCCAAAGAACCCCCTGCAGCAAAATACTGCTTTGCAAATGATCTGACGCTCCTATCTTACAATCAGAAAAAGCATAAGATCGTACTACTAGCATCTACTTATACTGATAGTACTGAAGAGGTGAATGATAAGCCAGCAATCATTCAACACTACAACTAAACCAAAGGGGGTACGGACCTCTTTGATAAATTAGTCCATGCTCATACCGTTAGCAGAAAGACAAATAGGTGGCCATTGCGGTTTTTTTTTGGTATGTTAGACCAAGCCGCAGTAAATGCTCGGATTTTGCTAAAATGCACGCATTATAATGCCGGAAATTCAACGCCGGTAACGGCGGAACGTTGCTTGAAAAGCCTCTATTTGTATCAGGTACGGGATCATCTAACAGAGAGATACTCTCATCCGACGCTGCGCCATAGTATCAGGGCCCCTATTCTTGACGCAATGAGAATGGGATTTGTGAACGAATGTGACTCCGTTCGCGGATGTTTTTTGTGGGTGGAAATTGTTCGTTCACGAATTCAAGATCCTCATGGGAATTGACTTCGTTGACGGATGTCATCTGTCATTCCCACGTGAAAACATTCGTATGAGGAGTCTCAGTTGCGAATTTTACATGTTGTCATGCTCTTCACGCGAAATAATAACGCAACGAGTAATATTTCATTAAATTCTTAGAGATCCTGCAACTCTAGTGAGTGAAATTCTGTGCAATGGATAATTTACGAAGATTTATGTATTTTGACGTGTTGCAAAATTTGGAACCAGTCAGAGATTACGATCACCGTCCTCGATTGCTCCATCACGCCATCGACCCTTTTGAGGAGCTCACAAATGATAACTTCATTAAAATTTTTCGTTTAAATAAAGAACGAGTATCTCAATTGATTGACATTGTCGGTCAATATGAGCCAGCTCCAACGAGACGATCAGCATGTGAGGTTCGCACTAAAGTAAGTGATTGATTACACTGGTCAACACGATTTTTGGGTCTGTCTTCTGCATATGAAATTTTGGTTGCTTCTACGTTAATAAGAAGGGAAAAAATAATTTTTTCAATCAAAGTTTGCTCTTGAAGAAACTAGAGCAATTTTTTGTATTTTTAAGAAAAATGATATATGTATTGATTTATGATGATTTATATATTTTTTTCCATTATTTTTTTTTAAATTACGATTAAAAAAGTTTTTGCTGAACACTCGAGTCTTCATTATTCAAGATTTGTGATAAATAATAGCAAATAAATATAAAATAACAAAAATTCAAGTTTAAAAATGAAAAAAAAAAGCAAACTTTAAAAGCTAAAAATGGAAATTTGAGTGTTTCTTGATGTCTAGAATCAAAATTCAAGCATTAAAACAGAAACCCAGAAAAAAAAAAAAAAATTGTTGACCTGTGTTACTAATCGATAAAATCATCAAATCAGGCTCTCCAAGCTCGTTTATCATCATTGTTTCTTTCAAATTTTTTTCTTCTCCCTCCTGAGGTGCTCACAGCATTACGGTTTTTCGCAACTGGGAGCTACCAATTAGATATCGGAACAGGTAGATACTCAGCTATCAGTCAATCATCAGTGAGCAGATCCATCCATACAGTCATTGATGTCTTCAATCGACAAGAAATATTTGGGGAATATGTGAGGTTTTTTCGGAACATAGATGAAGTTCGAGCATCTCGAGATCGGTGGGTAGTAGTCGTGTGACATGACCCAATATTCTGATTGCTTTTCCTCGAAATATTCAATTATAAGCTAATTCATTTGTAGATTTTTACGGCGATTCAATTTTCCCAATGCAATTGGATGCATTGATGGCACCCATATTGCAATCTTTCCTCCTAACATCAATGACCCAATCCACCCCGAAAATGTTTACGTGAATCGTAAAGGATATCACTCTCTGAATGTTCAACTGGTGCGTAACGTGATCAACAAGAAAAACTGTTTATAAACCTTATTTTGACTTAACAATTTTGCTGTCATTAGATTTGTGATGCTGACTTCAAAATTTTGAACGTAAATGCTAGATATCCAGGAAGTGCAAATGATTGTGTTATCTGGAACGATAGCAACATTCAACCATTAATGCGTAGATTGCATAACTACAATGATGAACGCTTCTATTTGCTCGGTAATATTCGCAAATTTTGTTAATCAAGTATTTATCGCGGGTAGAGGCGATTTGTGGATGAAACATCAAATGAAGTTTTTTGTCGCTGACAAAATTCTCAATTGAAAGTGTTATATGGGTAATTCTCATTTTTGACAAAAATCTGCGTGCACACCATTTTTTTAAACTTTAGTACTCAATTATGGGATTGCTTATTTATTTTAGTAAAATATAGATGAAATACTATCTTCTCAAGCTAAATTTATGCAGGAGACGCAGGATACCCTCTACGTCCATGGCTGATGACACCATTTAAGGATCCATTGGATGATTCTCCAGAGGCAGCCTTTAACAATGTGTTTTGCCGCTCAAGATCGATCATTGAACGTGTCAATGGGATCCTCAAAATGAGATTCCGATGTTTGCTTAAACATCGAGTTCTTCATTACGATCCTACAACGGCAGCGAAAATAACGAACACCTGTGCAATCTTCCATAACATGGCAATTCTGGACGGTTTAAGATTCCCCGAAGGAATAGAAGAACCTTATGTAAACAATCCAGACTATGTAATGTTCAATAATGAAAATCTCGATGAAGTCAATGTGCATATGGCTCGGGTCAATCCAGAATTAGCTGCAGGTCGAATTGTTCGTCAACAAATTGTTAGAGAATGGTTTAACTAAGAGTAATAAAAGAGGAACTGAATGACAAGGAAAACCACTCAATAGAAATCTTAAATTCATTAATTTAATATAAGCAATAATGAGAATGATGAAATTGACTGATTACACTTCACAGTTCATAACTACTGAAATAAACAATAAATGAAAAAAAAAAAAATCAAAAGCGCAAAGAGCAATCACCATGGGTTATATAGGAGTCTGTTGTTCAACCTATTTAATGCTCTTGATTGCTCATGAGTTGCTCGAGCCTGTCTCGCAAGGAGAAACACCTTCTGGTCGTAATACCTCTTCTTAGTCTCTAATTCATCAGTAGAGAGAGCGATAATGTTCTCTGAATTTCGAAGGGATGCATCCTGTCGATGTACTGCCATTGATCGTTTTTTATTAGGAAATAAGGATAAGGATTTCCTTTCATATCCACCTGCCCCACCGCCAATGTTGTCTGATTTTACAGAGAAAGGCTCAGTCTTTTGCACGAGGGGCTGTCTCTTCAACATTGGAAGCTCTGTCTCTACCTTTGCAGCTTCAACTTTTGAAATTGGAAATGCTACGTTAGGCTCTCCATCAGTGTTCAGGTCAACAATATGCTTACAAACTAAGAAATCCTCAGGAAGAGCAGGCAAAAGGGATAAATCGTTTTCTAAATTTATGATCTCTAGCTGAGCGTTCTTATCACTGCTAGATGCTTCTTCAGGAATTGTAGCGTCCTTTTCATCCTTCAGAAAGTCTTCCAACTCATCGAATGGTCTACAGTTTCCAGGCTCTAGCTCAATATCTTCCTATAGTCATAAATAGAAAATGGAATAGTTGGTCATTGGAGCTTCAAGTCCATGAGACTTTCAAGGGCACTTACAAAAAGAGTATCTGATTCCTTAATGTCCTCATTGCCAGCCACTGCTATTTTAGGTACAATGGCTGTGAGTTGTTGCTCCTCTTCTGGACTCATGTCCACATTTTCTGAAGGCCCGCCACCAGTTTTCTTTAAATTTTTATTGTTGGCAGCTAATTTTGCTTTGATCACTTTCTTTTGATCTTGCCATGTCTACAAAAGTAAAAGAGGTGAACGAAATTTTGATGATGAGTATACACGAATTGTTTTATTGGGAAATATGTCGAGGATTTTCCGTTTTTGAGGATTTTTTTTTTTTTTTGTAATTATTGGTGGATAAATCAGGTTCTGGCGTTATTAATTTTTTTGAAATATTTATTTGTTTTTGCGGACAATTGTTGAAAAGTTTGCAGAAAGAAGTGGGGTCTCTCGTTGTTCACACTAAACCACGAAGAAACGAATTTATTTACTTACCCTTTTCCATTGAGCTTTGGTTTTCACTGCACCGTTAGGCACTACATTTAAAATCGACGAAATTGTATCCCATAGCTTTTCAACAGATGCTTTTGTTACTCTGTTCGAGAATTGAGGGTTATTTAATTGCGGATTCTGCTGCACAAATTCAATGAGCATGTTCTTCTGAGTATTGGATACAATTGCAGCACGTTTATGTTCTTCAGATTTACCACCATTATCGCATTTCGGTGTCGAATTATTTGCACTCATGTTCATTAATTTCTGAGAATGTAATAAAATATTTAATGTTGCGTTATTATTTCGCGTAAAGAGGATGACAACGTGTAAAATTCGCAACTGAGACTCCTCATGCGAATGTTTTCACGTGGGAATGACAGATGACATCCGTCAACGAAGTCAATTCCCATGAGGATCTTGAATTCGTGAACGAACAATTTCCACCCACAAAAAACATCTGCGAACGGAGTCACATTCGTTCACAAATCCCATTCTCATTGCGTCAAGAATAGGGGCCCAGGAACGGAATCTCAAATATTCTGGGCCATGACACCCCACCAGTTGACCGAGATCGAATAAAATTAGAAAAACAGTGTGACGGACGGTGTGGGTAGAGTGGTTAATTATCCGAACGGTTCTATTGACAAGCGAGGACCTGTCGACTATTAGGATACCCGTCACATGCGCGAAAATAATAAAATTAAAAGAAAAGATCTATCTTGAGATAGATCGGTAAATAGGATCGTTGCCGCCTAGTCCTATACAGGGCTCAATTGAAATGTTTAAACTATGGTTGAGGCTAATGAATATTAGGATTAAAATAATAAAATAAAAGGTGATTCAATGACCATGAGAATTAACTGGTAAAATCAAATATATATTCTTGAACGATAATGGATATGAAATATATAATTCAAGCGGCTAACAAATGATTGCCGGTTGAACAAATGAATAACATAAAATATTAATTCACAAAGTAATGAAATAACGAGGTAATATAATGATCTCCGACGTGGGGATCGTGAAGGCTTGTTACTATATAAGATTTATTATTAATGAAAAATAGTAATGAATTTAATAAAAGACTCTTCACGATTCACACGCGTTGATATAATGAATCTAATGAAATACTGAAATAATATCAAAAAGGAACTACTGGAACTCTCTATGAAGAAGCTTTACTATCTCTCTCCCTTTAGTGATAATACTGAATCGTATTCAACAATAAAAGAAATCATATATGGCTTTTATAACATAAAATACATATAGTTATTGAATCAAGATCAGTAATTATGTGTTTAGTAATTTATATTGACACAAAGGAGCCTCGTGCTGGGGTTAGGGTGAATCCCGAAATTCTATGAATTACCCCGCTCGGCTCGTCAGGTTAAGAATTGTCTCGATCTTGATTCATTCACTATAATAGTAAATAATAAAATTCCCCAATATAGGAGTTTATATTTATAATGTGTATGCCACTAATTTTCGTATGTCTTTAGTTATATATGTTTAAAAATAATATGGTAATATAAATCGAGGGTAATAGTGGGATCTTGATAACTCTTTTATAATAAAAAGGTAACCCAACAGGATCAGGGTGGAACCCGAAATTCTGTGAATTATCCTGTTTGGTCTTGAAAATTTATATTCATACCAATCTCGATTTATATTAAAATAGGAAAATAACGCAGGTTGTATGAATAGCAGTTCAAGCTCGCCGGGTGGTCTCGTTACTAGGAAGGGTTTACCCCGAAATACCTCTTGTATTGACTAGTTACGATATTCCCGTGGTTATACTACTCATGTGATTAAATTATATTATAACATGCAAATAATTAAATTTAAAGAATTCTGGAAAACAGTCTAACGATTTTGAATATATGATTATAAATGAGCGAATTTGTGTGAGCGATCGTGATTACTTATCTTTGGCTGAGTTGGCGTAGCATGGGGCTACTTTCGATATTTAGGTATAAGCCTCCCTCACCTTGAGAACCTCGAAGCCTTTGATTAGTGTAGAATTTAGATTGGTTTATCACGTCTAATGTTCGTAACTGAAGCTAAATAAATTGTTAATATTCACTGATTCGAAATAGTCTGTATTAAATGTTAACTTAAAGTTGGAATAGCAAGATTTATAGTTGTCTTAGATATTACAAATACTCTAAATGAGTATAAGGCGGAAAAATGAAGTTATTCTTGTTGAAAGTCCAAAAGCGGTTATTATAATAATTAAATTGCGTCTCTGCACTGAATTTAGTATTGAATAATCAGACCACCACGCTGTGGATTATGTCACGATTATTACTTAGGGTTGACGAGTACTGAGTCCTTTACACTACCACTTTAATTGAAAAAGAAAAGATTGAGTGTAACTCTTGGCTCTATTTAGCACACGGTTCTTTACGTCCACGCACCTCGCGATTTACCAGAAGAAAGACGCTGATTTAAGTTCAAAGGCGACGAGGTCCCCGCGGTTGCAACAATGTATGTATTACTGCGCGCGTGGCTTAGCCAATTAGGGCCTTGCTTAGTGGCTAATTGTCGCCTGATTGGTTTGAGGGACTACTTGCAGTTAGCGTAGGCGTTGGTCCCTCGTGACGTCACGCGGTCCCATGCTATTCCATGCCTCACCTATAGTCTACTCACACTAGCTCATATTTTGAATATCTTCAAACTATGTTAATAATCCGAACTTATATTTGAATTATGAACCGTTAAATAGCTCTTTAGTTTTCCATCATTCTTGCTTTTGAAATCTTATTATTCTACTTCTAGTTAGCTTAATTTCCTTATTTTTTTGGAAATTAGAGAGAGAGCAAAAATTACATCTACGCGCTAACCTATAGTAGTGTGAGATCGAGGGGTCAGCAAGACTGGGGTTCCAGTGTTGCTTCGCCGTTATCTGCACCTACGTGACTTATAGCCGTTTTAAGAAGGGAATAAACATCCGATAGAAATAATATTATATTTCGATGTGGTTACTTTTTATACTCTAAGTCACGTTCGAAAAATGAAACAACAAGTTGTTGAGGTTCAAAGAATTTATAAAATCAAAGAAAGAAAAAGGAATTTAGGATTCCGGGATATATATATATATATATATGTGTAAAAGAAAGAAGTCAGCAGGATTAGGGTAAACCCGAAGTTCTAGGAACTATCCTGGTTGACTTCCCAAAAAGAAAAATATATACCGAAATCTTTAAAATCTACGCACGTAACAACAGGCTGGATGTGGCTTATGCGAACGAAAGAAAGACAGAAAATCACATTGGATGTGTCCTTCTTGCGAGCGCCCCATGTGCGACGAGCATCGGGCATACCTGTGCACCGAATGTGCACTCGGGATCGAATAAAATAATTTTATAACCTAAGTTTGGAAGTATTACGCTCGATTTGTTGTTCAACCATACTTTTTTAAGAGTTTTGAATAAAGAAATCATAATTTTGCATGAAAAATCATCGATATCTTGTACATCATTTTGCCACTGAAACCTGCATGTTCACAGTGTGAAATAAATATACTTTTTAGAGATCGCACAATAGTATATTGTGTACCAAGGGCGAAAAGTGGGATTTTTTTGCCCGCGTGTGGAGTTTGCAGTACGAGTCGAGGCGAGGAAACACGAGCCGAAGGCGAGTGCGTATTCCGAGCCGGAGACGAGTAATGCAAACACACGCGGGCAAAAATGCCCTCGCCCGTGGTGCACACCCTATTTTTTGTGACACATTTATCGATTTTGCGTCCATATCAATCGAGATAAAACTGAAACGTTCGGCGATATGAAAAACCACCAACAAATTTGGAAAAAAATAGTATAGTACGCATCTATGGGAGGAAGTGAGGTAAGGTTATGTAGAGTACCGGATCTCGGAATATAGGGGGCTGAATGTCTGATGGGGGGTCCGGGGGCGTAGCCCCCGGTGGGGGTCCAGGGGGCGAAGCCCCTGGTGGGGGACCAGGGGCGAAGCCCCCGGTAGGGGGTTCGGGGGGCAAAGCCCCCCGACTAAAAAAAAAACCAGACTTTTAAATTGATTTTATCGAATTTATTGAAAAAAAAATAAAAATAAAAGAAAATAAAAAATAAATAAAAATTAAAAAATAAATAAAAAATAAATAATAAATAAAAAATAAATAAAAAATAAAAATAATGATGAAAAAAAAAATTTGAAATAAAAAAAATATAAAAAAAAAAAAATATTGAAAAATAATTTAGCGGGCGATAAAAACTGAAAAACGCCCGCTGCTCAATTTAGCGGGCGACAAAAACTGAAAAACGCCCGCTGCTCGATTTAGCGGGCGATAAAAACTGAAAAACGCCCGCTGCTCGGTTTAGCGGGCGATAAAGACTGAAAAACGCCCGCTGCTCGACTTGGCGGGCGTTTTCAGTTTATTATTGCCCGCTCGTCTGAAAACTGACACTTTACGCCCGCTAAATAGGTCAAAAAAACGCGAAAATCGTGCATGTGTTACAAAAAAACTAATATAGTCACCGGAAAGAGAATCCTTTCCGGAATCAGACCCCGTTTGAAATTTGTCGATATGTTGAAAAACAAGAAAAATAGAGCATTTTTTGTAAAAAAAGAGCATTTTTGCGAATTTTTTTTTCACGAATTTTTTAAACATACTTAAAACTAAAATTTCCGGAAGTTTTTTTTTTGGGCCGATAGAGAAACGTTTGAAATACGTTGTCAATTTTTTTGGGGCCCCTGGATCAATTCTACGAAATTCTACAGCGCTTCAAAGTGCTTGGGGTGTGTCACACCCCATGTGACCACCAAAGGATTCTCTTGAGATGTGACCGTCTTGGGTTAATATAATCTTGCTTATAATTATTGAAAATAGGAACATGAATTGAAAAATAAATAAATTAATTTTTTTGAAATGGAGAATAGGTTGGAAGAAGTAGTCGAAGGGATAGTAGAGATAAAGACCTAAGATTAAATGAAATTAAATATTAATAATTATTAAATTAATAATCATTTAATTATTAATTATTAATAATAATTACTAATTTAATAATTAATAATTTAATAATTATTATTAATTTAATAATTATTAATATTAAAAATCAATTCTAAAGTCAATGAAGTTCTAACGGGTGGGTGGCGGGCTTGCGCCGGGTTGGGGGGGGAGGGCTCCGCCCGAATTATTCAAAGTTGTTCATTTAGTTTCGTTTTCCTAAAAAAATTTCAAGTTTTTATTTTTTGTGGGGGGGCTCCGCCCCTCCCGCCCCCGGCGGGGGCTGCGCCCCTGGACCCCCCGGCCCGTTTACATCCTTTTGAAATTTTTGAACTGCTCCATTGAGGTGCCTGTCCACATGGGAGTAAAACTATCGAAAGTTGCTTTCGCAAGCAGTACTCGCCAGTAGACACACTCCTGAGAAGCCGTGTCCACTGGCGAGTACTGCTCTTGAGAGCAACTCTCGAGAATTTTACTCTCATGGGGACAGGTACCTTCATAATGCGAACTGATGTACTATTCAATAATTTCTAAGAATTAATAAAGTGGCCACAGTTAACGAGTCGTAAATAAAACATCGTATGGAACACTGGAATAAAGTGCATCATTCCCTCGGGCTTTACTGCCCTCGCGGAAATTCCCTCTGTTGATTACTGCCCTCGCTACGCTCAGGCAGTAAACCCACCCTCGGGAATTTCGTTCGGGCAGCAAACTCACCCTCGGGAATAATCTTCGACTTTATTCCCTAGTTGCATAATGTACTATTGTAGAATTATCAATTATGTCTCCATTATCATTAACAAGAACTTTTTGTAACTCTTCTTCATCAGCTAGAAATAATTTAATAGATTGTAACATACCAAGCTATAATAGCTTGGAAATCAGCTGAATATCGAGAACAACCGAATAGAGGATTATACTAATCCTCTACGCTCGACATAGGCGCTGACGTCACACGAGAAGGAGGGGATAGCGACTATATAAGACGCACCGACTTCAAGCACGACAGCGTTAGTCGGTATAGCACCACAGCGACTCACAAACAATAATCTTAGAGCGTTAGTCGGTATAGCACCACAGCGACTCACAAACAATAATAGAAAAGCGTTAGTCGGTAGAGCACCACAGCGACTCACTATTAAAATCACTTGCTAGCATCAGAACGCCTAGTTCTGATGACTAATATAAATTCACTTTAAAATAAAACTTAATGTAGAGTAGACAAAGCGTCACTTTAGCATAAAAACAAATGAAATATTATCGAAGGATAGGAAACTAGGAGTTAAAGAATATAAATTAAATTGATATTAGAATATTTGCACCTAGCATTATTCTAAACATCGAGTCATTAAATAGAATCAAATAACGCACAAAGCACAAGTCCATAGGATAGAAATAGGATCCCTGGCGGCTTTTGGTTTGCGTAGAATATACGCTGTATGTACCCGGTAAATACCGTATGAGTATGATGACGGTAGCACGACCGCATCCAAACGTTGTTGTACCATATAAAGACAGTAGATTTGCGCCCAAAATGAACAAAGTTTAAACCGTATATATACGTGATTATACGATATAAAAACCGTATCTGCTTTAGTTAAAGTACGGATAAAGTACGTATAAAGTACGGATGGGAAGGGCATAAGGTCTGAAACCACGACGTATATTATACCACATTTATACGGTATGTATCAAGTCGAATTTTGTCGTCCATTAAACGTCACTTATGAATCACATACTTCTGCATAGTTATTTGAATTCTTATATTGAATGCTGAATGCGAATTACCGTGTTGGGCCGAATTTAAGTCGACCCCCCATTTTTGGACTCCGATTTAGGACTGTTTTTTTTTTTTTTTTGATCTGAATATAAGTCGAATTTCAGGAGAAAATTACTTATTATCACAGGTGGATATTTATTTATAATAATGCATTTTTTTAAAATATATTGCATAATTCAACTTTAACCAAATAAATTCAACTTGACAAATCCCTTACAAAGTCTCGGATGTAAGTCGAGCCCGAATATAAGTCGAGTACGGTTTTTGAAAGTAAAATCGGTTACCAGAAGCCTCGACTCATATCGTTCATTGACACGTTAATTTCGTGAAAGATTTCATAGGCGCCACAATCAAGCGATACTTACAAGGTGACAAAATATTTATTCATTAATATCGTATATCAATATTTACAGAAGGGTTGCGAGTAATTATTTACAGCGAAGAGAACGAGTACGCAAAGTGTCTGCCCCTAGTCTAAATTATATACACAGTGAGCATATAAGAATAGACGTGCGAGCTTTCAAATAAACTACACATCTCTGCGATTTTATAATCTAGGTTTGCAATGAAAAGATAAGTTAATTGTAGGTACCCGAGGAAAATAAATTGAACCAAAGCGAAATTAAATGACTCAAGAAAAAGGGTTGTATTCTGAAATACACGTCTGCACTAATTATTAGCTAGAGCAAGACTGGCTTGTTTCACAATGACAGCTAGCCACCGCGAACTTATTAATGAAAATTACTGTACACAAAGCCTTTCAAAGACAGAGTTGAAGCAAAAAAAATTAGTTTGAGTCGAGTGGGGAACTAACTATATGAGAAGGGCAACAAAACGGCTGTGGCTCATTATCGGAGAATCATATTGAGAGATTATTAAATAAATTAAAACGCACAGCGATCAAATCTTCCAAATCAGAATTCAAAATAAAGTGTATAACAACCATCCATATATATGTATATCGATCGATTGACACCGAGGGTTACAAAAAGAAAATTAGATTACGATTAATAATATCCTATCCTCACAATTTCAGAGTAGATAATATAAAACTAAATAAGCACGTATATATGAACATAGATCGGTATTTTACATAAATAATCACTCGCCAACGTTATAATTTTATACAACTAAAAATAGCTGGACATAACGGATAGACTTCCAATATATAATAGCTGTTGCTCCTGAATTAATCAGTCTCCCAACAGTTTGATAGACAGTACACATACGAATGTTCATTCGTTTCAATACGAATAGCCGGCTGCATGGCTTTCATGTCAGTGATGCATATAATTTCATCAGATAGTGAGACTTTGTGGACATGGCGGGTGTTAAATGCATATTCCACCCATGTGAATCGTTTCAAAAACATGACAGCACGTTCTTCATCCTCATCTGAAAATTTAGCAATACACAATATTATGCCAAATTCTTCGTCTCCGAACATAACTATCGAATCACACATTCTCCCACGACGTTCAACGTCATAAGACGCGTATCGTATACCGTTGCGTCGCAGCGCACGGTAACAAGATAAAATATCCGGCTCAAAACCTTCGGCCAAAAGTAACTGGCGCTCAACTGCTGTAGGTCCACGTTGCACACATTTACCAGCCGTGATGACTTCGGCTTGATCGCCACCGTCATATCGCTTCGTTTTCATCGTCTTCATTATCAGGCTCCGAGCTTCGGGTGACATGCGATCGTCGCTAACTGCAGAGTAGACGAAGCTTTGCATCAGAAATCTCGAGGCAATTTGATTCACCCTACCATGTGGACTTGTAATTCTGTCGATGATTTTCTTGTTCCACGACTCGAATACGAATGCCGAATGCGTCCAAATAGGGCCCCAATTCCTAACACAATCGGTTATTTGCGTCATTAGATGAATATTAAACGACATGTTTTCCAAACCGAAATATACTTCGAATTGTTCGACATATTTTCTTAATAAATCTGCAGCGCGGCCCAATTGTGCCGGCGTTACGGAATCACCATTGAGATAGTGGATTGCCTCGGTTAAAAGTGCCACATGCTTTACATATTTAATGCGAAGGATATCTATCAAACAGGCTGGCGCATATCCTAGCCAATTTCGCCATTCCGAAGCCTTCCATTGCTTCCAACTGGTTATACTCCTCGTAGCACGAGATCGGCGCGTTGGTGGTCTAATCGACATGAGTCGTTCATCGATGAGACGAAGATCGTTCGGGCTTCCGATATAATAAGGCTTATCTGCAGACTCCACAAGTAAACGAAGATGTTGTTTCACAACACCCAGGAAAGCAGCATGCATACTGTCGACTACAGTACCGCGGCATACATCGTAACAATGCAGCGCTGTCACACACGAAATTCCTTTCATTCCACGAACTGTTCTATTGGTATGAAGAGCTTCGCGCATATCAGCCGTGACTTCATCGTGAGTACGAAGGCGTCCGTAACTCTGATCCACAGGATACACGAGCTTCCCAGGTCCACAGCTATGACCAACGGCGTAGCAATGCAAACATCCATTATGACCGTTGAACTGCATCATCCGGATTAAACTCGCTCTGGCCGGAGAATCAACACATCCTATTACAGCAACAAACTTCGATGTAACTTCAGAATCTTCAGATGGCTTCCATGTTATGCCATCATTGTACAATTTTTTCATTTCAACGACGAAAGGGTTCAAAAGTTGATTTAACACAGGATGTGTATCGTCGACGTATATACCACAGAGCAGCATATGTCTTTTCCGCATGTGTGGCGGTAGTTCGTTGATTTGGGCATAAATGGGCCATGCACTCGTACTCGACGACTTCGACACTTTGCAGCCATCTGTATTAAAAGTCAATGAAAAGTTGTTTGGATTTTCCAGGAAATTTCCAGGCGAACACAGGTTCTGATAGGCTTCGCCATCATATATATCCTC
This sequence comes from Tenthredo notha, assembly GCA_914767705.2. Classification (NCBI taxonomy): domain Eukaryota; kingdom Metazoa; phylum Arthropoda; class Insecta; order Hymenoptera; family Tenthredinidae; genus Tenthredo; species Tenthredo notha. The sequence continues at coordinate 14,359,656 of OU611911.1, read as the reverse complement.
CATGGCATTCAAATTTTTTCTCCGCCTACGAAATCTATACTGCAGAGATTCATGGATATTCGGTATGGAAAACACTTGCTTGATTTGTGAGGCAATGTCGAGTTGTAAAAAGTACTCCAAACAATCACCTGGTTTGTCGGGACCACAAGCCTGGCAAAGACATGTCTTCTCCAAATATGTTTCTCCCAAATATCCGTCGCATTTTTGGCAGTAGTAATGTCGTTTCATGGTCGCAGTATTCCGGCACAATACTTTCCAAAATGTGTCCTTTGTTTTTGGCAAATAGTTCTGCTGATGCGATTCGGACGTCCATCTGAGAATATCCAACGTCGCTTCGTACGATAATTTATGTCTTACTGATAATGATATAATAGCTAGTAAATGATCTCGCGCACTCACGTGAGGCTTTCCCCTCAGCGGTAAAGTCCAACGTAACGAATTGTCGATAGTGTAACAAACCTCATCACCCACACCCTCAACGTCACTCAAAATATCGTCTCTATTATCAGAATTATTGTCGTCGTCAACAACATCGTCGTCTTGACCATCATCTTGATGATGGTCTTGATCATCGTCATGATCATCGTCTTCATCATCGTCTTGATCAAGGTCTTGATCATCGTCTTGATCATCGTCATTGTCATCGTCTTGATCAAGGTCTTGATCATCGTCTTGATCATCGTCATTGTCACCAGCGAATCTATCGTCAGCATCGCGTATATTACGTGCTCCGGCAGGATGAAGAATTCCGACGTCTTGGTCGTAACTCACGTCAGAAACGTTTTCCTGCTCCAGTGTGGAGTCGTCGTCAGATGATGTACTACCCTGCAATACAAGCATCTTATTCTCGTTTCTCAGCAAAAAAAAAAAAAATTGAAAGTGCTAATCAACTGTGTGCCTCAATGAAAGACCCAGGAGTCCAATCAGAAAGAAAGAGAAAAATGGTCTATTGCGGGTAACTATACACGAAACATTCGTACACAACTGTCTGAAAATTTCGATGGTCGTCTTGTTAATCATATATCCTGCATTGTACCTAGCCAACATTTTCTGGTATTAAAAATCGAGTGCACTCACCTCGCCTTTTAGTAAACCGGATGGAAACTGATTACGCAACCCACTACGCAGAAACAACTCGCCGTATTGTTTCAATCTCTTCTTGTTACGTCTATAGGTAGCCTGCCTTTTCTTCAGATCCATATTAATAATGTGGAATCAAAGACAACAACTTAAAATTGTTATGAGAAGCACAGATTGGCAGACGGACGTCAAGAATATTGTAATATGACACAAATAATAGTGGCCGAAACAGAAGCGAGTGGCACGTCTTATTGGAGGCCGATGTCATTAATCGGTCGTCGTTGAATAGGATTTATATGAATAACATGAAGACGATATAATGACGAGGATTCAATGTAGCTCAGACGTTACAAACTGCAACAAACAAGTGAACAGAGGTGTATAGGAACGTTGCAAACATAGAACAATGAAATACCAATTCAAAATTTATATTATACAATATTAATTTTAATCGTAACCCGCTCGTATACAGGCTGTATCACCTCAAGTATCGAAAATGGGAATCTCTTAATTCACTCGATTGTGCACAGCGGTGACGAGTGCAATCGAGAGAGCAGGAGCTAGAGTGAGATAGCTCGTTAGAATGGTGAGACGGGAGGAGACAGAGAGACTGAACGGATCTCTCAGGGCGCGATGTATTGTACTGACTGAATCGATGTTTTCAGAACATGAGTACAAGCTGTGGTCGAGATAAACTCACTACACTTTGAATATACGTTATGAAATTTAACAAATGTATATGGGGCGCCGAATCACCGAGCCTTTTCACCCGACCACTTGAGAATTTTTTTTCATACGTAATGGTAGTATAGATGAATATGAACGGGATATCCTACTGTTAAGTTTCGTTGGGACCATAACACATTTTTCCAACATCTTCCACCAAATAAGAAACTTTCACCGAGAATCTCTCTAATATTGAGAAAAAAAAACATTGGCATCATTTGAGATTCTTTAAAATTGACAAATGATATGAAAACAAAAAAAAAAAAATTGTTGAAGAAGATTAACCCCTCGAGAGATTCGTCACGAGTTCTGAATCACCCTGTATAGTGAGGTAGAAACCATAAAATTTTTTAAATTTGATTTGACATAATATTGTGATTCTTCTACATCGTGATCCAAATCGAATTACTGCAAACCTCTAAAAATACGGAAAAAAAATTATTTATCTGAATTTTAACATTCAAAAAATTATTGAGCGACCTCTAGGAAATTTTCAATTGCGCCGAAAAAAAGGTAGAATGCAAACATTATCGTCATCCTAGTATACCAGGTGTCTCAATTAGTCTTACAAACCTACATGGGGCGAATCCTTCTTGAAATAGAAAACGATTTTTTGTAAGAAAAAAGAATAAAAAGAAACTAGAAGAAAAAACTGAAGAAAAAAATAAATGAAGACAGGTATTGAGCTTAAATTTTTTTGTTTTTGATTTTTTTTTCCATTTAAAAAAAAAAAATTTTGCGAAAAATAGTTTGCTATTCGGCAGAGGAAGCCCCTATGTAGGTTTGTATGCCTAATTGAAAGATTACAGATTTATATACGGTACCTGAGAAATACTCTCCATAATTCTGTTGAACATGACAGCATAACACAGCGGTGCAACGTGCTTCCCGAATATACTATTTCAAATTACGAGCAATCGCGGCAACGCCGCACGTGCTTGATAAGCAATTTCTTTACTGGTGCCTACAATGAATTATCTGACAAATCGCAAGCACACAATAATAAACAATATAAACGCATATACCTGAACATGCTTACCTGAAGATGAAGATTTCGGTGGCAATACTCACTTATACGTAGTTCAATTTATAAGTTAATTCTTCGTAACCACGTGTTTGATATTAATATGGCACGATTGGTCGACGCAGCCGGCTCACTATAAAGAACGTACAGTAACGGTTATCGATACTCGAACGCTGATATTCTCGATCAGTCGAGGGTAGCGGTGTTGCCAAGCGTGACATCACGATGCGCGTTCCCTAATTTCAGCTTCATAAATTTTTTTCACGGTGAGTATATTCCAACGCAGCCATTTTTGAAATATTATTCAATCATATGTCATCGAAATGAAACATATATCGACATAATTATGGTAGTCCGAGTCAAAAAACCAGACATAATGTTAATGCGATATGAATTATTTTTTATAGTAATTACCTATTTGATAGTAAATACCTTTTATAGTAATTACCTTCTATATTGTAATTCATATTTTACCGCGCGGAACCCGCCATATCAAGGCTGTGTTCCAAAACTTTACTCTAGGGATCCGAGTATGTCTTTATCCTTTCTTCACCCATGTCAATAGAGAAAGATACAACATACTCGGATCACTAGAGTAAAGTTTCGGAACACAGCCCAAGCATACGAGGCAATGAATGCGCAGCGAATGTAATGCGCAACACCTACCGGCTCGGTGTCTATTCAAAAATCTGCCCGATGCAACTCGAGCACACGTGGTGAGTGGCGCGTTCAGTGATTCAGTTCAGTCACACTGTTGCTGTTGTAGCTGCTGCCTCGAGCATGGAAACGGTAAGTTGCTATTATAGATATATGTACATATACTATATAAATATCTATCAATATTTCTTTCGAAAGGGTGATAATATCTTTAGTTTGTAATGCCTTCTTCTAGAATATCGCCATATATAGATATCAATGAGTGTTCGTGGGTATTAATCCTGCTGTAAAACGTATTTAATGCCGTGGCATCGTTCGTGAACACGTGCACGCCATTAGGTATGCTTAGAATGAGGGAGGTCGGTCTCACGAAGGTATATAGAGATATTAGTGTTGTTAATGACATAGGATTGATATTGGGGATCCGAATAAATTGAGCCCTATCATGTTTATAAATTATATAATATAATTATATGGTAACATGATATAGTTGTAATATTCTTGTACATTTTATTCATATCAACCGTTGGGTGGGATAACTCGTAAGTAACCTTCAGCGCGTTCGGACTTGTTGATTCGCTACGAAAGGCTTTGTTCGTAACAGTATTTTCCAAACACCGGTTTCAAGGCTCATCCTCAGTCGGCCACCTCCTTTTGATACAATGTGACACATTTCGATTATTATCCCAGCCCAGGCGTCAAAAACGCAAAGAAAGGCCAACGCTGCGCGAATTTAAATTCAATACCGAACACATACGTCCAAAAAAATGTTCGTTTCGTGCGAAAATAGAGTCTACAGATGGTTTTTACATTTTTCGTAATGTAATGTTTTTTGTAACAATGTAAAGACCATCTCTAGGCTCTATTTTCGCACGAAACAAGCATTTTTTTGGACGTATGTGTTCGGTATGGAATTTGAATTCGCGCAGCATTGGCTTTCCATGCGTTGTTGACGCCTGGGCTCGGATAATAGTCGAAATGTGTCACATTGTATCAAAAGGAGGCGGGCACACGGCTGTGGTTATACTGATTGTTAATTTTGTAATGAATTCTTTCGTCGTTTATTTTTTTTTATTTCGTTTTTTTTTGTTATTTCAGTTTCGTTTTTCAATTTTTTTTCCTTCTCTTTATCCTCAAAGCCCTTGACTTTTTTTTCTCATGTACTTTTTCCATTCTTCTCTTTACCCTCGAAGCCCTCGACTAATTTTTTTTTCTTTGACATTTCTGTTTTTCCAGCGAAACAAATATTGTCTGGTCGTTGATGACAAACATTTAAAAAAAAATTGTGCCTGTGCGTAGCCTACGGGTTCGAGAAGCAAAAGATAAATCGTGGCGAATCGCCGACGCAGCGACTTTAATTTCCAGAGTACCAATGGAAATATGTCTTCAGCAAGATGGAAATATTCAAAAGCCCATTGCTAGTGTGTTGGACATCGGTAAGTAGTATACAAGTTTCAGATCAAAACATAAGATAGTGTAAACATAATGTTTAATAACATCAATGTTATTTTATCAGGCGATATCGCCAGGCTACAAAAAACTTCTGGCAGTCAGAAACGAGTGACGATAGTCAAATCGCTGAGTTTTTCAGCGCACAACCTAGGCACGAAGGCCGAGATAGCGATGCAAACTGTTAAAAAAGCAAAAGCTGTCATAGGTGAAACAAGGGTAAGTTACAATTGAGAATGTTTTCTATTACTATATATGAAGATAAATTACTACTTTGGGTGTAAGACATGTTTCTTGCAATTCTATTCTTTGGTATATAATTTACCTCAAATTACAATCAAGTTTAGCCTCAGAGATATGGTTGTAGTACGTTCTTTGTATAACCCTCAAACACCACACTGGGTCACGGTAACCCAGTCGTTTATTCAAACTTCAAAATTTGAAAATATTTTCTCCAAGATTTATTCATATATCTTAAAAGCTATGAGAGCCATTGCTTTACTACGATTAAAAAAAAAGCATCCAAATCGGTATATTGGATGCCGAGATATTCGCAAGACAAAATGCTGGGTTACGCTAACCCAGTGTGGTAGTTACGGTTGGCTCCGGAAGTGTGGTGTTTGAGGGATAATTAGATATTAAATGTGCGGCCCTACAAATAGACTATAGTATATGGGCGATTCCTCGTCAAGTTGATGAATTATAGACATTGACCCTCTTGTAGTTGTATAAACCAAGGACTATGATATCAAAAATCACCGAGCCCAAGTTTGAAAGGTGGCGCACACGGTCTCAAGTTTTCCCATTTGATTAAGGGGTTACACATACACCTTTAAAATAATTGTTTTCGAATTACTGCTACTTTCTGAGTAAATATTCTAGTGACTCAGTTTTTCTACAGTTGACTAGTGCTATTTTGATACATAGTTTATGATTTTTCCAAATTTTATGTTCTCCGCTGAACATAAATTCGGTCCATCGAAGAAAAAGCAGTTATCGTAGGGTACAGGCTGCTGCGTTGGATGAAATTTCTTCACCTTTTGAGGAAATATTCTGTATAGAATGTAATTTAGAGCCAAACCAATAATATTCCATGTGTTTAAAATTTAAATTCATGAAATATTATTGGTTTGGCCCTAAATTACATTTATACAGAATATTTCCTCAAAAGGTGAAGAAATTCCATCCAACGCAGCAGCCTATACCCTACGACAACTGCTTTTTCTTCGATGGACTGAATTTATGTTCAGCGGAGAACATAAAATCTGGAAAAAACATGAACTATGTATCAAAATAGCACTAATCAACTGTAGAAAAACTGAGTTACTAGAATATTTTCTCAGAGCGTAGCAGTGATATGAAAAGAGTTATTTTAAAGGTGTATGTTCACCCTTAATCAAATTGCTAAAATTTAGACCGTATGCGCCACCTTTCAAACTTAGGCTACCGGGCTCCGGTTCCACGAGGCTTCGTTTTACACCCATTACTCACTTTTCCGAATGTATCCGAAGTAAAAAAAAGTAGAAAAAAAAAATTGGTCTAATTAACATACATTTTATACATGAGAATGTAATTATTTGTTCCAACAACTTGACATTATTTCAACAGAAATCCATGAGGAAGTTGAAACAAAGCAACGTCAAGGCCGCAGATTTAAATTATGACCACGAAATACCTGTAAGTCAACAAAAATCCATGAGGAAGTCGAAAGAGAGCAAGGTTGAGGCCGCAAATTTATCTCACGACCACGACATACCTGTGAGTCGAGAGAAACCCACAAGGAAGTTGAGAGAAAGGAACATCAGAACCACAGATTCAATACAAGATATAGAACTAGCAGTGTTGCCTGAACAAGCGGTGGCAAAACTTTCCGCACAAAAAAAATTGCGTCACGTCAACAACGATCGTGTAAGTATTGCCCGATATATGGAAACCACTGTATAATATAATTGCATTTTCATTATCGCATAGTATGTGAAACACTCAAATAGTGCAGTTTTCCAGATGCAAATAGGTAACTTGCGTCTTTCTATTTCGTGAACTGTTGCAAGTACAAATCTGAGACATAACAGCATATTTTTCACAGAGTCCGAGTCCGTGCAGTGTCGGCTCAAATTCGTCAGCTGACACGGAAGTTCTTGAACAACATACTCCGACTACGGCTTCGGCGCCTGACGAATCCCAAAATGAGGAAACGGTAATTTTTGCTTCTTACGTAATATAGGCAATGATACGATTTTGACGTCAATGTATGTGATCCAAATTGTCATTTAAATTATGTCACAGACTGTTTCACCTCATTTTAACCCGCAGCTACCCGCGATTGGTGACTCTGAATCACAAGGGAGTTATTCAACACCTAAGCGCCAAAAGTTCCAGCGAACCACAGCCTTCGACGATGTGAGTAATATATGCGGTCGTGATATGTAGTTATTGCTCATCGATTATTTTCGCAAGTATAACTGTAACACGTTTTGCGGTTCACGTGCTGAATTGAATCATCTCAATTTTCAGTAAAACTGCGTACTTGTACACATCGCATGCGAGGTGGAAAATCATGGGTGCTTTTATGTTAATGAATATATTGAATATTTCTAGTTGACAGACGTATTTGAAGATGAACCCGAAAATCAAGAACAACTTATACCCACAGTGCAGCCGCGCAGACGCACCGGATTATCGCCACTGTGTGCAAGCACAAATCAGAATACGTCGAATAACAAATTCAACCAATCTATAATAACCGAGTTGTTGAAACAGCGCGTCCAGCTAAGATATATCTGTGACAACATGGTGACATCAAAAACCTTGGATGAAAATTTCGACTTCCTGAGGAATATCATCAACTCCGACGAGCGAGGGACGACCACTGCTGGTCGCAAGCGTAGAAGGAGGAGCGGAAGCTCATCAGAGCGAGATCTCGAAATGTCTGTAGATAGTTTTGAGCCCGATGAAGATGGGAATATCGAAATTTTCCCAGGTATTACCCGAAAATACGATGACTGCACTGGGGCCTTGTTGGCCCGTACAATGCGGCGACGTGCCAATGAGGTCATGCGCCTTTTGTGGCCGGAGGCCCACCGGAAAAACTTGTTCACGAAGCATTACACTCGACCTCGTCGGCGGCAAAATACCATAACTGAGACATCTACATCAAATTCCGATGATTCTATAATAGTCAGCGCTCGTGACTATTCAAAAATAATCTGTACGTACTGCAGTTGTATGTTGTCTTGACGTTCTGAATTCTATAGAATGATGATAAGGTAAACGCACCAATAGTGAAACACTAACCAATAGTGAAACAGCGGAGTTATTTCTCTTTCTGAAAATTCTATACATAACTTCAGAAATAACTCCGCTGTTTCACTATTGGTTAGTGTTTCACTATTGGTGCGTTTACCTTACGTAAGATTGTAAGATGCATGCATTTAATAATAAATGGTTGGATTGCTCGTTAATAGATGGTTTGCATAATTTATATTAATAACTATGCTTGTATTGTTTTTCAGACATTTGCCAAAAAATGCAGGATGTCAGGAAAATAGATGTACCCACGACAGCAGATCGCGTTGACATCAACATCAAAACTTGGGCCTCTGATTGGTTGAAGAACCAACGAAGCCGAATGAATAATAACAGCAAACCGGAAACGACACAGAAATGAAACTGAGCTTCATATATGTAATGTGTCACATTAGGTCCGTCCTTATTTGGAGGTCGGTGGAATTTTGTCCGTGCAGGCCCTTCAAAAGATTCAAACTCATTAATAAGGAATCCCCTCAATATTGCAGCTCTCTTTCAGAATCCTAAAACGCCCCCCAAGAGCCTTGTTTTTTTGCCCTAAGAATAATACGGGATTTTCATGAAAATTTTGAATCTATTTTTCTTTCTTTCTAATATATCGCTAAAAAATTTTTAATTATCATTCATTACCAAGTAAATGAACTCCCGGGAAAAAATGATTTTGTATGATCATATATGATTATATATAATTGCCTATATATGATCAGATCCAAAAATTGGCCAGGTCTGATCATATATAACCATATATGATGATATATATAGTTATATATGATCATATATGGTTATATATGATCATATTATATAGTTATATGTAGTTTGGATTAATAAAAATATTATGCTGAAACATATGTTAAATATATGATACGTATCATTATTTGAAAATAAAATTATAATACTTTCATTTATATAGAAATTGATATTTTTCGAACTCTTGAAAAAAATTCATATTTTTGAGCTAGATAATATACCTTCTGAACCTAGATTTCTTAATAATGAAAATTTCTTTTTCAATCAATCTTCGCAGAAATAAATTCATATATCGCAGCCAGGTCTGATCGGATCCAATCATATATAGACCTGTATATAATTATATATAGGGTTATATCAGCCAGGTCTGATCAGATCCAATCATATATAGACCTATATATATATAACTATGATATGTGTATATTTTGGGGACAGCGACTTTTTGGGAGCCTAGTCACGGTCCTGCCACAACCACCGGGTGTTAGCTAGCATTTTTTGGTGTGTGGTATGGTCTCCGTAGTTAGCGATCAGTATACAAAGTAATTAGTGGCCCCAGTGCCGTATTTGTTGGGAGCGTCCTCAAACGATACATTAGATATATGGGGTCTTTGAGGACAGTCCCCAAAGAATACTCATGTCCCTAAAGTATACATTATATACATAAATTTCTATAACCTCTGTCCCGGAATGATCCAATAGATATGAATATAACTATATATATAGGATTATATCAGCCAGGTCTGATCAGATCCAATCATATATAGACCCATATATAGCTATACATAGGTCGATATATAGTTATATATAGTTATATATAGAATCATATATAACTTTATATATAGCTTCAGACATGAATGTACAGCCAGACATGATCATATATGATTATATATGAAGTTATATATAATTATATATAAAGTTACATATAATTATATATGATTATATATGATTATATATAGTTCCATATATAATCATATATAATCATACATGATCATACAAAATCATTTTTTCCCGGGCTATCTTTCACAGGAATACAATAGTGCCGTTATTGCTACATGAAGATCAATGAAAATTCACTCTTCAATAGGTTTTGTTGTATTTTTTTTTTTTTTTTTCAATTCCTGTGAAGGATAGTTCATTTACTTAGTGATTAATGATAATTATAAAAATTTTAGCGATATACTAGGAATAAAGAAGAATAGTTTCAAAATTTTCATGAAAATCCCGTGTTATTCTTATGGCAAAAAAACAAGGCTCTTGGGGGGCGTTTTAGGGTCGAGATAGAGAGCTGTAATTTTGAGGGTTTTTTATTTTTAATTATTTCGACTCTTTCGAGGGGGCGTCACGGAAAAAATTCCACCGATCCCCAAATAACCCTAAGATACACAATGGGTGATACGAATTAAACGGAGTATATGCTCATGCTCATACTTCTACCTATGTGATTTTACAAGTGTACAGTGAATAAACACAAAAGTAGAGCAATATGAGCGTAGGCTTCGCTTTATCCATATCACCCAATATATCATATATAATAATATATCTATAATAGTACATGTAATATCTATAAGTACAATGTAATATATCACCCACATATGGATATCGCTTATGCAGGGAATAAAATATATATTTCGTTGAAATTTCAATATGTCCCTTTTACTGATATGAGAATTTAGCGACGCCTCAGCGAAGAAACATATATCGAATTTAATTATAAAATTATACTCTCTCGTTCGATAAAGATATATGGAACAGCATGTTTTTTTGTTATAAAACTATGTTCTTCCACTGAGGCGTCGCTATTAATACCTATGCTGAAATTTAAGATAAGATTTTTTTCCATCGCGGTACGGTTCGTTCTCGATGCGGTTTGATTATGGTGTGAATGCGGTGTGAATGCGGTATGGATACGATACAATGAAGTACTGATACCTTATGACCGCGGTATAGATATCATATGTTCACGTATATTTTGGAGGGACCACGAAAGGTCGCATATTGTATAGGCGGATGGACGGTATGTACACGATGTTTAAACCGTATGTTGAGAGTCTTAAGTACCCATACATACAGTACAAACTTTGTTCATTTTCGGCGCAAATCTACCGTATTTACTGCATGTTTGTACGTATTACAACGGTGATGGAACGATGAACAGACGATATATCTACGGTATATTAAGCGTGTCACAGAAGCCGCCAGGGATAGGATAAACTCAGATCTGTGAATTTAAAATTAAATTACTTTATTTAACGTTTAAACACAAATCGGTTTGAATGCTTAATTTTCAGCTCTGACTCCTAATCCAAACCAATTTCCATCCCAATAGAAGCCAACAGGGACCAGCTTTGGATCTTAAGGCCCATCCTTAGTCGCCCACCTCCTTTCCATACAATGTAACGAAAACGGGGCCGGGGAGACACATTTCGATGATTATCCGAGCCCAGGCGTCGAAAACGCAAAAAAGGCCAACGTAGCGCGAATTCTATTTCAATTCCAAACACATACGTCCAAAAAAAATTTCGTTTCATGCGAAAATAGAGCCAGCGTTTGGTTATTTCTTTTTTCCATTGTCTAAAGCCAAGGACAATGAAAAACCATTTAGACAATGGAAAAAAGAAATAACCAAACGCTGGCTCTATTTTCGCATGAAACGAAAATTTTTTTGGACGTATGTGTTTGGAATTGAAATAGAATTCGCGCTACGTTGGCCTTTTTTGCGTTTTCGACGCCTGGGCTCGGATAATCATCGAAATGTGTCTCCCCGGCCCCGTTTTCGTTACATTGTACGGAAAGGAGGTGGGCGACTAAGGATGGGCCTTAACCAAGTGCGTACGGCGTTGAGATTAACCTCTCCGCGTCCGAGGGCCAAGGTAGACGATCCCGAGTCTGAGGCACGGTCTTGGAGTCTAACGATTCCCGGATCCGTAAAATAACAGATTTTGAATAGGAACAGTAGGCTTGGAGTAACTTCCCGGCTCTACTAGATAGAAGATATCTCGGCTTTGGTAATTTTACCCGAGTCCGATCGTTGCCGGCTTTGTTAGAGAAATCTATCCAAGTCCGTAGTTTGATATTAAATTCACAAGGTTAGATAGGTGGCTTTTGATGGAGTACCCATCCTTTTCCCTACCTTTCAACCTCTGAGAAAAGCCCAAATTTCATGAAATTCAATTCTAGGTAAAGAACTCACAGTAACGGCGGGTATCTCTACAGCTTCCGAGCCTGTAATACACCCGCTAGGTTACAAGATATTATTATAAAGTTATAATGAATAATATTATGATGTTTAATAGTACATTATGCTGCAAGGGAGAGAACCGCGCGATTTTCAACGAGTCTGAATGCTTCACACTCGTTGAAAATCGGCTCTCTCTCGCCCAGCATACGATATTTTTTTTTTTCTTCTGGTGGAATTGCGTAGGGAAGCACCTTAATAACAGCCGATTTAATGAAAAACTGACAATCGATAGCTGGTTACCAAGGGGCTGTTATTTCAAGAATGTAATTTTTCATTAGCTTATAAATTTCTGTAGTTTGGACTTTTTTATAACCATAAAAATTATCACGGTAAGGTTACTTAAAATTTAACGATCACAATATTGAGAGCAAAATAATATTAATATACTTACTGTTTATCGCCAATACTTTCATTTTTATTTTAGATTTCTTTTTAGTTTTTTCATCTTCCCAAGTTAAGGTGCTTCCCTACGCAATTCCACCAGACCTGAAAACATTGGGAAAAAATGTGTTATTAAACGGAATATCTCTGCCTGGGCACCGAAATCAATGAAACAAACTTCGTCGCGCAATTCTATGTACGATTTCGATCACGTACGGCCAAAAAATTTTTTTTTTTACGTGGAAATAGAGAAGATATCCATGTATAACGGCTTTGAAAACGTTTTACACGGATATCTTCTCTATTTTCGCGTAAAAAAAAATATTCTTTTGACCGTGCGTGTTCGAAATCGTACATAGAATTGCGCGACGAAGTTTGTTTCATTGATTTCGGTGCCCAGGCAGAAATATTCCGTTTAATAACACCTTTTTGCCCAATGTTTTCAGGTCTGGTGGAATTGCGTAGAGAAGCACCTTAATTCTCCATCTGCACCAACAAACTTATATCTTTTCGGAACTTTAAAAGGCGGCACAATATCAGTTTCTTTCGATTTTGCCCACCAGATAAGAGCAAACTTATTTTGTCGCGTTTTCTTGCTCATCTCTTGAGTGATCATTTGTTTGATAAATATGATATATTAATCATTTGCGAAAGTTAGAAAATAAACACAGGAAAATATTGTCATTCAATGTTATAAAAACTAATATTCATTCGTCATATGAATGTGTATATTTATTGTGGTCACTAGGGTAAGTGTGGGTATTACTGCGGATCGCGAATCGAGACGGCTTTTAAACGTTAAATAAGAAGTCTGAGGGCGACAAAATGTCCCCCACGTATCTGAAAACACTTCGTTGATACTTTTTAAACATAAACCGAGGGTTAAAACTCTCGAAAAATGCAGATTTTGCTAAAAAAAAAACACATCAATCAGAACAAATTCACATGCTGGAATTACTGCGGTTCTGCATGAATTACTGCGCACTAACTACTGCGAAAAATCTAGTTACTGCGCGTGTGATACTGCGGTTTCATTCCAAATACAGCTATGATTGATTTTGGCATGAAATTCACAGAAATTCTATGAGGCAGGTATATTGCTTGAACGATTCGAGATATATTAATTCACACATTGAGTACAAATAATTTTAATAACTAATAATGATAATTATATAACAATAATTATTATATATTAATCTAATTCATTTCGTCTATTTTTGAGAGCTTCAATACTTTTTTGAATTTCTCTCCGTTCTTTTTGTTTCAATACAGGAATTTCTGTGGCTTTCTTTTTTCCTTCCAAATCCTCAACTTTTTTCTGCTGTTTTACTAATTTTTCCTTTTTCTTTTTAACTTTTTGCTGCTCTTTCTGTGTTGAGAATCCCGCCAAGTCAGTCGTTCTCTCATCACATCCCAAAACTCAAAATAGAGGCAGCACCTACTGACCAGGCTTTCACGCTTTTGCTTCTCACCTGTTTCTCTCTCTCTCTCTCTCTCTCTCTCTCGCTATTATTTTGCTCTATACTTAGTACGCCTTTAATCTAACAGTGAACAGTATCTATATACTTGTGCTCTTCTCTCTACTCTCAAAGTGTTGCTCAAAAAGTCGGTACTTCTCATCCTTAAAGAAAAAATAGTAAAATCGCTCATATAGAAACCCAATTCAACTAAAAAAAACCCACGTACTTCTCAAATTATTGTTAAACATCTAGTTCTCGCTCACGCTAACCACTTGTTGGTAATATAATTGTATTTTTTGTTTAGTATTAAAATAGTGACCCAAAGTGTAAATATACGCAGTGACTTAATTACAGTTTTTCTTTAGTGCAGCTCAATCTCCTGCCATCCCATTCACTCTCTTCCTAAAGATCCAGAAAATAAGTTATAATTTATCAAACATTTGGTCCTTCGAGCCGGATCAAAGGTCGGGAGTGTTTTGATTTGCGGGTAAACATAGTGCTAGCCGGGCTTCGCACGACAAAACAAGTGACTCAGCGCGCGGCTCTTTTCAAACTCAGTGACACTCAGTGCGCGGCTCTTTTCAAACTCAGTGACACTCAGTGCGCGGCTCTTTTCACACTCAGTGACACTCAGTGCGCGGCTCTTTTCAAACTCAGTGACACTCAGTGCGCGGCTCTTTTCAAACTCAGTGACACTCAGTGCGCGGCTCTTTTCAAACTCAGTGACACTCAGTGCGCGGCTCTTCTCAAACTCAGTGATACATCAGTGCTCAATACAATCGCGTTCAAATCATTTTTATACAATGGCTTACGAAGGTCGCATCAACATCCAAGGTAGCCGAGCAGCCTTTATTGGAAGGCTCTCACAGGACGTGAAGAAACCTGAGACGAAAAATTTCGACATTGCCACACTTCAGACAAATCTAGAAATGCTTGAGACGTACTGGACTAAGTTCGAAGATCAGCACGAAAAACTAGTAGGGGGTAAGGATCCTTCGATTCTTGAACATGACTATGTCAAGTCTAGAGTCTACGATACCTGCCTCAGCCAGTACTCAGCAACCCGATTCGCACTTATTACGCTCATACGAGCAAAAGACGACACTGCCGACCCCTTCTCAGACTCATTTCGCAGACCTAATCATGTACCAGCTCAACAACCAAGGACACTTCCAAAAATCACCTTGCCGACGTTCTCTGGCAAATACTCTGCGTGGAGGTCCTTCAAGGACCTCTTCGCCTCTATGGTTGTAAACAATAGGGACATCTCAACGGTGGAAAAGATGCACTATCTCCGCACTTCACTCAACGGGGAGGCAGCTCAGCTCATCTCAAACCTGCCTGTCTCAGAGGACTCCTTCGCGTCAGCATGGGAACTACTCACCTCACGGTACGAAAACGAGAGACTCCTCATCACCTCCCAACTCGAAAAGCTGTTCAGTTCATCAATAATCCAAGTCCGCTCAGCCAAGGAACTGAATAACCTGCTCACCACCACCACTGAAGCCCAGAATGCACTGTCAGCGCTGGGCTGTCCAGTAGATCAGTGGGATATCATCCTTGTACACATGGTGGCTCAACGATTGGACAGTAACACTCGAGAAGCTTGGGAAAATGAGATCGGCTCTACCACTGCGTTCCCAAGTTACGCTGATCTCAAGACGTTCATCACCGGTCGTGCTCGTGCACTGGAGTGCATCGAAATGCATCACTCTTCAAGTTCAGCTCAACCCAAGATCACATCAGAAACACCCAAATCCAATTCATCTCGTTTAGCTCAACATCACACTAGCAAGGCATCAACAGGCAGCAGTAAAACGCTCGTCGTCAACTCCACAGGCCCAGCTCAAACCGGCCAAAACAGCTCATGGGCGGACACAAGCCGCTATCCATGTTCCATGTGCAGTGCCGATCACTTTGTCGTTAACTGCTCTCAGTTCAGACAACTCACCCCCACCGCCAGAAAGGAAGTAGTTGTCAAAAAACGACTATGCTACAACTGCTTTGGAAAACACAACATCGTGAACTGCAACAATATTAAAAGGTGTACCATCTGTGAACGCAAACACCACACCATGATTCACATCAACGGAGAAGATCCGTCAACACCATCTAGTCCAGCTCAACGGAGAACGTCACCGTCAACATCATCACCACGATCAGAAACAACTCCCGCTTAACAAGCTAACAGCACCAGAACAACTCAACAGTCAACTAGTAATTGACTAGTACCGGATGCACCTGCTCAATCATGCTCTGCACATACCCAATCTCCACCGAGACCAGGGGTCTTATTGGCAACCAGCCTAGCCTATCTCATTATCAATCCCAGCACTTCTCACAAGGTACGACTGCTCATAGATCCTGGTTCCGAATTGTCCTTCGTTTCAGAGAAGTTGGTGAAGCTTCTCAACCTCAAAAGGATGCATTCAGCGATCACCATCACCGGTATTGGTGAATCGACACCTGGACATACGAGGGGTGCGGTTCCGATTACCCTGCGCTCCATACACAACGATCAAACGCTCAAGCTGAACGCTCACATACTAGCCAAGCTCACAACATCACTGCCCTCGTTTCTATCAGAAAATGTCACATGGCCACACATCGATCAGCTCCAATTAGCGGATCCAGGGTTTCTGACCCCTGGACCCATTGACCTTCTCATCGGGGCAGATGTTTACGGGTGCATCTTAGAAGAAGCTGTAGTCAAGGCAGAACCACATGCTCCAGTTGCTCAGCTGACCAAGTTTGGTTGGGTAGTTTATGGACCAACCGAACGATCCATACCGCTCCAGACCACGTCACATCATGTCAAGGTTACAAACGACGACCTACAAGACCTTCTCACCAAGTTCTGGGTTCAGGAAGAAATCCCAGCTGTACGAAGTTCAAACCTCACTCCAGAAGAAGTAGAGTGCGAGAAACACTTTCAGCAGACTCACTCCAGAGACATCTCAGGCCGGTACATAGTACGCCTGCCACTATCGTCATCACCAAATCTTCTTGGAGATTCCAAAAAACGTGCACAAGCATGCCTCGACAGCCTCATCAGAAGAATCACTAAAGATCCAGATCACGCTCAAAAATACTCAGAATTTCTCAAAGAATATGAAAACCTTGGTCACATGAGACGTGTCCAGAACCCACACCACCAATCAGCTCACTATTACTTCCCTCATCATGGAGTGCTAAAGGAGGGTAGTGAAACGACAAAGCTGAGAGTCGTTTTCAATGGCTCCAGCAAAACTAGCATTGGAAAATCGCTCAACGACATCATGCACACCGGAGCAAAACTTCAAAAGGACATATCAGATGTACTACTCTGGGCAAGACAGCACAAGCTGATCTTCATGACGGATATCACCAAGATGTTCCGCCAGATCAACGTTCACGAAGATGACTGGCCTCTTCAACAGATTCTTTGGAGCGACTCACAAGGTCAAACTCATACGTATCAGCTGACTACAGTAACATATGGCACCAGATCAGCTCCGTTTTTAGCGGTACGTGTACTAAATCAGTTGGTCGACGACGAGGGTCATAATTACCCCCTAGCCGTTGCGCCTCTTACTAAAGGACGTTACGTAGACGACATCTGCGGTGGTGCAGACACTCATCAAGAGCTGCAGGAAGTGGCTCAACAAGTCCAGAAGCTCTGCATGGCTGGGCAGTTTCCACTAGCTAAGTGGCATAGCAACAGCCCTGCTCTTCTCTCATTACCATCACTAGGAGATGTCTCACAAGATCAACGCACGTACGAGGACTCACAGACCAAAATACTTGGACTCTCGTGGCTCCCAAGTACAGACAAGTTCCTCTTCTCATCGAAACCACCAGTCAACTCAGCGATTACCAAAAGAGCGATGCTCTCTGAGGTAGCTCAATTGTTCGATCCACTTGGCTTTCTCTCTCCGGTCGTCATAAGAGCCAAAATACTGCTGCAGAGCTTGTGGATCGAGAAAATAGGTTGGGACGACGCACTATCGCCGCAGTCACAACAAAAGTGGTCGCAATTTCGTGAGGAACTCACTCATCTGGAGGAAATCAAAATCTCCAGGTGGCTGGGCCTTGGCAGAGACTCATCAGCGGAGATCCATGGATTCTGCGACGCATCTAACCTCGCCATGGCTGCGGTGGTCTACCTCAAGATCACCTCACCGGACAAAACAACAATTTCACTGGTGTGCGCTAAAAGCAAGGTCGCACCCATAAAACGCCTCTCAATACCCAGACTAGAACTCACCGCAGCTGTAATATTAGCCAAACTCATCCAATACACCCTCGGCCAGCTAGCACTCATCAATACACCGATCTTTCTGTGGACAGACTCCGCAGTGACCTATCACTGGATCAACTCGCACCCGTCAAGGTGGAAAGAATTCGTGAGGAACAGAGTTTCTAGGATCCAAGAAACAGTACCTCAAGCTCACTGGCGACTCGTCCCTAGGAAGGAAAATCCAGCAGACTGCGCCTCTCGAGGAGTATCAGCTAATCAACTCACAAATCACCACCTTTGGTGGACTGGCCCACCTTGGCTCACGAGCGACTCTTCGACATGGCCATCACCCTTCATAACCCTAGATCCATCAGAAGATCTAGAAGAGAAGCCAGGAGTGATCCTCTCTGTGCAAATTCAACAACCGACGCTCTGGGACCTCATAGACAGATACTCAACACTGGACAAGCTGCTCAGGATCACGGCAATCTGTCAGAGGTTCATCTCACGACTCAAGAAGGTCCCCAACTCATCACTCACAACCTCACTCAATCCAGGGGACCTGGAAGCAGCCCGACTCTTCTGGGTGAAACTTACTCAAGCTACCCACTTCAGTCACGAACTCAAACTCATCGCCAAAAATGAACGCTTACCAAAGTCTCACCCAATGGCTAAATTAATCGCTACCATCGACCACCGGGGAATTCTCAGAGTTCAAGGACGACTCAAGTTAGCGCAATTGGACTCAGACAGCAAGCATCCAGCAATCATTCTCAAGGAGTCCAAACTAGCTCAACTCATCATCAAAGAAGCTCACCAGAAAACTCTCCACGGAGGAACACAGCTCACCTCAATCTACATCAGACAATCTTACTGGATCCTCGGTGGAAGAGCACCCGTAAGATCATATATCCTCAAGTGTGTTCCCTGTGCTCGTCAACGTGGCGTACGAGCACAACAACTCATGGGACAACTCCCAGCAGCATGCCTTACCCCTTCGAGAGCCTTCCTCAACAGCGGCGTGGACTACGCCGGTCCTGTCTCAATTAGATCCTGGAAAGGCCGCGGCCATAAGGCGTACAAAGGTTGGATGGCAATCTTCGTGTGCATGGTCACATCAGCGGTCCATCTGGAAGTAGTTTCCGATTATACAACAGACGGATTCATAGCAGCGTATCGCAGATTCACCAGCAGACGTGGTATCTGTAAGAGCCTCTTCAGCGACTGTGGTACCAACTTTGTCGGAGCTGACAAGGAGCTCAAGAAACTTTTCTCGTCAGGATCCAAAGATGCGCAACACTTAGCTCATCTTCTGCTCAACGACGGTACTCAGTGGTCTTTCAACCCCCCCGGAGCCCCACACTTTGGTGGAAAGTGGGAAGCAGCTGTGAAATCAGTCAAGCATCATCTCACCAGGACAGTCGGCGATTCAACTCTCACCTTCGAAGAACTCACAACACTCCTCACTCAAATCGAAGCTGTCCTTAACTCACGACCACTAGTACCTCTCACTGATGATCCTAACGACTTATCAGCACTCACCCCAGGACATTTTCTCATTGGCGAGGCTCCAATTACAGTACCAGAGCCATCGCTAGGTCATCTGAATGTCAATCGACTATCACGATGGCAATTCATACAACAAAAGCTACAGACATTCTGGACAAGATGGTCCACCAGCTATCTTCAGAGCAAACAAGCCATCTCAAAGTGGTATCACCCCACTCACGACATCAAGATCGGCTCAATGGTTCTACTCACCGACGAGAGATTTCCACCCTCAAAGTGGCCCCTCGCCCGCGTCACTGCTCTACACCCAGGGCCTGATGGCCTCACCAGAGTGGTGACAATCCGGACAGCAACTTCAACATTGGACCGACCCATCAGCAAGCTCACACTATTGCCCATCTCACCCACCAACTCAGACTCTCAGTGATCTCTAACAGTTCTAGGTCAACAACACGTTGCTGACCGCGGGGGAGAATGTTGAGAATCCCGCCAAGTCAGTCGTTCTCTCATCACATCCCAAAACTCAAAATAGAGGCAGCACCTACTGACCAGGCTTTCACGCTTTTGCTTCTCACCTGTTTCTCTCTCTCTCTCTCTCTCTCTCTCTCTTGACGTGGTGAGACTTACTCTGTGATACTGCACAGTTTTCGTATTATTTGTGCAGAAATACTTATCCGATTTTAGTTTGCGGTGCACTAGTGGAAGTGCGAATTCCTAGTTGCAGTTAGCCTGTTCAACTGTGATTGTGAACAAATTGTGTCAGTGAACCGAGCGTTTTCATGTAAATTGCTCCAACGGTTAGCAGTTAAAAGCAGTTAAATACCTGTGTTGTCCTATAGTGCTGTATCACACCGGACCATTAGTGTGTGTGCTGTTTACACCTACAATACATCTCTCTCGGTCATCGAACTGATTATCGCCATCGCCACGAGATGTCTCGCTGTGGCATCTGTAATCGCTCGACTCGAGCCGGAGATTTTATCAAATGTATAGGCACCTGCGGACAGATATTTCACGCTACGTGTGCCGAGGATAAATTTTCGCATGATTTCACTTCACCTAATGGTGACCGGGATTTCCGTTGCGACCCCTGCTCAATGCACACTTCCACTATCCTGCGTCGTACGCCTCCGGCATCGAATACTGTCACCCTGCACGACCTCATGCGTCAGTTACAGCTGTCAAGCGCAGCGACTGACAACAAACTTGGACTGATCCAGAACTCTCTCACCGGCGTAGAGCATAACATTACCGAACTACGCAACGAAGTCTCGGGGCTAGCGACCTCTCACGACGCCTTGGCTAGTCGTATCTTGACGCTCGAGACTTTCGCGGAAGATGCTCGCACCGAGACTGCCATAATAAGAGGTGAATATCTCTCGCTCAAGACCCAAATCGAAGAAATCTCTAGCAGCCTTTCAACACATGATTCTGCCCACGCTTCTACCGGCCCTAGGCAGGCGCTCCAATCGCAGTCACTTGCATCCGACATCATAATCTCTGGCATCCCTCCGGAAATAACCCACTCTCCTCTCGAAATTGCATCGCTAGTGTTCGATGCTCTAGGTGTGAGCGACCTCAAAAGTGACATTCTAAGTACTCGTCGAATGCTCAGGGGCAGTTCCGTCTCCAGATCTGGCGACCAACGCGCGCTAAATTCGTCGGCGAACCAATCATTTGTCATTACACTCAAAGCAGTTCGCGTACGTGACTTCATCATTGAGAAGAAAAGAGCCAAACGAAATCTACCAGTCAAAGAAGTTTTTGCGACCAACGTCGAGGGTAACGTGTACGTCAACGAACTACTCCCAGCGGACACATACAACTTACTGCTAAAAACCAAAGCTAAGGCCAAAGCGGGTTCGTTTAAATATGTTTGGGTGAGATCAGGATCCATCATGGTCAGGCGAGGAGATGGTCAACCGATTATCAACATCAGCTCCGAGGCTGACTTGGCGAAGCTCGTCTGACTAACCGACGGCGCTGTGGTGCGCGGAGTCATGGGTCCGAACGCATCTATGAGTCGTGTCCCCCCTTCCAATCAACTAAAGATTGCCCAATTCAATGCAAACTCTCTTCTTGGCCATATCGACTTTATCCGCCTTCATTTTGAGTCTCAAGCGTTTCACATCATCTCTGTTGCCGAAACATGGCTCCACGCACACATTGCCGACGATCTAGTTAACATTAAGGACTACTTCATAATCCGTAACGACCGGGAAGGTAAAGAGGGTGGAGGAGTTGCGTGTTACGTACATAAGTCTCTCAAAGTTAAGCTTCTTGCATCGTCTCCAAGTGAATTCTCTAACTCCCCTGAATACTTGATTATCGAGGTAACTCCTTCTCAATCTCAATCTCTTTTATTTGCATCACTATATAGAAGACCTAAGGGTCGCCTTTTCAACGATTTTCTGTCGGCATTCAGTCGTTTTTCACATGCTTACAAGAACATTGCCTTAGCCGGTGATTTGAATTGCAACTTGTCAAGCAATGGCTTTGAATCGGCTTATCTGCGTGACATGGTCCACTCCCGCGCGTTACATATAGTTCACTCTAGTGCAACCTTCCACACGGCCACGGCTGACTCTTGGCTCGACGTATTTATAGTTGACGATCTTGAGAAAATTGTGAAATTTACCAAATCTGACGGTCCTTTTATAGCTGGTCATGACCTACTGGAGTTAGCATTCGCGTTCAATGACTCCATCGTCCAGTCGCGCACACTAGTCCGGCGTGATTTTAAAAATTTCGAATCTGTCATGTTTCTCCGCTCTCTCACCAACATCCTGCTTGAGCGTGGAGCTTCTGAGTGCGTTTGCTGTACCTCCTCTGACGACATTGACAGTCTTACCGAAGTTCTCTCCTTGTCACTCCTAGACGCACTCAATATACATGCCCCGATACGTACTTTCACTGTAACAAAACCCCCTGTTCCATGGCTATCCGAGGACCTAAGGTACCGCATTCGCAATCGTAATGTGCTTTACAAACAAGCGAAACGCTCAAACAGCTTATTAGGCTTTGAAATCTACCGGCACGCACGGAACGAGCTTGCAGCGGACTTGAAGCAAGCTAAGAGTACATACGAATATAATTTACTTGCGAATATATCTGATCCAGCGAAATTGTGGAGGGAACTTGCGCGACTGGGCCTAGTTAAATCCGCCCTCTCCTCACCACTTCATTTTTTCACAAGAGACCAGCTCAACAATTACTACTCCAGCATTTCGAACTCTGCCGATCCCTGCTCACACGATGAGTTCTCCTCCACCATCCTCCCTCTCCCCAGCTCGCAGACGGAATTCTCCCTCTCCCCCACTACCGCCGAGAAAATTCTCGAAACCATCAGTGCTTTTCCACTTCGTTCTTATGCTTCAGGGCCGGATGGCATTCCTCTTTTCTGTCTAAGCTCCGCTTTCCCGGTAATCTCTACTCTTCTCACCAGTCTTTTTAACGAATCCTTACGTCTAGGCTATTTTCCGGCTGCTTGGTGTCGAGCCTTCATTAGACCTCTGTCGAAGATCAGGTCTCCGCTCTCTCCATCTGATACGAGACCTATCGCCAACCTCCCAGAACTTTCTAAGGTATTCGAAAGACTTGTTCACCAGCAGATACTGTCTTATGTTAATACCAACAATCTATTAGATCCGAGACAATCTGGCTATAGATCGGGTTACAGTACCCAGTCTGCGCTGATCAGAGTGGGTGATGACGTACGTAAGGGGATTGATGCACGGAAGGTCACCATCTTAATTTTATTTGATTTCAGCAAAGCATTTGACACAGTACCGCATGCGCTTCTTCTTGCCAAACTGAAGGCGCTCGGGTTTTCTAAGTCCACCTTATCATGGTTCTTCCACTACCTCACTGGTCGCACACAGGCCGTAATTGACGAAAACAGGGAGACCTCTCAATGGCTGCCCACGTCATCGGGTGTTCCCCAGGGCTCTGTACTTGGCCCCCTCTTATTCTCTCTTTTTATCAACGATATCGGGCACGTTCTTAACCACTCTGAGCACATGATTTTCGCCGACGATACGCAAATCTATTTGTCTATCCCCCCGTCCAACCTTGCCCACGGACTGGACTCAATCGCGCAAGATGCCGAAGCTATCTTTAATTACGCCAACTCAAATGGGCTCAAGTTAAATCTATCAAAGTCCAAAGTCATGATTCTGGGCAGTGATGCCTACGTTAGGCAGATAGATGTGGATAACTTGAGACCGATCGTAGTAGACGGTGTCTCGATTCCTTACGTGTCTGAAGCTAGAAACCTCGGGGTTGTGATGTGCTCCAATCTCTCCTGGAACAGTCATATTGCATCCATCTCCCAGAAAGCTCATTACACACTTCATAAATTAAAGTACCATAAGAACTCGCTATCTCAGCAACTCAAATGTAAACTGGTCACAACTCTTATTCTACCGTATATCGACTATTGCTGCCTAGTCTACTTAGATCTAACTAACGAACTCAACACCAAACTTCAGAGAGTTGTTAACTGTGCCATCAGATTCATTTTTGGCATTCGAAGAGATGAGCACATCACTCCTTACAGGCATCGCCTGGGTTGGCTTTCGGTAAGAAATCGCAGGCTATACTTTTTAGGTATCTACATGTTTAATATCCGCTACGGTGTGGTCGCCTCTTACATCAGCGATCTCCTAGTTACCGAGGATCCTACTTTACGACGATCGACTCGTCACCCTACCGCTCATACCTTCCACATCCCTCCTCACCGCACGGCTGCTGCTGCCAATTCCTTCCAGCTTTCGGGAGCCTTTTTCTGGCGCTCCTTACCTCAATCGCTTACCACTGCAAGCTCGTTACCAATTTTTAAATCGCTTCTCTATGCTCATCTACTAGCTAGCGAAACTCGGAGCTCAGATGCATAGCTTCTGCGATGCCCATACCCTAACTATACTATCATGTTGTACATCAAATTTAGACTATCCTACCTACCACTAATTAAGTATGCATTTTACTTTTGACCACTAATACCAATCCGGCTACCACTATTTTAAGTTATGTATTTTATTTTATTTTATTTTATTTCAGACTGTACCATTATCTACCGCTATTTTAAGTAATGTTCTATTTTTAAACTATACCATCTGCCATCCTGCTTATCACTATTTTAAGTTATGTATTTTATCTATTTATTATCTCATTCATTGTAGTCACTACGTTAGTGCCATGCCATGCACATTCCATCCGTTGTCGCTATTTCATCAATTATCCAGCCACATTCATCTATTCATTTTTACACGGTTATAACCCGAAATCACTTAGCTGTATTTTCCTACTTCACCACCATCTTAACTTAGGTTGTAAGATGCACTACGTCGAGCCGAGTCGCGCGGCTGAGCAACTATACCCATCTAGTTAAGTTAAGTTTTGTGTATTCTGCTGTTACCACTTGTTCTGTATATTCCTACCTCATTATGCATTTGCCCCATAGTTTTACTAGGGCATTAATAAAGCCAATCAATCAATCAATCAATCGCTATTATTTTGCTCTATACTTAGTACGCCTTTAATCTAACAGTGAACAGTATCTATATACTTGTGCTCTTCTCTCTACTCTCAAAGTGTTGCTCAAAAAGTCGGTACTTCTCATCCTTAAAGAAAAAATAGTAAAATCGCTCATATAGAAACCCAATTCAACTAAAAAAACCCACGTACTTCTCAAATTATTGTTAAACATCTAGTTCTCGCTCACGCTAACCACTTGTTGGTAATATAATTGTATTTTTTGTTTAGTATTAAAATAGTGACCCAAAGTGTAAATATATGCAGTGACTTAATTACAGTTTTTCTTTAGTGCAGCTCAATCTCCTGCCATCCCATTCACTCTCTTCCTAAAGATCCAGAAAATAAGTTATAATTTATCAAACATTCTGAAATTTTTCTTCTTCTTTTTTCACTCGATCTGATTCTTTTTTAATTTTCAACTGATCTCGTTTTTCCAGTCTCAATTTTTGTCTCAATTTTATCTGTTCCGCTTTTGCAAGTATTTCATTTTCTTTCAATTTTTTGATTCGTTGCCATTCAGCTCCAGATACAACAGATGGCATTTTAGTTTGGAATTTTTTTCGTTTACTTTTTTGGTTTAGTTCATTATCCTTCGGCCATGTCAAAATTTTTTTAACAGAACCACTTGATGTTTGTTCCGTTGTATTTGAAATATCATGTAGAACATCAACTTTTGATGATTGCTCATTGGACTGAAATTTTTTATTTTCATCATCATCTTTGAATGTGTTATTCGATTCTGATTCAATACTAGTATCACATAAGACTTCCTTCGAAACCGTAATATCAAAACTTGAGTTTGTTGGGTTATTAGATTCTTCCGTCGCTGCATTGTCACAGACTGCAGTATTGAGTGGATTCGGTATGGTTGCACTTTCACAGATGTTTTCGATGGGTAAAATAACAGACGCTTCCAAGACATTCGATAGATGAAATTTTTCGTCTAACGTTGAACTAATGTGTTCTTCAGCTAAAGTGTACTCGAGATGTGTTGAACTTGTTATGAGTGGATCTGTCATTTGAGTTTCATCTGTATCAGCATACTGGTTCGGTGCGAATGCTACAATAGCGTTATCTTTCGACTCCTTATTTGGAATATTTTTATTAGGATCTACATCCAGTTCCATTATCACCCAGTTTTCGTTAATCTCAACATTATCAAAGTTGTTCATTATATAATCATCTGGATGCGATAGCTTGTACCACATCTCGAAGAGACTTTCGTCTCTTGTTAATCCTTTCCATATAGGACCTTCATTTAACAAAAATCCTAGTAGCTTCTCTTTAGTGATTAAACTTTCAATTACTCGTAAAGGATCGGAGTTATCTCGTATGATTTCAGAATCATTTGCTAATGGTGTTAGGCTTTGATTGCGTTTGAAAACCTTGGTGAAATCAATAGCACTGAGATCAAAGGGGCACAAGCCACACTTCTTGAAACCATTTCTCAAAAGTTTCGCTGTACCGATGGCATCAAGTGTTTTTTTCAAGACTGGAGCAAATTGGTATTTTTTAAGACCTATGCTTGCAGAACTTTCACAAACCGTTCGACTAATCTGCTGCCATTGAGCTTTGAAGGATCGAAAGAATGATACGTCGAGGGGCTGTATAATGTGTGTAGAATTTGGATGCAATGCTATGAGTACTATTTCATTCTCCGAACAAAATTTACTAAGATGTAGCGTTAGGTGTGACGAATGGCCATCAATATATAAAACCACTGGACGTTTCACTCGTTTCATGGTCAGCCATGGTTCGACTACAATCACAATGAATTCATAAAAAGTTTTCGATATCATCCATCCATTTTCACTAAATCCAAAAGAAAACTCAGCCGGTGCCATTCTGCAGCATTTTTCGGTAATGATTTTCCAGCAAATAGGATGAAAGTTGGAGCAAGCTCGCCTGCAGCGTTGCCTGTCACTAATACAGATATATTTTCTTTTTCATTATTTCCTACGATATTATAAACGTTTTTAAAACCTTTCGGTGCGAATACTGCAGGAGGCTTCGGATTTAAAGGGACTCCTGTTTCATCACAGTTGAAAATTCTATTTTCTTCGATGAATAGTAGATTATTCTTAGTGAGAAATTCGGTGATTTCATTAAACCATTTCCTCAAACTTTCTTCCGTCACTCTTGCCCTACTCAGACAGACGTTTTCTGATATTCTTTCTGAAATTTCTGGATGACGTCGAAGAAATGACTCGTACCAACTCCTTCCTGGTTTATTATTTATGAATGTAGTGGTTTTTTTAAGATTCAGACAAATTGTTTCAAGTAATTGAGGTTTTGTGACAGGAAAGCCCAACTTGGAGCATTTAAATATCCAATCAACCAGCTCGTTTTCTTCATCTGTGGTTAATACTGTTGCAGGCCCAGGTTTTTTATCAGAATATTTATTAAACTTTTTCGCTCGTAGGGTTGACTCTGGGACATTGTATTCTCGAGAGATTGTGGCTACGGATCTTCCTTTTTTCACCTCCTGCACGGCAAGCCTCATATTTTTTTTAGAATAGCACAGTCTTGGATTCTTTTTTTTATTTCCTGTCATTGCGATTTTTTTTTCATTCCGTTTTCTATCAGTCTTCGCCATTCCGGTATATTCTTTTTAACTTGAACACGATCCAGGTAGTAGCAGTAAACTGCAGTAAACGTACGACAGTTGACAGAGCTAAGATTTTAGGTTCGGTTGTAGCGTCTGAAAATAGCCACAGTAATTCATACAGGTAGCAAAATAATGTACACTAAACGTAATGGATTCTGAGCCGGATGTGTTTGACAATTCTAGAAACAGCCAATCGGCGCTCTGGATTACAAAAATGCAGAGCGCCGATTGGCTGTTTCTTCAATTGTCGAACACATCCGGCTCAGAATCCATTTCATTAAGCTTACATAATACTGCGCTGGTGAAAATTAATAGAAAATGAATATTAACGTTATTTTGCATATGTTTGGAAAAATATATGGTTACTTTATATACGAAAATGATATTGCGATAAATATTTTCATACCAGGGGTGCGATTCCGGATTTTTTGGCCATAGCTATGGCCTGGCGGTAGCTAACGTCTTGTTTATAACAATCGAACAGCGTTTGACGAGTCCAGTCAATTCGGCCAATAAGAACACCGCGTGTGTGCCTTAGCTACCGCCAGGCCATAGCTATGACCAAAAGATCCGGAATCGCACTCCAGGAACAAAAATATAATCAATTTAACAGTACGTATTTCTGGCTCATCAACAAACGAAAGCAGCGAAACTTAGAATTTCGTTACCATACAAGATTCAAACTGCAATAAAATAACTAAAAATATAGTTGTTGTTATTGATTCTTTATTAATTATCAGTGTAGGAAACGAAATGATTTTTCAAATAATTTTCAAGGCCACATATACTCAGAAAAATGATAATTCAATACTTTCATCTGAAACCGCAGTAATTGGCGCATCCGCAGTAATACCCACACTTACCCTATTATTTGCGGAAATATTCACACTGAAGAAAATAATAATTGATGAGCTGTCAGATATTGATGAATTTATCACCGAAGGTAATTGAATAATGGAGAATTTGTCTAATACAAAACTTATTATTGAGAAAAATAATCGAGCTGTATAAAGCTGGGTACACACCTGAGCATATTTGCGCGCATGCACGGTTTGCGTGCAAGTACGTTCGTGCGTATCAACTTTGTGGTAAATTCGCGTTCGCCGCACGTCTGTGTTCGTTCGCAAAAAATCGCGCTCGAGTCGTACGTGATAATTGACCGTAGCCAGAAACCAACGAAATGTCGTCGAGTAACGACATTGTCGTAGCTAGTGCTGCATACATAGTTATCCACAGTATTTAAAAAAAAACGGAAGAAAAGAAAAAATCAAAATAGGCGATGGTGGATAACACAGTTATATCAGAGCAGAAGCGTTTATAGTGGTTCCAGCTTGCTATGCGACTTGAGGCTGCAAGAAAACAGCGAACAATTCCGAAATTTTGTTCGTATGTCATCTGAGGACTTCGAATTCTTATGCAATGCGATAGGTCCTAAAATACATAAAATGGACACACAATTCAGAAAAGCTATCGTCGTTCAAGAAAGATTAGCTATAACGCTACGATTCTTAGCGAGGGGAGATTCTTATTCAAGCCTCCAATATCTATTTAAAGTATCGAAACAGCTAATATCAAGAATTGTCCCTGAAGTTTGTGAAGCGCTTATTGAGGTCTTGAAAGAGCACGTAAAGGTAAGAATATTTCAAAACGTTTATTTGTTTATTTATGTAAGTCACACATACATAATATCAATCAGGGATGAGTGAACAGCTATAGTAGAAAACTTCTTAAGAATGATTTGTTGAGTAAACATTATTAGCAGGTTAAGGCCCATCCCTAGTCGCCCACCTCCTTTCCATACAATGTAACGAAAACGAGGCCGGGGAGACACATTTCGATTATTATCCGAGCCCAGGCGTCGAGAACGCAAAAAAGGCCAACTTAGCGCGAATTCTGTTTCAATTCCAAACACATAGATCCAAAAAAATGTTCGTTTCATGCGAAAATAGAGCCAGCGTTTGGTTATTTCTTTTTTCCATTGTCTAAAGCCAATGACAATGAAAAGCCATTTGCACTGGATCGTTCCGTGATGCACAATGGTTCCAGTACCCAAGGTAAGTTGTTATTCACACTCTTCTGATTATCTAGTACGTCATCCATTGTCTCCGTTCGCTTCCCGGTCGGTTGCAGGGTAAACGGTTTTGTAAGAATTATATCCTCTAATATTATAGGTTTAATTACAGGTTTTATTTCAGGTTCCGGCTCAGGTGTCTTCAAGGTTTCTTTTAGGCCTTCTTCAATCAACTCCTGAATATCCTTTATGTCTTCGTCCGTTAAGTCAGTATTAATCGTTTTGTTATGTCCGGTTTTAATTATTTCATTGTTATTAACGTCTATTTCTTTCCTCTTAGGTATTGGATCGGTTAATTTGCATAGTTTCTTCAAACTCGGTGTCATGGTGTCTATCCCAGGTGCATATCTGCCCTTCCATGGATGCAACCTCGCAGCCGCTACACTTATATTTAAAGCATTTCATAATATCTGCACCTTATATCGCTCTTTAAATAGTAATCCCTCAATACTGTGGATTAGCTTGTTAATCCTAATCCTCTCATTAATCCCTTTCTAATCTCATACTTAGCCTAGTGACCTAATTATAAGTGTAGCTAAATTCGTGGAATTATTGAAATCTTGACTTCATTCTTCCATTTAATTATTATCTCAATTTACGTGTTATATTCTATGTTTTAGTCTACTATAATATTGCTACTACCAAGTTCTTTTGCTTAAACCTACCTAATTTGCCTTTTGAATTGGTTCTATCAATACTCTGTTTCTTAGAGTTGTTTTTGTGTTGGCATGTCCATTTAAATCTTTGTTTACGTCGTAAAATAACTTGACTATATCGAAAACGTAGCTTCTGATTGAAAAATTTTAAATTTTGACATTTGATTTTGTTCAAAAAAGCGTTTATATTGCCCCCTGGCTCCTGCTGTGAAATAAAGATATTTTCATTTACCTCATAATCTAAGTTTACTCCTATTAGTGATTTGTTATGATTGGTAATTAAATTTGCGATACGATTGCCCCCTAAATCTTGGTAAGCAATCTGCCTGTCCTTATTAAGTTCAAATTGAATATCTTCGTTCGATTCAAACTTATTTTGAAGATCGTTCTCGTTAATGTTTACCTTTTCTAACGCATCTTGTCTATTATCGACCGTCTTGTTATTTACTTTCACCTCGCATGTCGTCCGTTCTTCAACATCACCAGTATTGTTGTCTAGTATTACGCGCTCTAGGCTATCGAATTTAGTATCAATTGTTTTTTCTAATCGAGCTAATGCCTCAAATATTTTAGCGTATGGGCCATTCCGCGTGAAACGGATCAGTCACTTCTCAGATATTTTTTTAATTTTGCATATCGATTGTCCTCGGGGAGTTAGATTTTTGTGCCAAAGCATTTTTCAATTAGTGAAAAATTCGTGGAGTTATTTGCATAAACAAATTCGAGCAAGGTTTTTTTCAAAAATTCATAACTCCGCCAATAATTACACTAGACTCAATTTTTTTTTTTAGTTTACGCGGAATGTGTCATAGAATGTATAAAAAATATGTACTTTGAAAAAAGTTTGTTCATCTATTGTTTATTTAACAATCAAGTTTTCAAAGATTTTTAAAACACACAGTGACACGACTTAAAATTTTTTTTTAAATAATGACATATACTTTGAACTATACTACAGCCTGAGAATTGAATTTAAGGACGTGTTATTTTTTGTTTTCGAGTAAAAAATCATTGAAGTTGGCGGTGCGTGCCAATTCCGAGTCGACGCCGCGTGGAACGTAATGGCGTGCGTTAGACTGCTGTTCGCCGCTACTCGACGGACGCGTAACAGCGGTATTCGAGAGTCATTTTCACAATGATGGACACGATTTAAAAATCTGAAAAAAATACTGTAGTTTGCCAATGGCAACTATAAGCGATGCGTTCAGTTTCAAGAACGTGTTCTTTTCCGTTTTCGAAATATTGCAGTTTCAAATCTTAATATGTATGCTGAGCATGTATGCTAAGATTTCAAACTGCAATGTTCGAAAACGGAA
This sequence comes from Tenthredo notha, assembly GCA_914767705.2. Classification (NCBI taxonomy): domain Eukaryota; kingdom Metazoa; phylum Arthropoda; class Insecta; order Hymenoptera; family Tenthredinidae; genus Tenthredo; species Tenthredo notha. Next base: position 14,327,674 of record OU611911.1, on the reverse strand, counting down.
AAGAACACGTTCTTGAAACTGAACGCATCGCTTATAGTTGCCATTGGCAAACTACAGTATTTTTTTCAGATTTTTAAATCGTGTCCATCATTGTGAAAATGACTCTCGAATACCGCTGCTACGCGTCCGTCGAGTAACGGCGAACACTAGTCTAACGCACGCGGCACGCCATTACGTTCCACGCGGCGTCGACTCGGAATTGGCACGCGCCGCCAACTTCAATGATTTTTTACTCGAAAACAAAAAATAACACGTCCTTAAATTCGATTCTCAGGCTGTAGTATAGTTCAAAGTATGTGTCAGTATTTTAAAAAAAATTTCAAGTCGTGTCACTGTGTGTTTTAAAAATCTTTGAAAACTTAATTGTTAAATAAACAGGGAGCAGGACGATTCGGCGCGGCCGTTTCGGCGCGACCGTTTCGGCGCGAGTCCTTTCGGCGCTGGGACGTTTCGGCGCGAGCCGTTTTGGCGCGAACCGTTTTGGCGCGAGTCCTTTCGGCGCTGGGACGTTTCGGCGCGAGCCGTTTTGGCGCGAACCGTTTTGGCGCGAGTCCTTTCGGCGCTGGGACGTTTCGGCGCGAGCCGTTTTGGCGCGAGTCCTTTCGGTGCTGGGACGTTTCGGCGCGAGCCGTTTGAGAGCACGTCTTCTGGCATGGAGACGCTTTGGCGCGTCTTCTTTTGCACAGGGAAGTTTCTAATCAAGTTTTCTGATCGATTATTCCGGCATCCACTTGTGAGCTAATATTCTGTCATTTCTTCATTATTTCGGTTTATATTTGAACTAGTCGGTCAATTTTTTTTCTTTTGTGGCTGAATAAATAACCTCAGAATTATTTGTCCGGTCGCCGGTCGAATATCCTAAAAATCGTTCATTCGTTGAAAAAAAAAATGTAAATCCATGCCCAGTATGAAACGCGCAGTCGGTGGTTACCGCACCCCTGAAGGTTGAAATGGGTTAGGAGACTAGTTTCAAACCCCCAAAAGTTAAAATAGGTTAGGACACTAGAATTGCACCCTTGAAGGTTAAAATAGGTTAGGACTCCATTGATCTGTCGCTTATGTGAAACCACAACACCATTACAAAACCAACACATTAGTGGGCCACCCCACTAATCCTACACACACACACACACATGCGAAATACTCAAAAGGTAGCTGTGGCTCCCGGAAGGTTAGAATAGGTTAGAACAGGTTAGAATAGGTTAGGCCACTCCACTAATCCTACACACACCCACACATGCGAAATACTCAGAAGGTGGCTGTGGCTCCTGGAAGGTTAGAATAGGTTAGAACAGGTTAGAATAGGTTAGCCCACCCCACTAATCCTACACACACACACACACACATGCGAAATACTCGGAAGGTGGCTGTGGCTCCCGAAAGGTTAGAATAGGTTAGAACAGGTTAGAATAGGTTAGGCCACCCCACTAATCCTACACACACACACACACACATGCGAAATACTCAGAAGGTGGCTGTGGCTCCTGGGAGGTTAGAATAGGTTAGGCCACCCCACTAATCCAACACACACACACACACATGCGAAATACTCGGATGGTGGCTGTGGCTCCCGGAAGGTTAGAATAGGTTAGAGTAGGTTAGGCCACCCCACTAATTCTACACACATACACACACATGCGAAATACTCAGAAGGTGGCTGTGGCTCCCGGAAGGTTAGAATAGGTTAGGCCACCCCACTTATCCTGCACACACACACACACAATTATTGTATATAGTGTATTCAATTATACATTTTAGAACAAATAAAGCGACCTAAATTATTTCATAGTGGCCATCGTGCCGAAACGGCCGGCGCCGAAATGGCCGGCGCCGAAACGGCCGGCGCCGAAAGGACTCGCGCCGAAACGTCTCAGCGCCGAAAGGACTTGCGCCGAAACGGTCGCGCCGAATCGGTCGCGCCGAAACGGCGGCGCCGAAACGTACTGTACCCAAATAAATGATAGATGAAAAAACTTTTTTCAAAGTAAATATTTTTTTATACATTCTATGACACATTCCGCGTAAACTAAAAAAAAAATTAAGTCTAGTGTAATTATTGGCGGAGTTATGAATTTTTGAAAAAAACCTCGCTCGAATTTGTTTATGCTGTAACGTGGCAAACGTTTGGACCTCCTCCGTACCAGCCTAAACGAGCGTATGTATTCCCTGAGAGTACCGAGTCAGGATAGCCGATTTAAATATCTGGCGCCTTTGTCCTAGCGCGGCCATCGATCGTAGATCATCGGATTGGTCTATCGATTACGGCCAGCGCTCACAGGACAAACGGCGAGGATAAGGAATTAGCATACCGGAAACGAAGAGCCATTCATTGTCTAGCGGTTGAGTAAATTTGTGTGCCACGATTTCAGTGAATCGAGAGAGAGAGTTTTTGTAGAGTTTGTGAGGTGTTTAAGAGTGTTGTTAGAGTGATTATTTTGTTTATTGTGACCCCCTGCTATTTCCTTGGACTATTGATTTGGATTTTGGACTTGACTACTGCTGATTTGGACTTATATACGACCCTTGCCTGCCTACGGACTACGAGCCGACCACGAGGTCAAGAAAACGTACCAGATCAGGTAGGATCTTTCCGATTTGCCGGATCAAGTGTCTCCTAATTCTTTCGCTAGAGTCCCGGAAAACCCCTAGAGTCTCGAGTCATAGCAAGGAAAGCTTTTCGTTTCCCCAGTGCCGTTCTGATTCCGAGTCCCGAGAGTGTACCGCATGGTCGTTGAGAACCGGCGGATTTTGAATCTGTTGTTGTTCTCCTCGGCTGCCGAGTCTGCGCAGTCGCGTGCGAGTTGAGTCGGCGCGGCGCAGCCTTCGCTCGAGCCGAGTAAGCTGCCATATTGCTCGAGGCCTCTGACGTCACGCGTCGCAGATCGTCTGCTGCGTGTCAGAGCAGCCTCGTGGCAGAGTACCGAGTCACAAGAGTACCGATACCCTTCCCCTCCCAGCTGTCGAGCGATCAGCTGTCAGTAGAGACTAGAAGCATCGGCTTCGAAATCAACGGACAGCCGAACCTCCAGCTGGTTGCAGTGAGGAAGGCTAGCCCTACTGAGTCTGTGATAATTGTCAACTATATTTATTTTATCTTCAGATTTTATATAATTTAGAGTAGAGTCACTTGCGATGATATATTTAGAGTCCTTTGATTTATTTCCTTTAGATTAATTTTCCCTTTTGTACTTAGCGATAAAACATAAAATAGCGGTGACAAAGGCCGAAGCCAGATAGCAGGCTGTACAAAATAGTGCTATCTTTTTCTTTTTTTTCTTTTTAATCAATAAATACTTTTTCAAATCTATATATTTCGTGTGTTAAGTGTTTTTATTTCATCGCCCTCTCGAATTATCCCTCTACCGCTAGCTAGTCGGAGCGAGAGAGAGAGGACTTCTCTCCGAAGTCTGGCGCCCAACAACATCGTCGCTGCTAGTCGGAGGAGGTAAAAGCGTTGGTACCTTATTTGTTAATAGAACGTAGTTCCCGTGGGTAAATACCCGAGCCTGCGGGAATCGCTGTTACAATGCAAATAACTCCACGAATTTTTCACTAATTGAAAAATGCTTTGGCACAAAAATCTACCTTCCCGAGGACAATCGACATGCAAAATTAAAAAAATATCTGAGAGGCGACTGATCCATTTCACGCGGAATGGCCCGTATGGATCTATTGGTTTTGCTTTTAAATTACTTTTTGAATTCATTTCCGCTGCTGATGGTAAAGAACTGACGATACTTATTTCTATACCATGTCCCTGAGTCCCTAACTCTATGACGATAGGATCTACTCTATCGTCATTCCTACCGTTGCCTGGCATTTCCTTATCAATTCCGAACTATTTTTTTTTAATTTAAATCCGAGTCTGATAGGCAATGCTTTACGGTCTATTTTTTCTAGGAACGCTCAAACAACGACTCTATGTTGCAAATGAAGCTAAGTTTTTGATTGTGAGTTGAATATTAATTTACTGAAGTTAAGTTTGAATTATTGAATTTATTTTCCAAATGAATTTAATATTGAGGAGCCTCACGTTGGGCGCCAAATGTAACGTTTCGGCTTTCGCGAATCTCTTGGTTAAAGCGAAAGTCGCGTGCTACGGGTTCTTTTCGATGTTTGAATGATGATTTTACGGAATTGATTAAATTTATGGACTCCTCAAACTGTGAGGTGAGGAAAAGGATGGGTCTACCATGCAAAAGCCACCTCATATAGATTTTTATTTCCCTACGCTAATTACGGACTCGGATAGGTTTTAATTATCAAAGCCGTCTTATGTTCTGAACAGAAGGTTCAGAGCCAACTCTTACAGAGCCGGGTTTTTACGCCAAGCCTGTCTTGCCTGCTATTGAGAATTTGATAAGATAACTGCAGATCCGGGGTTTTACACCAAGACTGCCTATCAGACTCGGGTTTCCAACGGTTGGCCCTCGAACACGGGTTTTTACGCCAATGTCGTTCGCTTCTTCCGTTGGTCGCCAAAGCTGTAACTACTCGGCCTTGCGTTGGTATTGGACTTGTCAAACAGAGTGATGAGAAAATACCAGGCAATTGTGAGAGATAGTAAGGCTTTCTATTAAACTCTCAAATAAAATACTATAACAAGAATTTGTACAAAAAAAGAATTATATCTAACTTGATTTTAATATAGGTTTCTGAACCTTTTAGAAATGTAATCTGGTTCAATTAAATGGATTTCGGCAACAATGCTCCTTTAGCTAATGTTCCTTTATAAATGATATTCGAGACTCTATATCCTACTCAGCAATACTAGAGAATTGACGAATTTAATGAGAGTAATTACAAGCTTTATGATATTACAAGAATGTTTGAATAGCTGCGAGTCACTCTGGTTCTGTACCTAGAAGCGCTCCTATTTTAATAATGGGATGTGAGTCGCACCGGTGCTCTACCTGAACTGCGCTCGCGGTGCTCGCTTGCTCTGGTTTATATACTATACGTTCCTCGCCTCTGACGTCACAGGCGAGGAATGCTGGACAATGCGAATTGTCCAGTTTTGCTGATCTTGCTTGGCCACGCCCAGCCGACCCCGTCCTTATCGGCTGGACACGTTACAATACACACATATATACATGTATAGATGATATAGTGCGACGGCAATGCATGCCTAGGCCATATAGGCTGCGCGCGCACCCCGTACGAATTAAGTTTTTCTCTATGTATCGGCAGGTAGTAATTACCATGTAGTGTGAGGGGACTGATACGAATAAAGGTGTATCCGTTTATGTAAAAACAATCTCTGGGTTTCATTGAGAATCCCCATAAAAACCGTAAGTCGGTCATCCTAATTTAACAGGTTATGGGCCCAGGTCGCGAGAATAACAAAGTGCTCAGAATATTTTTTGAGTATTGTGAGAGAGTGAGTGAGCACATTTTTTTTTTTGAGGTTAGGACAAAGATTAAAAATCCAAAATGAGTAGTTTAACCCACAGAATCGACGCATTGAACAAAGAAAACTATGACACCTGGAAAATGCAAATTGAAGCAGTACTAATTAAAAATGATTTGTGGCAATATGTGAACAATGTGTAACGGGTGGAGTACCCGGTCGTAATTTTATGGGAGTTAGGACGGTGGGTGAGGAGGAAAAGTGAAGACGAGTATGATATGCGTTCGAAACTATACTTAGGGGTTTATTCAATTTCTTAAATCTAATACAGGTGTGAGTGGGTGGGTGTGTGTGGATGTGTGAGTTTGACGATAGGTGTATTGAAGGGTTTATACTGAAGTTATCGAAGGTCTGGTGAAAAGGTACTGACCTTAGCTGGTAGAGGTTTGGGAGTTGCACAAAAGTTGCGGTTTTCTCGTTCGCACTTATCGTTAAGGCTGTCCGAGGGGGACCGCCATTTTTTCGATCGTTCGCAGCGCCACCGCGCGTTGAAGTTTTCGAACTAAACCGCCAGGACCCCGCTAAAATTTGGGCGCAAGTCAGAGGGCCCTAAATTTCACAGCATTTGTTGAATATCAAGATTATATCTTGAATCTGAATTCTTGCGTGTCTATAAACAATTTTACAGCCACATGTCACAAAACTAAAATTATTTATTCATGTCTTATCATCGAATTCCCCTACAAACTGGGTACTTCAAAATTGATAGTAGACGTGACACATTAAACATTAATCCAGTAATTCTACTTGCAATAATAGTTCAAACAATTCTAAATTTCCAAATAAACTTTTGATTGTTCCAATAATATCAACGTGTATAAACTGAGTTGTATATTTTTTATCTAATTTTATGTAACATAGGCATGTTTGATATCTTCATTCCGATGAATGAAACTTCGATAACATTTTTTATTTTTGCAAGTGATTATAAAAGGTCCAATCAGAAATAACTTATTACAATTCTTACTTTATGGTGTATTTATTCATTTATTTATTTATTCATTTATTCAGAAGTAGTTTACAATGAAGAACGAAGGTCTTCACTGTAGACTCCCATAAAGGTGACCAAATCGCCTGTGCATGGGTTTCCATAAAATTATAAGGGAATACAATACAGTAAAATAAAATATACTCAATAATATAGATATTATAAATGTAACACAGTAAATAAACAAGTAGACAAAACATATATACATATAGACACACAAGATAATTTACAGTTGATATATTAAAATACGACAAGAACAGTTCATGGCAGGTAGGCTCGAATCCATGAACATAATTTGTGTTTGATAGTGGTTCTTTTATTTGTTAGGGTTTTTGAAGCGTATTTGTATAAAAAAAATGATTCAACCGTCTGCGATGAAATTTCAGCGCAGGAAAACTTCGCAGAAATACATAGAAGATCTTCTGTGAAAGGTTCCCTGCGCATACAATTGCATTGGAGACAATTGAAATGCATGTTCCAATACATATACTTCCGTAATCTAAAAATTGTAAAAATCATTTCTCTAGTGAACCTTTTTTTATTAATTTGCAAGAAATGAAATGGTTCTTGTAAAAATGTCAGTCGCAGACCGCCTAACGAAGATAAGTCGACTGAGTTCCTAGTTTGAATATAATTATAGTCACCTCAATTGATTCTAACATTCAATACGCCTAACCATACAAATTAATTAATAAATAGTATAATTGCTTCAGTGTTGATCCCATAATCCTTCGTCAGCACAAATCAGGTCGTCTGGTATCGACAGGTATCTGTGTAAAAAAATATTTAAATTAGTTTTGGCGAAGTCAATTCGTGTAGCTTTCCATGCGATCAATTCATATATTGGTGCATAGCTTTATTTTCAATTTCATACAATCGACCCAGTTCTTCTTGATAGAATTTCGAATAATTTCAAATAATATGGGAATCTCGTTGCTCTTCGTGGTTCTGCTCTGCTGTAGACTAACCTATTTGCAATCCCTCTCGTGGTCCGGTCGAGTCCTGATATCATCAACCTTTTCTGTTTCTGTAACAAGAGCATAACTCATTAATTATCGGATATCAATTGCTGCAGTTTGAACATATACTCTCATAAATAATCCCATCGCCACGTGCATATATACATACGTATTCGATGACTATAACTATAAGGCTCTATTGGACAGCAGCAGCTAGCACGCAACACTCGAAACAGATTTACTTTTGTCAGACATCTCAAATGTATCACCTGACAAAAAGTAAACGTGTATCGATTGTACGGACTGTCGTATGACTTGAAAACGTATAACTGAAAAACTATACAAAATTATCATGCCCAATGCTGTTCGTTCACAACGTGCGAGGAGGTTATAAGATGCGAGATACCCACTAGAGAACCAGAATATCATGATCTATCAAAAAAACGTCCGAACCAATAATACACGATAACAGAAAAGGTGTAGGATGAATGTGCGTCAGTTGATAATTGTAATGCTCTAACCCTTCCTGAAAGTACAGGGCGAACTATTCCTAGCAGAACAGTCATATCACAGGGTGACAGTGTCACATTTGAATCGTGTCAAATGGATCACTATCTTTAGAATATACATCAATTACTTTTCTTATTATTTTTGTAATTATTTCTGAGTGTGTGTGTATAGGCTTACGTCTTATAATTTTACACTTTTGAATTATATGATCATGAAAAATTTTCACTCAACTGACTTTTTCATATTATGGAGTCGTACGAGAACTTCAGCCAAACTCATAGTTTCAAGTTGTTTTATGACATGAGTGCTAATCCCTGCAATACGACTGTTGCTAGGTTAGTCCACCCTGTACTCTCAAGAGGATTAGAGCAGCTATGAGTTCGACGCTCCCTTTTTGCAATATAATACAAAAAAAAGACGACTCCACAATACTTTTTTTCAACACATTCATCTCACTATTTGTCTAGTTACACATGCGTGACTTTATTTAGCCTTGTTTCGTGCATCGAGTATGTATTGTGGTTCTCTGAGCTCCATATTTCTGAAATGTCTACCATCGATAATTTCTGGGAGCATGCAAAACTGATAGAATCTCGATAGGTAAGGCAACATTTTGTTTTGCCAAAAGATATCATCTCTAAAGACTTTGATTGTTTTCATACCTTCTGGCGTCCACAGGACAAAGGCACAGTATTCTTTCTGTGCGATATGCAGTTGACCTTGAACCTGGTAGAAGTAAGGATGATTCTTATTCATCCTGTCAGGGTTGTTTTTCTCGTAGATCCTATGCACCTCTGCAAGCTTCTGTTCTATCGCTTGCTGCGGAGTGACGTGTCTAGCTTTGTAAGGGCATTTGATTTCGATAATGCCGTCGTCGCCTATCAATCCATCAGGAGACGCTGCCAAGTAGCTGTGTTCTGAATCGATGAAGAGGCCACACTCTGAAACCTGCAACCTCTCGGTTTCTTCGAATTTCTTGCGTGCTTTTGGCTCGCTCTGCTTGCCGTATTGCAGAGCAGGTAGAGGTAGTTCTTGCGGATAAACAATAGCTCTGACGTTGTTCGCCGAAAGAGTAGTTGGCCTCATGCGGCAAATCAGGCCAAAATTTGAAGCTGTGAGCAGCTTTCTACGTAGAGATTTCCATTCTCCGCAATCACTTTGACCTCTCGTACGCACTTCGATGAGGTCTCGTTCTGCCTGCTGCTCGGCCAGTTTCTGAAAGTGCAACTCGACTTGCACTTTATATTCGTCCGCGTGAAGATCTGGCCTGTTGCAATTCCGACCATAGTCCGGGTTCGAGTTGGACTTCGCGCCAGAGGACCCTGCAGACGAACATGTTCGTCTAGGTTGTTTGTTCTGGTTGTTGGCCATCGTCAGCCGCTTGAGGTTACGTTCTTTCCTTTTTTTTTTGCAACTCATGGACCAATGCAGTTGGCGCCTTACCCATCGCAGCACTCAACTTCTGATAGGACTCCTGTGAGTTGAATTGCACAACGGAGCCAGCAACTCGGGCGTTGTACGAGTTTCTTTTACCGAAGTGAACACGTTTGCCACCGATGAATTTGCTGACGATAGCATTATAGTTTTCAACTGTGTTGCTTGTGACGTTGTACAACAGGCTCTCGGCTCTCCAACTTAGTTGGGTGATGGCATCGCAGATTTTGTCATATAGATCCAACTCGATCAATATTGGCACTGCATTTTCTTCTTGATCTTTTGGAGTACCATCACAAAAGTAGCCCAATTCGGCGCACTTCTTGTGTTCGCCAAAGACATGACTTGGAATATTGACCAAATCTTTTACGAGGCGTACTACTTTTTCAGATTGCGGAACATCTTCAGCCATGCGGTATTGACTTGCTTTCACCACAGCTGTCCGTATCCTCAGGGTACTGCCTTCGATAAGCTTGCGCCATTGTCCAATCGTTTTTTTTGATTTGGACATCTCTTTGATTTTGTTTTTCAAATCTGGCTTTACTTTTGTTTTGGCCACGTCCTTAATTTTTGTGAGGAGGTTCCGCAACAGGTGATTCGTACACTCAACCTTCTTCACGTACGTATCGTCGTACGGGTTGCAATCAAGAATCTTCTTGTACACGCTGCTATCGCCATCTGCTATCAGTGACGAGAAGACTAGGCCGTGCATTTCAATACTTTTAAGAAATCCTTCAGCAATGGCACTACTCTCCATGCTTGAAGAACTCTGATTGCTCCCCCAGTTTTTAAAGCAAGTATGTTCTCGTGGGGGTTCCTGTTTTTTCTCTGCGATCGAACAAATTGTGCAGTATTTATTGCGTACTGCAGCGAACAAAACCTTGTTCGTATGGAAGCCCACGATGATGCCTACGCCGGATGCTGAGTCATATTTGCCAGATCTATATGACCTTTTCATCCAACTTCCGTCTGCTAGTACCGGAATGTGTGGTATTCCATTCTTAACATCACCACGTTCTATCGCAAGCCTTTTTTCTTCTTCGCCAGCCAATCTCATTTCTTCCTCAGCCGCCTTATCGAACGCGCAGGCAATTTTATCATGGTGCTGTTGATACGTGCCATGTGACATGAATGGAATATTCATCGCATTGAACATTTCTTCCGATTGTGAAAATCCAAGGCCTACAGAGATTGCTCCGGCTACTGCACTTTCATTGATCGAAAGGATATCGGATTTCTGAGGTTCAGACATAATGAATTCTTTCTTGTTACATATCTTGCACCGAAACGAGAATCTCGATAGCAGTCCGATACGTTCAGTAGAGATCAAGTGCACTTGATCTAATGTGCAGCGAAGAAGTATATTATGGTTTGCGAAGCGCTGTCGTAACTCGGAAAACATATATCCGACATCAACGACATGCCGAGTTCCAAGAGGTTCGGACTCCTGCGTCTGCTCTTTGCGTTCCGTCTCAACGATCAATGGTGGAAGACTTTCGTCAGAACTGGCAGGCTCCGGTAATGCTTCATCATCGTCGGGGAGATCTGATGCACCATCCACTCCGTCTGTATCAGATCCATCCTCCGACGATTCGATTTCGAGGTCATCCATGAAATCTGCAGCTATTTGTTCAGCGATGTCGGTGGGTGTTCGCTGCTGTTCCACTGCTACTGAAGCTTCTGGTGCTGAATGACCTTGAACATTTTCTGCAGTGGGCACATCAACATCATCTGAATCGGATGTTGCTGCGCCCACGTGGTCCGTCACGCACACGCCAGTTGGTGTCAGCTGGACTTCCGATTCACCCACCGCTGCCAGTGCAGTTTGTATTATCGACCTGCGCTGGCGAAATTTTTTTTTCCGACTTGGTGGTTTTGCGGACAACCAATACCTACCATGTCCTTTTACAACACGTTTTACCATTGTCGAATAATTTTTGCACCAAGTATTTATAACGTTTGCACTTTATATTTCCGAAAATTCGACAAAGCTAAACTACACGCTTTGGTGCATGTACTATGAATTACGATCTGAAAACAACTACTAAACACGCGTTTTTGCTGGGATTATCACAGTGCGTACCGAGTTCAAACAGGTGCAACGATAGAAGAACGCGACGATTCTCCGAAGTGATTCAAAATAACTCGCAGTGCTGCCAACTGGTTTTCTCACGGAGATACGGGTGATCGTACCCTAGGCTCCTATTGCTCGAACGCACGTCGAACAAACCGAGTTGGCAGCCCTAGAACTAGAACATCACGTGTCGTCGCCGCAGAATGGAGAGTAAGTATTCTTTTTCCTACATATTTCATTTGTCTTATACGGTGGCCGCTATATGTATTGTTGTTATCGAGCCCTATGAGTGAAATGTCGCAGATATGATGTCATATCATCACAATTTGAATACAACTTCGTGATCGTTTTTCACCAGGTCTTTAGATCGCAACCTAACCTATAACTTTCCATGATTTCACCAGTGATCGCGAGTATTGTTTGAAATTGGTGGTTTCAGTACATGAAGTGGCAATACAATTTTCATCAAATTCATGGATAACATCAACGTTAATTTGAATCAGCCAGCTGCACTATATATCAGTGCCACACAAAGGAGTTAGCGCAGTGTTAATTATTATTGCATTTCATTGTTTCAGACAATAACATCGTCGAAGGGCCAGGGGAGGCGGCGGCGGCCGATATTGACGATCGCCACATGGCGGAGGAAAATGACCCCCAGGGCCACGCGCCACCACCGCCTGCTGCAAATGTATGTGATCTTCAAGCCTCAGTTATTTGTATACATGTAGTTCTATACATATTTTCAGTCATGACTTCTGTGATTATTTACAGAACTTAATCGCCCAGCTGGTGGCTGAAGTTGCTGCCCTGCGAGCTGCAGTCGCAGAACAGCAACAGGGCCAGCAGCAGCAACAGCGGCAGCAAGACCCGCGGCAGCAGCGGGGCCAGGGCCAGGGCCAGCAACAAGGCGGTGGTGGCCAGGGCCAAAATGGGGGTCGCCGCCGATCCCGCCGACGTCGCGGTCGCGGTCGTGGCAGCGCCAAACCCATCATCTACCAATACTTCCACTGAATTGGTAGATGATAGGTCGATGTACACTAAACGTAATGGATTCTGAGCCGGATGTGTTTGACAATTCCAGAAACAGCCAATCGGCGCTCTGGATTACAAAAATGCAAAGCGCCGATTGGCTGTTTCTTCAATTGTCGAACACATCCGGCTCAGAATCCATTACGTTTAGTTTACATATACCGCGACGATACGTAGAGCAGAGTTGGGCACCACTAATTACAAATTGTAATTAATTACATTGAAATTACTAATTACATTCGTAATTTGTAATTAGAAAAAAATCAATTACTAATTACATTTGTAATTTGTAATTAGAAAAAATTTAATTACTAATTACATTTGTAATTTGTAATTAGAAGAAGTTCAATTACTAATTACATTTGTAATTTGTAATTAGAAAAAATTCAATTACTAATTACATTTGTAATTTGTGATTAGAAAAAATTCAATTACTAATTACATTTGTAATTTGTAATTAGGAAAATTTTAGTTACTAATTACATTTGTAATTTGTAATTAGAAAAAAATCAACTACTAATTACATCTGTAATTTGTAATTAGGAAAATTGTAGTTACTAATTACATTTGTAATTTGTAATTAGAAGAAGTTCAATTACTAATTACATTTGTAATTTGTAATTAGAAAAATTTTAGTTACTAATTACATTTGTAATTTGTAATTAGAAAAAGTTTAGATACAAATTACATTTGTAATTTGTAATTAGAAATAAATCAATCCCTAATTACAATTGCGGAAAGTAATTAGCAGCTATTTTTCTTCTAATTACATTTATTCAAAGTAATTAGAAGAATTATTCAATCCATTTACAGTTGTTAGATGTAATTATATCTCGGTATATACTCTTAATCTGGGTATATACAACCATATAGCGACATATTCAGGTATATCTCGGTATATCTCGACATATCTAGGAATATATGGCTGTATATCAACGAAATCAGGTATATCTCGGTATATTTCCCTATATCTAGGTATATACAACTATATGGCGACATATTCGGGTATATCTAGGTATATATGACTGTATATCAACGAAATCAGGTATATCTCGGTATATACCCCTATATCTGGGTATATACAACTATATAGCGACCTATTCGGGTATATCTCGGTATATATTGACATATCTAGGTATATACGACTATATATCAACAAAATCAGTTATATCTCGGTATATACCCCTATATCTTGGTATATACAACTATATGGCGACATATTTGGGTATATCTCGGTATATACCGACATATCTAGGTATATACGACTATATATCAACAAAATCAGGTATATCTCGGTATATACAACTATATGGCGACATATTTGGGTATATCTCGGTATATACCGACATATCTAGGTATATATGACTATATATCAACGCAATCAGGTATATCTCGGTATATACCCCTATATCTCGGTATATACAACTATATCGCGACATATTCGGGTATATCTCGGTATATACGTGATTTTGTTATTATATTGTCATATATACCTAGATATGTCAGTATATACCGAGATATACCCGAATAGGTCGCTATATAGTTGTATATACCCAGATATAGGAGTATATACCGAGATATACCTGATTCCGTTGATATATAGCCATATATACCTAGATATGTCGGTATATACCGAGATATACCCGAATATGTCGCTATATAGTTGTATATACCCAGATATAGGGGTATATACCGAGATATACCTGATTTCGTTGATATATAGTCATATATACCTAGATACGTCGGTATATACCGACATGTACCCGAATATGTCGCTATATAATTGTATATACCGGGATATAGGGGTATTTACCGAGATATACCTGATTTTGTTGATATACAGCCATATATACTTAGATATGTCGGTATATACCGAGATATACCTGAATATGTCGCTATATGGTTGTATATACCCAGATTAAGAGTATATACCGAGATATAATTCCATCTAGCAACTGTAAATAGATTGAATAATTCTTCTAATTACTTTGGAAAATTGTAATTAGTAGAAGAATAGCTGCTAATTACTTTGTCAGAATGTAATTAAAAGGAAAATAACTGGTAATTACTTTCCGCAATTGTAATTAGGGATTGAAGTTTTTCTAATTACAAATTACAAATGTAATTAGTAATTTATTTGTTTCTAATTACAAATTACAAATGTAATTAGTAACTAAAATTTTCCTAATTACAAATTACAAATGTAATTAGTAATTTATTTGTTTTTAATTACAAATTACAAATGTAATTAGTAACTAAAATTTTCCTAATTACAAATTACAAATGTAATTAGTAACTAAAATTTTCCTAATTACAAATTACAAATGTAATTAGTAACTCAAATTTTCCTAATTACAAATTACAAATGTAATTAGTAATTGAATTTTTTCTAATTACAAATCACAAATGTAATTAGTAACTAAAATTTTCTCAATTACAAATTACAAATGTAATTAGTAATTGAATTTTCTCTAATTACAAATTACAAATGTAATTAGTAATTGAATTTTTCCTAATTACAAATTACAAATGTAATTAGTAATTCAATTTCTTCTAATTACAAATTTGCCCAACACTGACGTAGAGACGCTTCATAGGGAAGTGAAAGCGTCTGCATTCAGGCAACTCATAAGTCACTCAGAAGTCAAGCGATTAGGTTTTGTCTTTACGTAGCCTATAGGCACGCATGTGCAAAATAAAACCTAATCGCTTAAGTTCTGAGTGACTTCTGAGTTGCCTGTATGCAGACTTTTCACTTCCCTATGAAGCGTTTCTACGTATATTACCCGCATGATGTATATTCTATTATTTTATTCTATTATTTTATCGTATTGTTTTGTTTCATTATTTTATGTCATTATTTTATTCTATTATTTTATTTCATTGTTTCATTTCATTATTTCTTACATTTCGTTTTAAGTTAAAAAATAAATAATATAATTTAAAAAATCACCAATATTGAGATGCCTCTTATTTCTCACTGCCCTTATTTAACCATTGATTGCATTATTCGAAACATCCAAAATAATTTATTATTAATTTCTTCATATAATATCGTCTCTCAGCGTGAAATGCTGCCCAACATGCTTCTATCGGTACGGTAAAATTTATGAGTATACCTGCAAGAGAGTGCAGTAAGCTAGAAAGATCCTACAGCAACTAAAAACTTCAACATTTTGATTCATTTAAAATTATTTTTACTCAATTATTGGAGATTGTTGATTGGTGGACTGACAAGTTTTTAGCCTATCAATAATGGCTTTTTTAATTCAGGTACATTTATGTTTCCCTCATGACTGTCTAATAAAAAGTACTTGAGAAAAAGGGAAGAAGCTTTAGAAAGAAATTTCATCTCTTGAGTGCTCAAGCTTTTCATTGCATTTGGGAGTACTGAAGTGCCCATACGTTTGGCCACGTGGTTTACACCTTGACTCGATACTTCATGAAACTCACATTCAATGGTGTTCCTAATAGTTTTCTGAGATTTTAGGAGTTTGTTAGGAAAATGAAAAAAAAATTATTCATTGACTTTATTTATAGACTCAGCTGCCCATCAACTAAAAAAAAATCTGGGCACCTTGAATATTTCTCACAAAGCGGGAAAAGGCCTCTAGAGTACCTTTCTGGCAAAAACGAAAGATCGATTTTTTAGTGATTTCTGAGCTAGCAACCGTCAAACGAATGCGAATCTGTTGGACATTCACGTAGCGCACTGTTTCGAGCCGTCATAGTATGCGTTTTGTATAAGATGGAAATGTGTGTGATTGTGTGAGTGAAACAGACGGGGCCCTCGGAAATGTGTATTCGGCGATGGGTCCTGACGGCTTGAGTTGGCTTGAATCAACGAGCCAATAGTGGCGCCATCTATTGACTAGAAATTTTCGCACGCTAAATTCTCCGAATGTGGATAGCTTTACAACAAAAGATGGTGATTGTACTATTACTGCTGTAATTTTGTTGTGGGTGGAATAGTGCTGTTACGTGCGTAGATTTTAAAGATTTCGGTATATATTTTTCTTTTTGGGAAGTCAACCAGGATAGTTCCTAGAACTTCGGGTTTACCCTAATCCTGCTGACTTCTTTCTTTTACACATATACAGCGTGAATTCCTATCTTTTAGACAGGTGCAATTCACCTGAGTTTCCAGTGCGCATGCGCAAGCTCTGAAAGCAGGCAAATTTGCAGTGCGGCCAACCGTCGAAAGTATGATATTTATACTGATTTATACCGCGAGGACCAGGTGAAAGAGAATGGACCATAGGCGCAGGAAACTAATATTTCGTATTTTCATGGGGATAGCCACTCGTTGCTCGGAAAAAATCCCTAGGCTGATTTTGACGCGCGGTCGATGCGAATCGGCGGCCATTGTTGATACAACGGCTGACTGTCAATACATCGCGGAAGCTAAACATGTGTGGTTATGTTCGTTTATTTGAAGCAAATGATTGATAAAGTGAATAAAGCCTATGTGAATAAGCTACGAATATTTATCAAAAATCGATTAATCCGTTTTAAATAATATCTTAATGCAATCAACGAATTAACCTAAGCTATAACTGGAAATTAATCAGCATCGAAGAGTGCATCGAGAAGAACCAATTTGAATGAAATTATTAATCGTATCTTGGTGTTGAAACTTCAATAAATTGAACTAGGTAAGTGAGACAAACTTTATTGAAGCTTACTAAAAGTTTATCCAATGGATAACAAGGATAATTGTTATGTTGTAATAAATTAGTCCTCGTTACAGTCACTAGCGCAGTTTAAACCGCGACGTCTTCGAGTCTTCGAGAAATGCACGAATCCTAGACTGGACATCATGCCTGCGCCTGTAATTTCAAGGTAAAAATTATCACACATTCATTGCACCATATTGTATTTATAACAAGCTCAACTAACCCTAAACATCACCATTCGAGGATGATTGCAAACCGCTGTCAAGAAGCCGTTAAGACAAGCAATTGGCATATTTCCTCGGGCTGCACTTGTGCGCATGGAGTCAAGTCAAGGAAATATGCCGTATGAGAGCTGTAGCATACAGCGACCGAAGTAATTGATGAAAAAGCGATATCAATATTGTCCTATAAGATTGACGTTAATTACCAATGTTGAAACGGTGCGTGCCAGTCACAGTATTGAGAAATATTATTTCATTATCAACGGTCAAACGAAGTCTGCGGAGCAGGGTTGGAAGTCATCATGGTTCAAACAAAAACACAGGTGAGATTCTGTGTTTTACTTTGAATTAATTCGATTTGCTTTCTAACATTCGGAACTTGTAGTGAACATCCAACCACAAGTAAAATAAAGCTTCGAGTGTTCCACAATCTTTTTATTCGACACAGCTTTGGATTTCCTATTTGAAATAAAGATTATCATAAACATAATTAAGAAAGCCAAAGTGATCCGAACCCTTTCATAATCAAAAAAAATAAAAATGAATTGATTCAAAACAGTTATTTGAATGACGATAGATCTGCTACATAAGCCTACAGCTGTTTGAGCATTCTGCAATGAATTACCCTAGCTAGGCTCAATAGTTTGAGGACTACAGTCGACGCAGGCAGACATCAATGGTCCAGGATCTTGTGCGAGTGTCGCAGTACAAGTTACTGTTACATGGTGAACTACAGACCTACGATGCCTGTACAAATGCTCAAGTTAACATTCGATGGCTGCCGAATAGTAAACCAGGCAATCATAGAACTCTCTGATTATGATGAGTATAGCTTGAGGATTCAATGTTTCAAATGGTGGCTCGCAGCTGTGAAAGGTTCTCAATCCTGCCTGCGGCATGTGCGCTGGCCTACAGAGTGTGATTGAGCAGCCATGCATCAGGTGAAGGAACAGAACACTAGATCAGCCTACTTCTCAATCTGTAAAGATTCAAACACAAACGAACTCATGGTAGTCAAACCTGGACAGCAACAGCAGAATACAAGGCAGTACACGCTGTAAATACCAGAGGATAGAATCTTGCGTCATTTAGAGGGACGCATATTTCAATCATTACTAATTAAAATCGTGTTGTACTTGCGAACGAAGAACAGGTGGTTTTCAATCAATAAAATGCACGTACGTCTCTTTCGATAACTTTGATTGCTCTCAAGGCACCGACAGTCGGTCTTCTACGATGCCCAGATGCTATTTTTTGAATCGGCCGGACATTCTCATCGACATTTGCAATCATACAAAGTTCCAACAGAATGAGACTACCAGTTTTTGCATTGTTACGCCAGTAACGAGCAAAACCATGTATTTGGCCACAAAGCAGATGTTACCGAGAACTGTGTTTAGCCAGTTGATCATAAGCTACAATGGTCTGGCTGTAAATCATTTGGAGAAAACATCATGGCAGAACCTTATCTTGGTCTTCGTGATTGCTGATTGGAGAAAGTTCGAAAACTACGTATCGGCGATTACAACCTCCTACACAATTTTCGTAGCGAAGTTTCGCACATTACATTGCCTCATCTCCGAGTCAAATCACTACAATCCAATTGCTAGAAGATTTCAACGAAATAAACAACAAGGTTTTCGTTTTCGGGAAATTTCACAATCGTGTTTATAACCTGCAAAATTGAAAAAGCCTATCACTCGGATTTGCCGATACTGTTGTGTGTCGATCTTTGTTATTTCTGTTACCACTGTAAACAAGTATCTGGAATTTCCAAGATTTTGATTTCAGCTCATCACGATGTATTTAATCACTAGTCATACCTGAAATTGTGATTTCTAAATTTTCCGGTAGGCGCAAAAAATTATCAGTCTGTTAACGAACTTTCTGTTGGATATTATTACGCGCGAAAAATTAATATTGCTCCCGGCAACAAACTTTCTGTTAGATACTTTTACGCGCGAAAAATTATGCTCAGACGACTCGTGATTGGATGACACCCACAATTCTGAGGCAATAAACAATAGGCGCCCCACGTTCCCGGTAACGAACTATTTTTGGCGCGAAAAATGTTGCTCAGACGACTCGTGATTGGCTGGCACCCACACTTCCGAGACAATAAACAAAAGGCGTCACCGTTCCCGGTGATGAACTATCTGTTCGATATTACGTACCGAACAGACAACACCAGCTTCCAAATTTTTTCAAAATGCCGAATATCAAGTATACGGTAGAAGAAAGGGTGAGAATGGTTCAGCAGTGCGAGCAGGGTACTACTTACCAACAAGTTTCGGACCATTTCGCGGCGGAGAATCCGGATCGGCCAATTCCATCACCTTCGACGATCTTCAAGATGGTGAAGAAATTTCGGACGACGGGTAACGTGGACCCGAAGAAAAACGTTGTCTGCCAACCGTCGAAACGGCTGACTGAGGAGATCAAGTATCAGATCTTCCTCAAGGTTTCAGAACCCGGAAGAAAGCCAGCGAGGATCATCGCTCAAGAACTGGACATATCCAAGTCGTCAGTCCTCCGGGTTCTCAACGAGGATAAGTGTCACCCATTTAAACTTGAACAACACCAAGAGCTTAGGGCTGGGGACCCCGAGTCCCGTTTGATTTTTTGTAGGGAGATGATGGACCGCTTCAACGCAGACAGGGGTCTTCTGAACAGGATCTGTTTCACAGACGAATCCACGGTTGTACTCGTTTCTGCGCCGAATAGGCAGAATACGCGAGTGTGGGCTTGGAAGAACCCTCATATCCAGGTCGAGTCCCAGACGCAATATCAACTAAAGCTGAATGTGTGGCTCGGCTTGTGCTACAACCGGCTCGTTGGTCCGTACTTCATCGAGGGGAATCTCAACGGCGACAAGTACCTAGTCTTGTTGCGTGACCACGTTGTCCCTGCTTTGAGAGCCATCGAAGGGGATGTGAGGAGATTTTATACGTTGAAGTTCAACAATTGTTGTCGCGAATACTGAATCATTTTAATTGGGGTTTCGTGAAATAAACATTGCTTCCTTTACCTATCAGGGCCCCCCCATCTGGTATCAACAGGATGGAGCACCTGCGCACTACCGCCTCGACGTCAGGGCTTATCTGGACCAAGAGTTTCCCGATCGGTGGATTGGTAGACTCGGTCCAGTCTTATGGCCTCCTCGATCACCTGACCTCACTCCGCTGGATTTTGGACTGTGGCCGTGTATGAAAAACACCTTGTACACGGAAAACCGCATCGCCAACCTCGCCGAACTGCGAGCTCGGGTTATGGAGATCTTCGCGGACATGAGTCCTGAGATGCTCGTAAACATAACCGAAGGGTTCTACAATCGCTTAGGCGACTGTATCAGGATGCAGGGCGGACACTTTGAGGTCAATCGTCGTGGACAACTCGATGATCAGTGAGGGTGCGGAACATGTTTGGTAGCTCCATCTACGTTGGTACAAGAAGCCTTGGAAGCGGTGTGGACTTTGATAAAGCTCCAGAGTGCAGACGGTTTCGTCACGGGAAGTCAAATTTATTTACCCTTATTTTTAAAAACTTGAGTGCCCAAACGCGAAGGTAACAGATTAAAAGCATACAAGCATGTGCGGCCTGCTACATGTTGCATCGCTTGTTGTCAATTATAACTCATCCGACGACCTGTTTAGTGTGACTGGGACGTACTTTTCAACATCCATGTTTTTCAATAACTTAATTCCATTAAACAGCACTTATTTTTTGTCAAAGGAATTGGCAGCTGTTTGTGGCTCTCCGGCAATAGCCTGTCGTAACGACTACATGACAGCAGTTCGTAATCATCCTTGAATGGTGATGTTTAGGGTTAGTTGAGCTTGTTATAAATACAATATGGTGCAATGAATGTGTGATAATTTTTACCTTGAAATTACAGGCGCAGGCATGATGTCCAGTCTAGGATTCGTGCATTTCTCGAAGACTCGAAGACGTCGCGGTTTAAACTGCGCTAGTGACTGTAACGAGGACTAATTTATTACAACATGACAATTATCCTTGTTATTCATTGAATAAACTTTTAGTAAGCTTCAATAAAGTTTGTCTCACTTACCTAGTTCAATTTATTGAAGTTTCAACACCAAGATACGATTAATAATTTCATTCAAATTGGTTCTTCTCGATGAATTCTTCGATGCTGATTAATTTCCAGTTATAGCTTAGGTTAATTCGTTGATTGCATTAAGATATTATTTAAAACGGATTAATCGATTTTTGATGAATATTCGTAGCTTATTCACATAGGTTTTATTCACTTTATCAATCATTTGCTTCAAATAAACGAACATAACCGCAAATGTCAAGAATCCGCGATGTATTGGCAGTCAGCCGGCGTCTATCAACAATGGCTGCCGAGTTGCATCGACCGCGCGCTGAAATCAACCTAGGGATTTTCAGTGCAACGAGTGGCTATCCCCATGAAAATACGAAATATTAGTTTCCTGCGCCTATGGTCCATTCTCTTTCACCTGGTCCTTGCGGTACATGACAGATGGCCGCGATGTATCTAACCCCAAATATTTCGACTTCGGCTCGACTCGGTCATTTTTTATTCGTGGTTGTTAATTAAATATTGAAAAAGTCTCAGAAAGAGCGTAGTTTATTTGTAAACACCTCAAATGACACGAAATGTTTAATGTATTGCCGGTGCTGTCAGTTTTTCCTCGCTTTTACACAATATCTAAAAATTATCTTCATACTGTGATGATTCTTCAGGCTACGAATACGCTTCAGGCATTTCTTGCAACCCTTATGTCCAAGTGCAGATGGTTGCGGTTGATTATATCATCGTCAATACTTACAGAGCGATGAAACCTCTTAAGGTTAATCAAACACCTTGCTTTCCCTTGGCCGTATCAACAACTTACAAACCATACCCGGCGTAGCGTCTGATTTCTTTGCAAATAAGAGAACCCAATCTCTTCTTGCTTTATAACTCGTTCAGAAGTGAGCATATGATAGCTGTTACTGATCGTTGACCCTGTGGTCACTGACAGGGTCGTCATTGACCCCACGCCACGTGTTAACTGACAGGACTGTGGAAAAAAGTACCGATCAGAGGGTTAAACCAGCCACTTCTATGTCCAACCTAGGCAGCTCTTCCTCTCAGTTGCTCAATTTCTTGTCTCCATAATATAACGTAGAACTGTGTACGATGAAAAATCATTAGAATCTAGATTACCATTTTGGAGCAATCTCATCGGCATGGGCTAACCAGTGAGAAGGTTTATGTGATGTTTCTGGTCGTTCAATTTTTGTCTGACAACAAGTAGAAGATACGAATCAGCCTAAATATCATATCAAACAAAGAATATGACTCTTTGTGTCGCTTTTAATCCTAATTTTAATTTTTTTTGAAGCCTTAATGTATACTAAATCCCCCATTGTCACAACTCGAGAGGTTTCAAAAACTAATACAAAATAATAACCATCATAATTTATGTGCTTGTACTTTATTGATAATTATTGATGAAATGCGAAGCGCCTCGCATAAAGCCGTAGGATTATTATAAAAGTTATGATGCGAAGCATCGTCAATATGGAAATATAAGAATAATATTGATGATTGAAGTGATTGCATTGGATGAGAATCACGTTGTCTCAAGTCGGAGGCTAATGTGCATGGTACGATGGTGTCACGGGAGGTCTCATGCATGGTGGAAAATGTAATAGGATGATGTGAGCTGAAAACTGGGAACTGGGAACTGGTGTTGCTTCACTTGGATGGTCTTCGTATTCTGAAAATTTAAAGAAAGTTAGTCAGTTTTTGATAATAATCACATTACTGATGATTGATTTCAATTTTGTCATCTCATACTCAGGCTGACAGATAGCCTCGCCACATCTAAGTAACAACTATAAAACTTACATCAACTGGGAAGTGGGAACTGGGAACTGGGAACTGGGAAGCAGAGTGCAAACTTGGAATTTCGAACTGCCAATTCATATCCAAATCTGAAAATTTAAAGAAAGTTAGTCAGTTTTTGATAGTAATCACATTACTGATGATTGATTTCAATTTTGTCATCTCATACTCAGGCTGACAGATAGCCTCGCCACATCTAAGTAACAACTATAAAACTTACATCAACTGGGAACTGGGAACTAGGAACTGGGAACTGGGAACTGGAAACTGGGAACTGGGAACTGGGAACTGGGAACTGGGAACTGGGAACTGGGAACTGGGAAGCAGAGTGCAAACTTGGAATTTCGAACTGCCGATTCATATCCAAATCTGAAAATTTAAAGAAAGTTAGTCAGTTTTTGATAATAATCACATTACTGATGATTGATTTCAATTTTGTCATCTCATACTCAGGCTGACAGATAGCCTCGCCACATCTAAGTAACAACTATAAAACTTACATCAACTGGGAAGTGGGAACTGGGAACTGGGAACTGGGAAGCAGAGTGCAAACTTGGAATTTCGAACTGCCAATTCATATCCAAATCTGAAAATTTAAAGAAAGTTAGTCAGTTTTTGATAGTAATCACATTACTGATGATTGATTTCAATTTTGTCATCTCATACTCAGGCTGACAGATAGCCTCGCCACATCTAAGTAACAACTATAAAACTTACATCAACTGGGAACTGGGAACTAGGAACTGGGAACTGGGAACTGGAAACTGGGAACTGGGAACTGGGAACTGGGAACTGGGAACTGGGAACTGGGAACTGGGAACTGGGAAGCAGAGTGCAAACTTGGAATTTCGAACTGCCGATTCATATCCAAATCTGAAAATTTAAAGAAAGTTAGTCAGTTTTTGATAATAATCACATTACTGATGATTGATTTCAATTTTGTCATCTCATACTCAGGCTGACAGATAGCCTCGCCACATCTAAGTAACAACTATAAAACTTACATCAACTGGGAAGTGGGAACTGGGAACTGGGAACTGGGAAGCAGAGTGCAAACTTGGAATTTCGAACTGCCAATTCATATCCAAATCTGAAAATTTAAAGAAAGTTAGTCAGTTTTTGATAGTAATCACATTACTGATGATTGATTTCAATTTTGTCATCTCATACTCAGGCTGACAGATAGCCTCGCCACATCTAAGTAACAACTATAAAACTTACATCAACTGGGAACTGGGAACTAGGAACTGGGAACTGGGAACTGGAAACTGGGAACTGGGAACTGGGAACTGGGAACTGGGAACTGGGAACTGGGAACTGGGAACTGGGAAGCAGAGTGCAAACTTGGAATTTCGAACTGCCGATTCATATCCAAATCTGAAAATTTAAAGAAAGTTAGTCAGTTTTTGATAATAATCACATTACTGATGATTGATTTCAATTTTGTCATCTCATACTCAGGCTGACAGATAGCCTCGCCACATCTAAGTAACAACTATAAAACTTACATCAACTGGGAAGTGGGAACTGGGAACTGGGAACTGGGAAGCAGAGTGCAAACTTGGAATTTCGAACTGCCAATTCATATCCAAATCTGAAAATTTAAAGAAAGTTAGTCAGTTTTTGATAGTAATCACATTACTGATGATTGATTTCAATTTTGTCATCTCATACTCAGGCTGACAGATAGCCTCGCCACATCTAAGTAACAACTATAAAACTTACATCAACTGGGAACTGGGAACTAGGAACTGGGAACTGGGAACTGGAAACTGGGAACTGGGAACTGGGAACTGGGAACTGGGAACTGGGAACTGGGAACTGGGAAGCAGAGTGCAAACTTGGAATTTCGAACTGCCGATTCATATCCAAATCTGAAAATTTAAAGAAAGTTAGTCAGTTTTTGATAATAATCACATTACTGATGATTGATTTCAATTTTGTCATCTCATACTCAGGCTGACAGATAGCCTCGCCACATCTAAGGAACAACTATAAAACTTACATCAACTGGGAACTGGGAACTGGGAACTGGGAACTGGGAAGCAGAGTGGAAACTTGGAATAACAATAACCTAGCCTATGGTAGAACGCGTCCACAGCATTCTGTGTCTGGGCTGGGCTAATGCTCGCCAGAGCCTCTCTTATGCGAACTTTTAATTCTGGTACGTCACGTATCTGTCTTTTGTATAGCTAATTGTTTACATGCCCCCAGAGAAAATAGTCACAGGGGGTGAGGTCCGGCGAGCGTGCAGGCCAAGCTATAGGGCCAAATCTCCCATCCACCTTCCCGAAATTGTTCATCCAAGTACCGTCGCACTATAACAGCCGAATGCGCGGGTGCCCCATCCTGTTGGTAAAAAAGAGGCTCCTCCTGTTTTTTGAAAATAATTTACTTATGAGAGAACATTAGAGTGCTTGGCAAGTTGTAGAGTAATCTGAAGTATTAATAGTACTTTTGAATTAGTTTGAATAACCAATAAATGAAAGTAGGTATTAGATTCCTTGAAGTTAATGTTTGTAATTGCTGAAAACTATTTAATTCAAGAATAAATTACATTGTTTTCCAGTGCTCGAATTTGCAGCATGATCTGATTTCTCAGAAGTGCCAGGTACTCCGCTGCTCCCAGGTTTCCGTCGATGAATATTGTCTCAAGAACCACGTTGCCATACAGGCCACACCATACGCTAACCTTCTGCGGCCACGTGGTTTTCACCGCAACGGACCTGAAAGGGTTGAAGGCCTTCCGTATCCGAAGGTTCTGACGGTTTCGAGTACCGTACAACTGCACGGTACTCTCATCAGTGAACAGTATTCTGCGAGTCAGACCATTATCTGCGTGGATCCTTTCAATCATCTCCTCGCAGAATACCATTCTCTAGAACGGATCGTCTGCCGTCAGGTGCTGCTCTGTGTGGTACTTATAAGACCTGTGATGCATCTTATGCAGGATGAAATTCTGTATTGTCGACTGGGCCAACCTGAGTTCGTGCGCCACAACCCTAGTGCTGACTTCGTCGTCCTCCTCGTACATCAGAAGGATATCTAACTGATTCTCCTCACTCAGTTGGCGTGTTGGACGAGGGTAGACGACATTCGGCACGTTCACTGCCCCAG
Source organism: Tenthredo notha (assembly GCA_914767705.2). Taxonomy (NCBI): domain Eukaryota; kingdom Metazoa; phylum Arthropoda; class Insecta; order Hymenoptera; family Tenthredinidae; genus Tenthredo; species Tenthredo notha. The sequence continues at coordinate 14,301,372 of OU611911.1, read as the reverse complement.
TTTCAACCAGCTGTTTAATCACTGATGATTGATTATACAATATCATTGTAAATTATTATAATAATATTACAATAATATTATACAATATTATTGAATTCATACACTGTGAGATACAAATTTGCATATGCTGATGTTTGTTAAAATAATAATAATAATTATTAAAAACAGAAACAAACATAAAAAACATTAAACATTTAACATTAAACATTTGTTGTTTAATTTTTATTATTTTAACGTTTGCCTTCGAACCTTTCAATTGCCTTTTAATTCGAACAAATAATAATTTATTCATGCGATGAATGATAGAAAGATCGGGCTCCTTGGCGCACGTGAATTGTCAATTTTTATTTACTTAGCAACCAACGCTTGTTTTACGAACTTATCAACAAATTTATAAACAATGATTCATCTCACTATCGTGTAAGCTTCCTTGCAGTCTTGTACTTGGAGTCAATTAAATATTTAATACAAATATCAGAGATAGTTTTGGGTGGATTAATTAATTTATTGTTCTTTCATTCTTGTTTTCTATTATTGCATTCATTTACGTGTTTTCATTCATCTATTCTTTTATATCGTTCTTTGTTAACTTGTTTGGTTCACTGTTTACGTTATATTAAGTTCTTTATTTTATATTATCTATCGTTTTGGGGGTGCTCTTTTTTTGTGTTAATATTGATATTTGTAATAAATAATAATGGTCCTGTATACGGTGCAAGAAAAGTTATCATGGTTACGCCAGTCCTGGCATGGTTTGACCGTGCGTGAGATTCGCGACCATTTCGCGGCGGAATTCGCTGACCGACCGATACCAGCGTTGGGAACGATACAATACGCGATTAAACAGCTGCTTGAAACTGGGGCAGTGAACGTGCCGAATGTCGTCCATCCTCGTCCAACACGCCAACTGAGTGAGGAGAATCAGTTAAATATCCTTCTGATGTACGAGGAGGACGACGAAGTCAGCACTAGGGTTGTGGCGCACGAACTTGGGTTGGCCCAATCAACAGTACAGAATTTTATCCTGCATAAGATGCATCAAAGGTCATATAAATACCACACCGAGCAGCACCTGACGGCAGAGGATCCATTCCAGAGAATGGTATTCTGCGAGGAGATGATGGAAAGGATCCACGCAGATGATGGTCTGACTCGGAGAATACTGTTCACCGATGAGAGCACCGTGCAGTTGTACGGTACTCCAAACCGGCAGAACCTTAGGATACGGAAGGCCTTCAACCCCTTCAGGTCCGTTGCGGTGAAAACCACGTGGCCGCAGAAGGTCAACGTATGGTGCGGCCTGTATGGCAACGTGGTCCTTGAGCCGATATTTATTGACGGAAACCTGACAGCAGCGGTGTACCTGGACCTTCTGAGGAATCAAATCTTACCGCAAATTCGAGCACTGGAAAACAATGTAATTTATTCTTGAATTAAATAGTTTTCAGCAATTACAAACATTAACTTCACGGAATCTAATACCTACTTTCATTTATTGGTTATTCAAACTAATTCAAAAGTACTATTAATACTTCAGATTACTCTACAACTTGCCAAGCACTCTAATGTTCTCTCATAAGTAAATTATTTTCAAAAAATAGGAGGAGCCTCTTTTTTACCAGCACGATGGGGCACCCGCGCATTCGGCTGCTATAGTGCGACAGTACTTGAATGAGCAATTCCCGGGAAGGTGGATTGGGAGATTTGGCCCTATAGCTTGGCCTGCACGCTCGCCGGACCTCACCCCCTGTGATTATTTCCTCTGGGGGCATGTCAAAAATCAGCTCTATAAACGACAAATACGTGACATACCAGAGTTGAAGGTCCGAATAAGAGAGGCTCTGGCGAGCATTAGCCCAGCCCAGACACAGAATGCTGTGGACGCGTTCTACCATAGGCTGGGCTATTGTTCTGCAGTCGAAGGGAAGCACTTTGAAAAATTTCTACACTGTAAGAACAAATTTGCATATGCTGATGTTTGTTAAAATAATTACTGATAATTAATAAAAATTAATTATTAGTAATTTGATTGCTATCAAAAACTGACTAACTTTCTTCAAATTTTCAGAATTCGGATATGAATCGGCAGTTCAAAATTCCAAGTTTCTACTCTGCTTCCCAGTTCCCAGTTCCCAGTTCCCAGTTCCCAGTTCCCAGTTTCCAGTTCCCAGTTCCCAGTTCCTAGTTCCCAGTTCCCAGTTGATGTAAATTTTATAGTTGTTCCTTAGATGTGGCGAGGCTATCTGTCAGCCTGAGTATGAGATGACAAAATTGAAATCAATTATCAGTAATTTGATTGCTATCAAAAACTGACTAACTTTCTTCAAATTTTCAGAATTCGGATATGAATCGGCAGTTCAAAATTCCAAGTTTCTACTCTGCTTCCCAGTTCCCAGTTCCCAGTTTCCAGTTCCCAGTTCCCAGTTCCTAGTTCCCAGTTCCCAGTTGATGTAAGTTTTATAGTTGTTACTTAGATGTGGCGAGGCTATCTGTCAGCCTGAGTATGAGATGACAAAATTGAAATCAATCATCAGTAATGTGATTATTATCAAAAACTGACTAACTTTCTTTAAATTTTCAGAATACGAAGACCATCCAAGTGAAGCAACACCAGTTCCCAGTTCCCAGTTTTCAGCTCACATCATCCTATTACATTTTCCACCATGCATGAGACCTCCCGTGACACCATCGTACCATGCACATTAGCCTCCGACTTGAGACAACGTGATTCTCATCCAATGCAATCACTTCAATCATCAATATTATTCTTATATTTCCATATTGACGATGCTTCGCATCATAACTTTTATAATAATCCTACGGCTTTATGCGAGGCGCTTCGCATTTCATCAATAATTATCAATAAAGTACAAGCACATAAATTATGATGGTTATTATTTTGTATTAGTTTTTGAAACCTCTCGAGTTGTGACAATGGGGGATTTAGTATACATTAAGGCTTCAAAAAAAATTAAAATTAGGATTAAAAGCGACACAAAGAGTCATATTCTTTGTTTGATATGATATTTAGGCTGATTCGTATCTTCTACTTGTTGTCAGACAAAAATTGAACGACCAGAAACATCACATAAACCTTCTCACTGGTTAGCCCATGCCGATGAGATTGCTCCAAAATGGTAATCTAGATTCTAATGATTTTTCATCGTACACAGTTCTACGTTATATTATGGAGACAAGAAATTGAGCAACTGAGAGGAAGAGCTGCCTAGGTTGGACATAGAAGTGGCTGGTTTAACCCTCTGATCGGTACTTTTTTCCACAGTCCTGTCAGTTAACACGTGGCGTGGGGTCAATGACGACCCTGTCAGTGACCACAGGGTCAACGATCAGTAACAGCTATCATATGCTCACTTCTGAACGAGTTATAAAGCAAGAAGAGATTGGGTTCTCTTATTTGCAAAGAAATCAGACGCTACGCCGGGTATGGTTTGTAAGTTGTTGATACGGCCAAGGGAAAGCAAGGTGTTTGATTAACCTTAAGAGGTTTCATCGCTCTGTAAGTATTGACGATGATATAATCAACCGCAACCATCTGCACTTGGACATAAGGGTTGCAAGAAATGCCTGAAGCGTATTCGTAGCCTGAAGAATCATCACAGTATGAAGATAATTTTTAGATATTGTGTAAAAGCGAGGAAAAACTGACAGCACCGGCAATACATTAAACATTTCGTGTCATTTGAGGTGTTTACAAATAAACTACGCTCTTTCTGAGACTTTTTCAATATTTAATTAACAACCACGAATAAAAAATGACCGAGTCGAGCCGAAGTCGAAATATTTGGGGTTAGATACATCGCGGCCATCTGTCATGTATAAATCAGTATAAATATCATACTTTCGACGGTTGGCCGCACTGCAAATTTGCCTGCTTTCAGAGCTTGCGCATGCGCACTGGAAACTCAGGTGAATTGCACCTGTCTAAAAGATAGGAATTCACGCTGTATATATATATATCCCGGAATCCTAAATTCCTTTTTCTTTCTTTGATTTTATAAATTCTTTGAACCTCAACAACTTGTTGTTTCATTTTTCGAACGTGACTTAGAGTATAAAAAGTAACCACATCGAAATATAATATTATTTCCATCGGATGTTTATTCCCCTCTTGAAATGGCTCGTAAGTCACGTAGGTGCAGATAACGGCGAAGCAACACTGGAACCCCAGTCTTGCTGACCCCTCAATCTCACACTACTATAGGCTAGCGCGTAGATGTAATTTTTGCTCTCTCTCTAATTTCCAAAGAAATAAGGAAATTAAGCTAACTAGAAGTAGAATAATAAGATTTCAAAAGCAAGAATGATGGAAAACTAAAGAGCCATTTAACGGTTCATAATTCAAATATAAGTTTGGGTTATTAACATAGTTTGAAGATATTCAAAGTAAGCTAGTGTGAGTAGACTATAGGTGAGGCATGGAATAGCATGGGACCGCGTGACGTCACGAGGGACCAACGCCTACGCTAACTGCAAGTAGTCCCTCAAACCAATCAGGCGACAATTAGCCACTAAGCAAGGCCCTAATTGGCTAAGCCACGCGCGCAGTAATACATACATTGTTGCAACCGCGGGGACCTCGTCGCCTTTGAACTTAAACTAGTGTCTTTCTTCTGGTAAATCGCGAGGTGCGTGGACGTATCGACCCGTGTGCTAACTAGAGCCAAGAGTTACACTCAATCTTTTCTTTTTTCAATTAAAGTGGTAGTGTAAAGGACTCAGTACTCGTCAACCCTAAAGTAATAATCGTGACATAATCCACAGCGTGGTGGTCTGATTATTCAATACTAAATTCAGTGCAGAGACACAATTCGATTATTCTATTAAACGCCTTTGAATTTTCAATAAAAATAACTTCACTTTCCGCCTTATACTCGCTTTGAGTATTTGTAATATTTAAGAATCTTGCTATTCCAACTTAAAGTTAACATTCAATACAGACTATTTCGAATCAGTGAATATTAACAATTTAATTAGCTTCAGTTCCGAACATTAAACGTGATAAATAAAATCTAAATTCTACGCTAATCAAAGGCTTCGAGGTTCTCAAGGTGAGGGAGGCTTATACCTAAATATCGAAAGTAGCCCCATGCTACGCCATCTCAGCCAAAGATAAGTAATCACGATCGCTCACACAAGTTCGCTCATTTATAATCATATATTCAAAATCGTTAGACTGTTTTCCAGAATTCTTTAAATTTAATTATTTGCATGTTATAATATAATTTAATCACATGAGTAGTATAACCACGGGAATATCGTAACTAGTCAATACAAGAGGTATTTCGGGGTAAACCCTTCCTAGTAACGAGACCACCCGGCGAGCTTGAACTGCTACTCATACACAACTGCATTATTCTGCTATTTTAATATAAATCGAGATTGGTATGAATATAAATTTTCAAGACCAAACAGGATAATTCACAGAATTTCGGGTTCCACCCTAATCCTGTTGGGTTACCTTTTTATTATAAAAGAGCTATTAAGATCCAACTATTGACCTCGACTTATATTACCATATTATCGCTATAAATTAAAGATTTACATAATTAGTTACATACACATTATAAATATAAACTCCTATATTGGGGAATTTTATTATCTATCAATATAGTGAATGAATCAAGATCGGGACAATTCTTAACCTGACGAGCCGAGTGGGGTAATTCATAGAATTTCGGGATTCACCCTAACCCCAGTACGAGGCTCCTTCGAACAATATAAATTACTAAAACACATAATTACTGATCTAGATTCAATAACTATATGTATTTTATGTTATAAAAGCCATACATGATTTCTTTTATTATTGAATACGATTCAGTATTATCACCAAAGAGAGAGAGAGATAGTAAAGCTTCTTCATAGAGAGTTCCAGTAGTTCCTTTTTGATATTATTTCAGTATTTCATTATATTCATTATATCAACGCGTGTGAATCGTGAAGAGTCTTTCATTAAATTCATTACTATTTTTCAATAATGATAAATCTTATATAGTGACAAGCCTTCACGATCCCCACGTCGGAGATCATTATATTTTCTCGTTATTTCATTATTTGTGAATTAATATTTTATGTTATTCATTTGTTCAACCGGCAATCATTTGTTAGCCGCTTGAACTATATATTTCATACCCATAATCGTTCAAGAATATATATTTGATTTTACCAGTTAATCATCCTTATCATTTGAATCACCTTTTATTTTATCATCTTAATCATCTTGATATTCATTAGCCTCAATCATAGTTTAAACATTTCAATTGAGCCCTGTATAGGACTAGGCGGCAACGATCCTATTTACCGGTCTATCCCAAGATAGATCTTTTCTTTTAATTTTATTATTTTCGCGCATGTGACGGGTATCCTAATAGTCGACAGGTCCTCGCTTGTCAATAGAACCGTTCGGATCATTAACCACTCTACCCACACCGTCCGTCACAGTGCTAAGTACACGTCGAGTGCAAGAAATCATTATATCGCCGAAATTTGATATCACTCGTCTCACGCGGCGGCCATGTTTACTGTGTCAGTGTGTGTATCCGTGTGCCAGCTGTCACGAGGATATTATATTAACGTTTTATTAGAACGTCAGGCTCATTCGTGGCTAACCTGTACTATTTCACCCAAAACAATTTCAATCAAGGAATATTTCATACACATCAGATTCTTGAAATAATTCTTTATTCCCGAGAATTTAGCGTGCGAAATTTACCCGTAGGTGTGTACATGTGTATGTGCCGTTACCCCCACCATACCACCCCCTCGGACAGCCTTAAGACGGTAGTTACTTGAGTGACGATCGGTCCTCGCGGCCGATCGTCTTCGGCTGAATTCGTTTATTCTCGGCGTTTTTAAACTGCTTCGGTTTCCCCGCGTAGTTTGGGGAGGTTTGTGACTTGCTATGTCACAAATGATGCGCCTCAGCCGGAAGACACGTCAGCCAACGATGCAGCATTGAGCAAGTGGATGAAAGAAGACAAGAAAGCAAAAGCAGATATCATCTTATAGTCTAGGAGCCGACGACATAAAACCTGGCATGATAGGTCTCCCAAAGATCATACATATAATTCGTCAGGTCATTTCTAGGGGAACACGAAATGGCCCCGCTGCCATGTCCGAGACCGGTCAACGCCACTAAAAAAAAAAAAAAATTAAAAAAATTTTTTCTTAGGTTTCTGACATGATAAGTCTCCCAAATTCTGATTGTTTCTCAAAACAGGGGAGGGGCAGGACTATACGAAAAAGCAGTGCTGCCAGTCCCCTGATAAGTCTTATCAGGTGCTGCCGTAGAGATAAGCGACGCCCTGGACCCGGGTGTCTAAGCTGAGTATTCAGGAATTTGAACCGTTGAATGAAGGCTTCAACATAAGCAGAATAGAAAAAGACGGAAAAGTGTTTTTACAGATTTATATGGATGAAAATTTGGAAAAATCGTTCACCTTCCCTTCAGCTGATCATGGATCATCTGGAAATGACCATATCATTCTCCACGACGTGGATGAGGTGCAGAGTTTTTGTCAGGGGCGATTCGGTCTAGGAATAATACCGAACTGTAAGAATACCTGTAACCCTTTTTTCACCTGGAAAAAGAATGGTACTGTGTACCAACAAGGCTACTCCCTATACTGGATCAATGTTGAGCATCAAGAATCTGATGATTTAGCCATTTGGTCAGCTACTGTCAACTGCCAAAAAAATTGTAGGAATGAACTACAGTCAGATGCCGCCCAGACCGCTCCCATAAACACTACTGCTGATCAATTTGATATTCTACTTCCTATGGTATCCTCCATACCATCAATAAAAAAGGAAGACCTTAAATTATCTAAAATTCTCCTGGGGGCCGGTGCTCAAGGCAAAGTACGCAAAGGGAATTGGTCAGGTATAGATGTTGCGATAAAGACTGTCAAGTTGATGAATGCGAATCTGAAGCTAGTCTCTCGGGAATTAGATGTATTAAATATGGTTACACATCCGAACATAATTCAAACAATGGAAACGTGCTTGGAGCCTCGACAACTCCATATCGTGATGGAGTTGTTTCAAAGCAATCCATTATCTGACGTCCTCTTCGACGATGATATCAAAGAGGAATACAATTTAAGTATCGAAAAAAAAAAATTTATTGGCGAGCAAATCTGCAAGGCGGTAGCTTACCTACATTGTCAATCAAATGCAGTTATTCACGGTGACATAAAGCCTGATAACATTTTAATAGATATGGATGGCGTTGCAAAAATTTGTGATCTAGGATTGAGCAAGTTTAAGCAAATGACAACAGCCTTGAGAAGTACGGCAGGAATAAAAACAGTCAAAGGAACGCCAATGTTCATGGCGCCAGAGATGCTGTTGGAAAAGAGCGGAGCAACCATTTCGTCGGATATTTGGGCTCTTGGCTGCACTCTCATAGAATTGTATAGTTCTACGTCGGTGTGGAATCTGGAAGATGAAAATCAGCTAGAGGCTTTGAAAGAGAAACTCAATAACAAGAGCATACCAGATCTCACGGCAGTGCCAACCGAGCTGCGAGGTGTTTTGACGATTTGTTTTTCCCATACCACGTCCGAACGACCAACGGCAAGTGACCTACGAGAACTATTCACCATACTGCCATAAGAGCTATTGTACCTGTATAATACCTGTAACCAAGGGATAATGTTCCGTCCGTTTCTCGAAACATTGCTGATGTTTGCCTGTTTTAATACTCATAAAAATATGTACCGTGAGTTCTTGAGGAAACGGACTGACGCAACTGTAGCTTGATCTAACACATGCACACGTTGCGTATGTAAGCTGCCAGAGGTGCTGATTTACTCAGCGATGGCAACTCACATACGCAGCATGTGTGTGTTTTAGATTGAACTACAGTTGCATTGGTCCGTCTCCTCAAGAACTCACGGTAGATAAATGTAGTGATAGATGAAATCATTTCTCATCAACTCGACTATCTCGCAGGTTTTGAACTTTGTATCATTCATGATGGTAAACTTTTTATAGATATCTATAGGTATGTAGATAATATTTGTTGTTTTTAGATATTTAGATACCGTATACCTGTTCAGTCAGTAATGGTTGTATAGTCAAAGGGAGCCAAAGTTTTGTAGGTGTAAAAATGTTTTATAGTTACATACGAATTTCTTGTACCTGTATACTTTATAAGAATGCCTGAATTCATGGACGTCCGTTGAATGTCTAACCGGAGAAATATTCATTGTGAGAAGTAGCTGTAACGGTGGTTGTACTACCGATATAATACCAGTTAGGTTTAGTTTCCGATAATCTTCAATACAAACAAATGGGAGGAAACGGAAGAAAATGTTTTTTAGTTTTTTAGCGTGCTTTTATTTCATAATAATCATTAATACATGCATATATCATATTCAAATGAAGAGTACAATAAATAATACATCAAAACAGAATTCCTGTCTTATTCTAACGCAGAATAGATACCTCACATTCATATACATCATATCCATCACAAAATTACAAAGATCCCTCGCTGGGGAGTTATTCTGTTTCGCTTTTCAACCACTGAACTCTATCGTTGTGACTCTAATGCCTGGTTTACGCAACGTCGTAACGTAACTTAATTTAAGAATCGATCAATCAGTAGGCTGCTTTAGCAAAATGCGCCAGGTGAATCGAGCCTCCTGATTAGTCGATTTTTAAATTAAGTCAAGTTACGGCGCTGCGTAAACCAGACAACAGTCAAAGTTGAATAGGGTTTGATTCAAATAATTCTATTTTCATAGTTTTCAATTATGTCAGTACATTCAACAAACAATGTTAGAGCTTCGGGTACAGTAGAAGGAATCATCACGTCAGGTAATAGAAGTTGACTCAATTCTTTGAATTCGGGATTAATAAGTTCAGGAAAAATACTGTAATTATTGAGACATACTTCGATATCACGCTTCTCAACTTTTTTTTTATAATCCCTAGCACCATACTGTTCTGGACAGTAAAATAAACAATTAGGTTTGCCTGGCAGTGATTCTCGTGACTTCTGTTTTCGTATTTGGTGTTGATTCCATTGTTTACGAATCATTTCCAAGTCATACTTTATAAGAGAGCCAAAGCAATACCGTAAACATTGAACGTGGATTTGATTGGAATCATTGAAAATAAGGTTGTCACGCATATCTTTGAACAGAGCTATCCAGAAATCAACGCCTTGACGCCGCATCTGTGACCAGTAACTTTCAATTCGCTGGTTTGAAGTACTTTTTCCCTTTATAAAACTTCTAGCTCCAGATAGCCTGTCATTATGATGCATCCTTAAACTTTGATGGAGGCATTCGACTAACGAATTTTCAGTGCCGTTATCAGATCTTATCATTGTCGGAAGTAGTTTCAATTTTTCTAACGTCTTTAAGTAATAATAAGCTATAATCTCTGGCTTGTTATTTGATGCAGCAACTTCTAACCATAAAATTTTCCTTGAAAAACCATCGATGCAACCATGAATTGCGAAGCCAAAGGGTTTCAATTTGCCGTAACCATCAATGTGCCAGAGAAAGTTGGGCCCCGGTACTTTATATTTCCGCCGTTTTAGGCGATGTCGAGACCTCTCTGCAATGCCGTTAGGATCAGCCAATCATAATATTCTTAATACCGTGCTCCTTTTAACAGATAGGTCATGAACTTGCTGTAACTTGCGCCATAAGCTCTTATAGCCTAAATTAGAACCACTGGCTTCCAATTCAGCGAATATAGCAGCACAAATTTCCTTCAAATCACTTTCGTTGACTTTTTTCCTTTTCATGCCAAGATCCTTCAGACATCTCTCTGAACTGCGCATAGAAATGTGTATAGCATGATATTTTGAAAGAAAAGTTAAAATCTCCTGATACGTATAGCCTCGGTGAAAGTATTTTGTCACAAAAAATTCTAACATTGCTTCGGATCTGCAAGAAAACAGTACATTTTATTATTATTGCGACTACTAGTGAGTTATGAATTTCAATTTGGCTTTTATTCTTCGTTGCGTTCATAGTAACTAATACTTAGGATATTTACGAATCTGGGTCGGATGGGTTATGAGTAACACATTTTAGTTTCACTAACCTTGTAATGCATACTACTTACTCTGAAAAGTACTTTTTGAAATCACCAGTAATGTCTCGAGATGAAGAGATATTCGAATTTTTCAATTTTCGTTCAGTTCGGAACGGAAGCCGGAAATTTCAGAACATCCTGATTTTACCAGCAGTGTATAGTGGTAAATCCTGATTTTATCAACAGTGTATGTCGCTGAATTCGGGTTTTTTACGCCAGTGTATGTCGTTCAAGCCCCATTCTCACGACGGTGTATGTCGCTATATTAGGACTTTTTCACGACATTGTATGTCGTTAAAGCCCCATTCTCACGACGGTGTATGTCGCACTCGGTTGGCGGGACCGGGCTTCCGTACGAATGCTATCTGCATCTGCATGGTTCTACTTGCACTTGTTGTAATATGGGAACAAATTCTATCCGCATCTGTTTGGTTCTATACGCAGGCATTCTTCATCCGTACTTATGAGCGGATTCGAATGAGTTTCTATACGTACTTATACGCAGGCAATGCAGGCATCCGTTATCCGAACTTATGAGCAGATTCGAATAGGTTTCTATACGTAGGTACCTGTACAAACCGGCGGTACTTGCAGGAATTCTGGTTGTGTGTGTATAAGAAAAAAATCCATCAGTTTCTGTATGTAATGATGAAATATTACTATCAGTTTTCATACGAAATGGTGGACCGAACGTCCAATCAGAATTGAGAAAAAAGGGGAGTTCTGGAATTCCAGGGTCATGGCTAGAATTGCACAAATTCGCGTCACGTTTGTGAAATTATTGATTGCCTTTCGCTGTGTACTTAAACTGTTTGATACAAGGATCACACTGATCGCGATGTGGCGAAGATTTAAATCGGTACGAATGTCTAAAAATCAACATACTCATCAATAAAGAGCATATACAGGGTGATCCAGAATGCGGTACTTTCCTTACACTGGTGGATTCCTTGTGAAAATCTAAGACTCAAATTATTCATCCTAAAATGTCGAATGCCAAGCCGTTTTCAGGTAAGAGCCATTCAAACTAAGCCACTACGAGAATGCAGATACGAGAATGGCTCGTCGCTGGTATTGTTGGTCTACCGGATTTCGCGACGCCTCACCCGCCGCCGCGATCTCGCCAACTGACAAAACGACGATCAGGCAATGGAAACAGAAGAATGCTGATCCATATTCATGCATAAAACTGTAATATTACATTCGTTTTGTCAGTTAGCGAGATCGCGGCGGCGGGTGAGGCCTCGCGAAATCCAGTAGGCCAACAATACCAGCGACGAGCCATTCTCGTATCTGCATTCTCGTAGTGGCTTACTTTGAATGGCTCCTACCTGAAAACGGCTTGGCATTTGACATTTTAGGATGAATAATTTTAGTCTTAGATTTTTACAAGGAATCCACCAGTGTAAGGAAAGTACCGCATTCTGGATCACCCTGTATAGTTTTCAATAATAAACAAACTTCAGAGAACTATACGGCTTGATATAAATATGCGACAAATGATCGGATGAAAGTAACAGAGAATCGAGGCAAGACTACTAAGAAAAATGGACAAGTATCCAATACACTGTCACATGAAGCTGACGTTTTCATATGTATCGTAAGCCTTACCTGCATTTCGACCAAGTGTATATACAGGGTGACTCGTTTCAAAGGTCCGAAATGGGTGGGACGTGCTTACGACGGAGGCACGCATTCAGCCAATCAGGTAAACAATTATCCGGTGGGGATAGGGTAGCAACGCACAATCACGAATCACGGCGTACCTTTGCCGCAAGTAAGTCCCACCCATTTAGGACCTTTGAAGAGACTCACCCTGTTTTTATATATACATTAGACTGGGCCAAAAAAATTGACTATTTTTGTTTTTGAAAAATATATCGAGAATATTATTCGGAATGACAATAAAGAATTTTCGTGAAAGTTTGAGCCCTTAATATTAATCTTGAGAGGTCTATCATCGCTATTTTTGATTTTTAGTCATAATTTGATGTTTTACGTCAGAACTGTCAAAACATTGAAGTGAAAGAATTTATTTTCGCTTATTCCTATGTAAAATTATATTCCCTACAAAAGAGGTCTGATCATAGATTTTCGTCAGACAAGCCGTTTCCGAGTAATTAAGCTTAATAAATTGATATGTTTTTTCGATTTGACTTATTTAATTTGGAATTTTGTAACTAACAAATCAATGAATATCTGAAAGAGATCACGACGGATTCTTGAAGGAAATTTAATGTTCTACAAAAAAGATCTCTTAGTATTTTTGCCTAAATTCAATTCTTCAAAAGTTATTCTCAATTAAAATTCTTAATTTCTTCGATTTTAATTAAGAATAACTTTTGAAGAATTGAATTTAGACAAAAATACTAAGAGATCTTTTTTGTAGAACATCAAATTTCCTTCAAGAATCCGTCGTGATCTCTGTCAGATATTCATTGATTTGTTAGTTACAAAATTCCAAATTAAATAAGTCAAATCGAAAAAACATATCAATTTATTAAACTTAATTACTCGGAAACGGCTTGTCTGACGAAAATCTATGATCAGACCTCTTTTGTAGGGAATATAATTTTACATAGGAATAAGCGAAAATAAATTCTTTCACTTCAATGTTTTGACAGTTCTGACGTAAAACATCAAATTATGACTAAAAATCAAAAATAGCGATGATAGACCTCTTAAGATTAATATTAAGGGCTCAAACTTTCACGAAATTTTTTTCTTGTCATTCCGAATAATATTCTCGATATATTTTTCAAAAACAAAAATAGTCAATTTTTTTGGCCCAGTCTAATATACATATTACATACCGTGAAGTTATGGGGAAGCCGAACGATGGCCGCACTATAGTTCGACCAACACAAGCTCGCGTTGCGTACGTGAGCTTCTGCTTACTGCTAGTGACTGCCAACTCGATGCGCCCGGCGCCTCAAGGATACTAAACTATAGTGAGATATCCTTGAGCCTCGGTGACAGGCGCCGGACGAATCGAGTTGGCAGTCACTGTCAGCTAGTAAAAGCTCAGGTACGCAACGTGAGCGTGTGTTGGTCGAACTATAGTGCGGCTATCGTTCGGCTTCCCCATAACTTCACGGTATATTAGGGTGTGTCACTTTTTTTTTTCTCGGATTCGGGATCTCACCCCCTCAGTATCTCATACTATATGCCATAATGTTGTGGCATGAATTTGAGCCATGTCGGATTTTTTTTAGAGGTTCCTCATCGAGTCTTTCTGTTTTCCATTCATTTAACATAGGAAATTTTGCGACCATGGACATAATGCCGTGAGTCTGCGAATAGGATCGGGTAGCGTTCGATATGGCGCAGTGGGACCAAATCCCAAAAAGCTGGCCAAAAGTCGAAAATGTTTCAACTTCTGGTAAAATTCAGTACTCGGGGGTTTTCGGGGTCGCTGATTACGACTCCGAAGTCAAAATTTGAATAAACAAAATGGCGGATCCAATATGGCTGAAATTTTTCCGAAAAGTATGTTCAATTCAGGTAAAATTCAGTACTCGGGGGTTTTCGGGGTCGCTAATTACGAATCCGAAGTCAAAATTTGAATAAACAGAGTGGCGGATCCAATATGGCTGAAATTTTTCCGAAAAGTATGTTCAATTCAGGTGAAATTCAGTACTCGGAGGTTTTCGTGGCCGCTGATTACGAATCCGAAGTCAAAATTTGAATAAACAAAATGGCGGATCCAATATGGCTGAAATTTTTCCGAAAAGTATGTTCAATTCAGGTAAAATTCAGTACTCAGGGGGTTTCGGGGTCGCTAATTACGAATCCGAAGTCAAAATTTGAATAAAAAAATGGCAGATCCAGCATGAACCACTTTGTAGAAGTTTAGCACTTTACAGAAAGTGCTGTAGGCTAAAATTGATCATTTTTCTTGAATGAAGGAATAGGAGTACAATAAACAGTCTAAAGCAAAAAATAAAACCATATATTATATCAGACTACAAAAAATCTCTTATCTAAGAAATCGCTTAAAAGTTTATGCATCGTCATCCAACGAATAATTAGACTCACCGTCAGTCGATTCGAATGTGAGTTCGCTAGAGCTTCCCGCGCTTTCCGGGATACTTGGCGCAACTAATAAAAACACTGCTTCTGGAAGCAGCGACTTAGAGTTTTTTTTCCGGTGATGCGCGCAAACTCGGAATATATGGATAATATAAGGAAATAATAAGTTTTCTTCGACTCAAATACGCTAAATCTCAATTTTTTACTTCTATTTGAAGTGAATAAGACTTAAATTTCGGTTGCCTAAAAAAATTTTTTCTTTTGCGGGCAACACGGTGTACCCTAAAAAAATTAAAAAACAAATTTTTTCCAACAAATTTTGTCGGCGAAAATAAAAAAATAAAATTAACTTTCAACTTAAAATGAAAAAAGTGATGAATTATGATTTGGAATTTTTTATTCACAATTTAGAACTTTTTTTTTAATTTTCTGGAAAAAAGTCTCGATACCAGTACGGGTGTATACGAGTAATGGTGCGTAAATAGTATGAGAAGTAACTGATGATCATTTCAGAGCAATTTTGGCAAACAAAAAATTTGAACAATTTTTTTTTTTTTTTAATTTAATTTTATTATTTTCATTTTTTACTCCTGAATAGATATTGCCAAACGCAACAATTGATATCCGAATTACTTTTCTACAGTTAGCGTTTTCGATATTTAAAATTCAGAAAACTATGTTTTTCATTGCAAGAACTCGCACCAATTATACAAAAGCAGCTAGAAGCAGCCAATTTTCATTTTTTCCATTCAATAATAGTTCCATCTACGATATCCAATAGGTCCGGTCGCAGAACTCTACAGAATTCATGAACTTTTCTCTACGTGTTTGAAATTTTAAGTTGTAATTTTCCGTTCATTTCCGTACAAAACTTTCGTTTATTGTTATCACATGAACTATTATTATTGAATTAGTAATACATTATAATATTGGACTTACTTTTAGCTGTCGATTCCATTTTTAATGTTCAAGATTGATCAATATGTAAAGATTTGGCGGCCCCTTGAACATATGACTCGAAACTCCGGTTCTCGCGCGACACATCCAGCTGGATTGAGGGTTACCTTTCAACTGAATTACAATAGCAGGTACAGGGAATCGGCCCCACTGGAGTCTAGATTTCAACCTTCTGACTATTACTCAAACTAACCCACGACTCAGAATTCACGGAAATTAAATTTTATTTTTCGACTTTTGGCTAGCTTTTTGGGATTTGGCCCCACTGTGTGGCGGTCGGCTGCAGGTAGACGCGGATAGGTGCCCGATTGGAAATTACGTATAGAAACGGACGCGTGTCGAGCGCGTGTGGAATGCGGACGGAAACCGATAGAATTACTCGCGAGGTTGCAGATGGGATCTAGTGGCGTTCAACGCTGCGGACAGACGCGGATACATAATCTCACATAGAAACGAATACGTTATGGTTAAGCTGAAAGAAATAGGGGAACTAGGGGCATGACGGGGTCGCGAGGTAAGATGGGGCCACGCCCGTTACGAGACACTAGACATCCTGGCAATCAAATGCATTGGCCAAGAGGAAGCTTCCTCCGAGTGACCTTTATTGCGGTGGCGATGGTAAGTAGGGGCGCGCTCGTCTGTTTTTTACAAGCGAAAAACTGTTTACGCGTCAAGGTGATATAATAATTTGCAGTTGAACAAATCGCTACAAAAAAGTAAGTAAAAGAATCTGATTACTGCTACTTTATGTACTCATTCTGGATTGTATTGACTATGGTGTGGTGCGTGTCAAATCACTATAGGTTGATAGGTTTCTTTTCAATTCCGATTCCGCACAAAATTGGAGGTTGGGGCAGGACGGGGTGAATCATACGGGGCATGATGGGGCAGGGCAGGACCCCATCATGCCCCTTAAGACCAGGAATAGGTATATCTTCGTGCTTTTTAAACATAGCTAAAACAATGTTTGCTATAACATTTCAGGTGACCACATAATGGTTCGGAAATATATAAGAAAAACGAACGGAGGGAAGTGGTCAATAAAATCGATGAAAAAAGCTGTAGAAACGGTGTTAACCAACACAGCAGGTTACAGGAAATCTGCTGCCCAGCATGGTGTTCCACAGACAACTTTGGAGCGGTATGTTAAAAAAATAAAACAAGGAGACGAAGTAACGATTGGTGTGCCATTGGGTCCTTTAAAACCAGTCTTTAATCAAAAAGAAGAAGAAGAGATAGTAGCATACTTGAAGCACATGGAAGAACGACTTTTTGGCTGATCATCCCTTGAGCTAAGACGGTTGGCATACCAATTGGCCGTGAGAAATGATAAAAAACACGATTTTAGTAATGAAAAGAAAATAGCAGGTGTTGACTGGTTGAAAGGGTTTCTTAAACGTCATCCGAATTTACCAATTCGTAAACCAGAAGCTACTTCAGCAGCTCGTGCAAGGGGGTTTAACAAAGTTGCTGTGGGAAAGTTCTACCAATTACTCGGAGAAATATACCATAAACATAACTTGACCCCAGATAGAATATACAACTGCGATGAAACAGGGATATCTGTTGTTTCGAAAACCAAAAACAAGATAATAGCTATGAAAGGAAGAAAACAAGTAGGTTCCTTCTTCTTCTTCTTCTTTACTGGATATATCCCCTGAGTGCGTAGCACGGGGTAATTACCAAAAGTAGGTTCCTTATCATCTGCCGAAAGAGGTCAGAATGTTACCGTAGAAATTTGCTTCAATGCAGCTGGAACCTACATGCCACCACTCATGATATTTCCCAGACAGCGCATGAAAGCTGAATTACTAGATCATTCCCCACCAGGAACGACAGCAGCATGCAATCCACGAGGCTGGATGACTACTGAAATATTCACGATCTGGTTCAAACAGTTCATCCAATTTTCACAAGCTTCTCTTGATGATAAGGTGTTGCTGCTTCTCGACGGCCATGTTAGTCACACCCAAAATATAGAAGTCATCGATCTAGCTCGTCAAAATGGAGTGATAATACTTTGCTTTCCTCCACATTGTACCCACAGTTTGCAGCTTGCAGATGTTGCATTCATGAGACCCTTAAATACATATTATGACCATGCTCCCCCACGCAAAAAATTTATAAATTAGGATATAAAAAAATGTATAAAAAAATATATATACAAATATATAAAAAATGTATATACAATAAATAAATTTTATATATTCAGTTTGGCCCGCTGTATATATACTGAAATTTATAAATTGAATATATAAAAAGTATATAATCATAAAGATATATAAAATAAATAAACTGAAATATATATATTAACTATAAACACAAATATATACAGGGTGCGCCAGAATTAAGTGGCCAAAATGATAGGGGTAATAGAGGAGGTCTAGCTGAGTAAATCGACCTATATAACATGTGGTCTCCGAAGTCGCGTTCGCGACATACGGCAGGTTAAAAAATCTCGCTACACGCCGCAATTTAGGCAACCGAGTACACAGCAGGCAGCGGTTAGCAGTATTGTTGATAAGCGCGCTCGACTGCTGATTAAAACCATAACACTTTCAAATCTACGAATTTCGAACGTCAACACTCTTGGCATTCAAGTTTCCCTAAACATAACAAGAAGGATGCGTGATGGAAATGAATATCGCTTGCAAATTCAGAAATTCCGAACCAAATTTCATTACGAAAACCGGTCGTTACAAAAGATGCTCGAAGTTACGACCTCCGACTTGATTTGAAAGTGTTATGGTTTGAATCAGCAGTCCAGCGCGCTTATCAACAATACTGCTAACCGCTGCATGCTGTGTACTCGGTTGCCTGAATTGCGGCGTGTAGCGAGATTTTTTAACCTGCTGTATGTCGCGAACGCGACTTCGGAGACCACATGTTATATAGGTCGATTTACTCGGCTCGACCTCCTCTATTACCACTATCATTTTGGCCACTTAATTCTGGCGCACCCTGTATATATTGAAGGATATTAATATATATAAATAAGATTTTATAATTTCTTTATATACGAAGAGATATATACATTAGAAAATGTAAAAAATACATAAATGAAAAGTTATAAAACTTTGATGTTTAGTATTTTTCAATGTAACCATTTAAAAGCGAAAATATTTTAAAAATTTTAATATTATTCTTAATCGTGACCATTATCATCAATATTGTGGCAATTATAAAGATATTGAGTACAAACTGAATATAATCAAGTAAAATTAAAATGATTAATAAGAATGAAATAACTTAAAATTTGTAGACATTTTCAAAATATCAATCAATCTTCTTCATCAGAGGTATCTTTCTCTTGATTGATAACTTGCTCAGCAGGTAATGGATCTGTCACACTATTCTTGCGCAATTTTGACAGAGCTGTGTTAATTGCAGCACCGAGAAGACTTTCTTTGTAAGTAGATGGCCATTGCTTGCTTACTGTATCTATACACAAATAAATATATGGCGTGACGAATATTTTTTAGGTACGATTACACAGCTGACATTAAAAAACAACTCACATCTGATGGCATCCATAATCTTTTTATCTAAGGGTGCATAGCGAGGTGAATCAGCCCCTTTTTTATTTTTTGCGGCTCCACCTTTATAATTGCTACGTAGCAAAAAATCTTTTGAAAATAATTCAAAAACTAAAGCACAGCCCATTACCTGGAAGGACTTTTTTTGTTTTAAGCTTAGCCACATGTCTTTTCTGATCATTATTCCGCTACCTTCCATGCCTATTTCCATCTGCAACAACACATAATCATTTCAATTGTTATCAAGTAATCGAATAGTCAAATTGAATATCTTACCATATTTTCTTTTGATGATTTTCTAGTAGCATTGCTGTTACTGGGACAATTTTGTGAATCGTTATTAATTTTTTGTGCTATAAATTCTTTCATATGGTCATTCGAGACTTTGAAACAATTCATTACGTCTTGTAGTGCTGAAATGAAGTAATTAAGCATCAAAAATTGACTATTAATCTGGAAAATAGCCTAATTTAATAATAATACCTTTAGCAAAAGCCGTCTTGGTGACGTATTCGGAAGTAGAAGCAGGCTCGTTAGTTAAATCAACGGTTTTTTGTACAGCCGTACTCGAATTGCCACCTTGATTCGAGTGTTTCGTCTGAACCCGTCAGATTATTCATAAAATCACATTCAATTTCAACACGGTATAGATTGTTCAACAACATGAAAAAAAATCTTGAACCTAATTCGCAAAGCAACAAACTCTTTAATCATTACGTATATACCATAAATACACCAGCAGAACCAGATCCAGTATCGCTTTTCCAATTAGTCTTATCTAGGGTAGAATTCTTATTTTTTCCAGTGCCTAATTTACTTTTCTTACGCTGAGGCTCTGCAGAATCGAAAATTTCTGAAGCATTATCCTAAAAATAGTTCAATTTACTTATAGAGTCAAAATCAATTCCAACAACGCATAGCTTGTTTAAAAAAATTAAAAGAATTTTAAACAATATTTACAAACTTATAAATCTTTGAATTATTACGTACTATTGTTGCATCATCCGAGCCAGGCGCAGTATCACCTTTCGAGCTGTTCTTACCTAATGCACTATTGGTATCTTTTCTGGCACCTGATTGCATTAACTGCTGCTCTTCCGAATCAGTGATGTCCACACTACTGTGATCCTAAAAGTGTCTCAGAAATAGGCGTAAAATTCAATTTATTCTCGAAATTACTGTTTATGAAGGGGCGACAGTACTGAGAAATTCAAGCAAAATGACCGAAAAATCGATTTCCCGTTTTTGACGGAAAAATGGAGTTGAAACCTCCATCTATGAAAAATATCATGATGGCGGAACAATTTTTTTTTAAGCTGACTCTCAGCCCCATAAACCAAAAAAAGCATTATTCGCGTCATATTTGCTATACTGACGCCCACATCGGTCGTGAGCATCATGGATAATTTGTGTAACAATCAGTTTGTGATAGTTTTCCCACAAGACAGGGAATTCCCACTCGTAAACGACTATCTCAGCAACAGAAAGCTTTGGAAAACTTAGTCTGTTTTATTCAAGAACATCGCATGTGATAGATGTAGAGAACAATCCCTTGTCATACAGGTAAGAGAGCAGCCTGGATTCTGTTCGAAACTTATTCTGAAATGCCAAGGTGTGGATATAAAATGGGAGAGCTATACGAGCCCCCGAACCAAAGATACCATCACAACGAGACCACCGTTCGCAGTAACCGACTCACAGTTGATGCTATGAACAGTTTGGGACAAGGACACGCAGGGATGGAAGAATTCTGCACTGCAATGAGTATGAAAAGTATGTGCAGTCGCACCATTAAAAAACACATAGATGAATCAGCTGCAGAAAATGAAAAATTAGAGTAAAGGATTTTGGGAAAAGCAAGAAAAGTTGTACGAAAAGCTCACGAAGCAAAAGATCCTACTATAAAGGATGAAGGAATACTTGACATTGCAGTATCGTATGACATCGGATCATCGGGGGATAAAAGAGTTTGATGAACAGCCAAAATTAGAAAAACTGCAGCTAAGGAGGCGAAGAAGCAGGTTAATGGAAGAACGTACAGCGCAGGGGGATTTTAATATTTTTTTTACAAGCCTCTAGCGCCAAAATTCAATTCAGGTGCGTTATTTTACAGTAGACTCGTATGGGCTGGATAAATATCATAAATCGACTTGTTTTCTCAAAACATTATCAAGATATTCATCTGACCCCAATGATTACTCCACAAGAAGATTAAGGGGGTATACTCACCTTCAAAGTAATTTATTTCAAATCACTTCTACGCTCTAAGAAATCATCACATTACAGTTTATTAGTGCTATTTTGATCCATAGTTCATGATTTTTCAAGATTTTGTGTCCTCCGCTGAACATAAATTTAGTCCATCAGAGAAAAAGTCGTTGTCGTAGGGTACAGGTTGCTGCGTTGCATGAAGTTTCTTCAAATTTGGAGGAAATATTCTGTATGAATGTAATTTACCAATAATATTTTATGGATTTAATTTTTAGACAGAAATTTTTGATTCTAGAACATTTTTTTAAAAACAATGGAAAAAAAGTCTTACAATCAAAAATTTCTATGGCTTAAACTTAAAACCATATAATATTATTGGTTTGTCCATAAATTACATTCATACAGAACATTTCTTCTAAATTTGTAGAAATTTCATGCAACGCAACAGCCTGTACCCTACGACGACTACTTTTTCTTCGATGGACTCAATTTATGTTCAGCGGAGGACACAAAATCTTGAAAAATCATGGACTATGAATCAAAATAGCACTAATCAACTGTAAAAAAACCGAGTCACTAGAATGTTTTCTCAGAGCGTTGCAGTGATTTGAGAAAAATTATTTTCAAGGTATGTATACCTCGTTAATGCATCATTGGTTTCATTTTTTCATGACCGAGCACTTCCAGAGCTCACTATACTATAATGGGTAAAAGAAGTGAACTCAGAGCTGGAACGGAAGAACGAATTCGGAAGTAGATGTGAGCGGCGGAGGACACCGACCAATAACTAAGAGGATCACTTACTGTTCACGCATGAGGTGACTATCCACTGGCGTCACCATGGTAGATGTAGCCACGGCGTGATCTCTCGTGTTTCAGACCAGTTATTGAGTGGACCTCGATACACTCAAGGCGTGATCTGCCACGCTCATGCTAAATTTCATTCACATATTCAATCCAATCAATATAAACAATTATGTCTCAAATTAATGAAGGACAATTAAATGTGTCAATGAAGAATAAAGTGCTTCATTGATTTCAACACTCTCACACCATCCTATCCTGCACTTATGTTGATAATAATTGAGATACGTCAATACGTACTAAATATTCTTTCACATCAATATATTAATCTCAGGTTCATACTAAATAATTCGCCTTTTTGATTTGACTGAGCTGTATAATTTTTTCATTTGTGATAATTCGTGATGGTCATAAATAAACTCCAATATCAACTACTATTAGTCAGGAATTTTCACAGAACAATATTCAGCCTTTCCCATTTACTTTTTGCTTCTTAGGAATGGTTCCAACAAAAATTCATTAAGTCGC
Organism: Tenthredo notha; assembly: GCA_914767705.2. Classification (NCBI taxonomy): domain Eukaryota; kingdom Metazoa; phylum Arthropoda; class Insecta; order Hymenoptera; family Tenthredinidae; genus Tenthredo; species Tenthredo notha. Next base: position 14,278,225 of record OU611911.1, on the reverse strand, counting down.
GTTTATCTCGGTACTGTATTTTTGGATATTCAAAAAATCTCCTGCGCATTGTTTTAGTTCGAACACTTTCTCCTTTTAGACACACATTCTAGGGCACTTCATCTCCAAATTTGTGGAAGGAATTTGGCGAAGTATCAATAGAACTCATTTTTCAGTACAAAATGCACGAAACACTATAATACAAAAAAATACCTCTGCTTTGGTAATAGCTGGAGAAGGCAAAAAAAAGACTTTGAAAATTCCTTCCACAAATTTTTAGATAATGGTAGTATATGTGTGGGGAAAAAGTTTCAGCCATCTGCGATAACACTGTATGCGTAGGGAACATTTCGAAGAAGTATACTTGAGAATTAAAAAAATAGCCATAACTTCTTAAGTGTTTGACCTATATACCCTGAGTTTGGATCAGTTTCTAGTCCAAGCGTTGAATAAAAGTTGACACCATTTGAGAAACGTTCGCCCACGAACAAAAAAAAATTTCAATTAACGATATATTCACTATGTACTAGACGTCTAAAGGTCAAGGCACATTATGCCGAAGCGAAGCGAAACGAAGTTTTCACTGACATGCTTTCTTAGGAGTGTGCGTGCATACTTCCATAAGAAACATAAGAAAAGCATGTTAATGAAATTTTGTTTCGCTTCGCTTTGCCATAGTGCGCGTTGACCATAACAGTGTTTCACTTACTGTATCGCGATCATCAGAACTTTGAATCTGATCGCTTGGTTCCCCTGAACGAGATACGCGTCTTGGTGATTCTGAACCACCAACTACTTGTAGTCGTTTGTTCAACAAACTCATAGAACCTGACGTGAAAATATAAAAAAATTATAGATAAATTATTCTTAAATTTACTAATTTCTAACTATTATTTATACTTACTTGATACTGCCAAAACTCGAGCATTGAAACAAGTCCAACCACCGAGTGGTTCCTTTATGGTATCTCGCCATTCCACTACGTACACTTTCAACGGATCTACTTCGTCATCCATAAAAGTTTTGTAATGAAAATTCTTTATATGGTTTATATCTATCCCAACTGTGAATTGTCCATCATCAGGACCACCTACCCATTTGACGAGTGCCAGCATCTTTGATTGCTTTCTATGGGAGCGGAATTGAAAAATATTATATATATTATCATAAATAATATAACTTATAGAGGGTCCCCCCTCCTGTATTTGAATAACATTTTCAGGTTATTATAAATAATTACTGTTGCTCAGAATAAATAAAAGATACCATGCTATTATTTTCAAGGTCAAGGACGTAGCAAAGCTTGTGGAAAACCTAGGAAGGATGAAAATAAAACACGTTCAGAACATCGATAAGAAAAAAAGTTACGATCTTAAAATTTTTCATATAAAATAATTTAAAAATTATTATCATTCATGAAATCGTCTGTATACTTACTTTGTCTTGTTTGACATTTTATAATAATTTTTTTTTTTTATAAAATCCGTTTCTTCTTTCCTAATCTGCTGTCTGCACGACACGCTGTTGCTTCGTTAACAGGAACGGTGAGGACTCATACCGTGACGTCAAAACGAAACCGAACAATGACCGCACTATAGCTCGACCAACACACGTTCGCGTTGCGTATGTGAGTCTTTACTTGCTGCCAGTGACTGCCAACTTGATTCGCCCGGCGCTCATCCATAGTGTGAGCCGGGCGCCGGGCGAATCGAGTTGGCAGTCACTGGCAGCGAGTACAAGCTCACGTACGCAACGCGACGTGCATTGGTCGAACTATGGTGCGGTCATCGTTCGGTCTCGTTTAAGTACGTCACAGTACTCAGTAGTTACTTATCACGGCCCCAACGACACCACCACGAGATTAATAATATGCAATTTTGTTGTTGAGTTTTATAGTTTAAACAAAATATAATACAGTTGAAATGTATTATTTTATCGAAGATTCTTAAAGTAACGTTCATTCTATTGAAGAATATTTTATTCAATATCGCCAACGAATAGTTTGAATTGTAATCTATATGCTCTGGTGGTAAGAATTACCGGCACGAAAACCCAAGTCTGTTTTTATTAAAACCGCCCCCTCTTGATATATCGTAAATCGTAACTTCGTGGGTCCGTTCCAATTCGTAGTTGCTTGATGATATTGTTTGTAATAAATGACTTCGCGAAATAAAAGAGGACCTTATAAAAGTTATCTGTTTGATCATGAAAAAAAAATTCCGAAAAGAACCATCAATAACTGGAAAGCAAAAGATGAATCTCTTTCAGCGGGTTTCAAGTAAGTCTGATTTTTACGTGCTTTCGATGAGAATTGTCTTGATTATTAATAAATACATGCCCCTGGTGCAAAAACCTTTCGCCAAGTACATTAATGTGATCACTACCCCCAAAAAAATTCACCAAAAAAAATTCTTCGACAAAAGTGGTACTATAGAAATGTCTACTTACAAAAGGATTGAAATCAGATACAATTGCCAAGTACATGTCTTCTGTATGACAAAAGTTTACAACAGAAGAACAGAAAACTTTTTTTTTTTTTAAGGTGCTCGGCGCGAGACTGTACCGAGTCTCTTGATTACTCGTATAGGAGTGAATCTCATCGGTGTGATAAGAAACATGACAGAGAGTACTGTAGATTTCATTCTACTGGCGTAAGTTAGAATTTCATATTACTATCAGATTTCCTCCTTTGTTCATGAGTAGTACAACATTTATTTAAGGCCCTCTGCCTTTTTTTAGTTAACGGGCAGCTAACTTTATTAATAAAATTGATAATAAAAATATAAAATAATTTTGTTTTTTCCATGATAAAGTGCTAGATTCTTACTAAACTACCATCAAATCTGAGTTTCATAAAATATAAAGTCAAAGTATGAACTAACGTAATCAAACAGATGGGTATCGCAAGCCTTCGAAGTGCTATAACAGGCCGAACTGCTCGAAATATAATATTTATTCCTAAACCTTCTGTTTTTGTTCTAAAAACAACTTCTGTAAGACAGCTATCACGTGGAACATAACAAATGTCCCCAAAACGAAGAAATCCAAAACCGCTACGACGCTGAAAAATCATCAGCCGCCGAATAAAAAATGCCTTATAAATGAGAAACTAATGCCTTTTCATGAGAGATTAGTCAGTGACGAGCTGCTCAATGGGCGCACGCATGAAAAAACTTTAAAGTAACAGCCGGAGACAAACTAGTATTAAAAATCAGCTCTAAGATGTTCTGAGAACCGCAACTGTTAACGCAGAAAGACAGCGAGTCGCAAAACGTAGCACGATGGAATACTCTTCCACGCCTCGCCGAATTGTAGGAGGCATAAGATAAAGTCTTGTGGATAAAGAAAGACTGGACTACAAATTCAATGATCAAGTTTTTCAATTTTCTTTTATGGTACGGTGACTCTGAAATAGCAAGGCGAAGAAGATCCGTGGTCCAAGATGCCGCAGCAGAAGAAGCAGAAAATCTGAGAAGCCGCAATGAGAAATTCTGCTGACGTGACTTTTCGAATTATCTTGGATCATATTTTTTGAAAATTTATTCAATTTGTACCAATTTTGATTGAAATGCGATTTACTCAAAACTATTTTTTCAGCTACGCTGAATGCTCCCGGCGCATGTGTTTTGCTCTGACTGAGTTCTAATCTGGTATGAACCTTCGCACATATGTTATGCGCAAACCTTAGTATCGATTTCTTTATGTTGCAAAAGGAACATATGATTCCAGTTACTCCTAATGTTGAAAATGCTTGAAATTTGAAATAGCAAGTTCCATCTACGGTTTCGAAGAGATAAGTGCTCTGTTCTGAAATTTCATACTGGGGCTTCTTTGCCTTGATGCCCCAAGTAAAACATGCGAATATGAATATGATCCGAGCATTTCTAATGCGCAGGGAGCGCTTGGAATTGTGGTTTTTTTATACTATATTCTAATGCATAACTTATATGATTTTGAATGGATCTTCAAGTTCGTCTACTCATTTTCTTATAGGCTCTTCGAGTACTTTTACAGGTTCATAACAAATTAGAACTCAGTTAGAGCAAAACACATGCCCAGCGTAGCTGAAAAAATAGTTTGGAGTAAATCGCATTTCAATCAAAATTGATACAAATTGAATGAAGTTTCAAAACATAATACAAGATAATTCGAAAGGTTACGTCATCAAAATTTCTCATTGCGGCATCTCAGATTTTCTGCTTCTTCTGCTGCGGCATCTTGGACCACGGATCTTCTTCGCCTTGCAATTTCAGAGTCACCGTAACATAAAAGAAAATTGAAAAACTTGATCGTTGAATTTGTAGTCCAGTCTTTCTTGATCCACAAGACTTCATCTTGCACCTCCATCGATTTGGCGAGGCGTATAAGCGTATTTCATCGTGCTGCATTTTGTGGTTCGCTGTCTTTCTGCGTTAACTGTTGCAATGCTGAGAAAATCTTGGTCCTGATTCCTATAACCCCTTTGTCTCTGGCTGTTGCCTTATAGTTTTTTCATGTGTGCACCCACTGAGCAGCTCCACACTGACTAATCTCTCATGAAAAGGCATTAGTTTCTTATTTATTGGGGATTTTTTATTTGGCGGCTGATAATTTTTCAGCGTAGCGATATTGGCTTCCTTCATTTTAGGGACATTTGTAATGTTTCACATGATAACTGTATCACAGAGGTTGTTCTTAGAACAAAGACGGAAGGTTTAGGAATAACTTTTATATTTCGAGCGCTCCAGCTTGTTATTGCATTTCGGAGCCCTGCGATACGCATCCGTTTGGCCACGTAGTTCATACTTTGACTTTATATCTTATGAAACTTATAGGAGACGATCAGGCTTCAGGGTCATGGATCTTGACCAAACTTGTAAGGGTGTTTCGTTGAGCCAAAATATAAAGTACCTGCTGAATAACTCTCCGGAATGGGCCTTTACTCTGTCAATTTACCTAAATGTACATTAGAAATCAGCGTAACCTCCATTTGGCAAATTGCCATGAAATAATTAGTTTTTGTGCTGCGCTATGAGATTCTACATTGCACTGGATATTTATACATTGAATACAGTCATTATTGTACATCAAATTGTTAAAATTTAACATCCCAGCTATGAAAAATCACTTTATTCTGCGCCTATTGACACATTGCTTCTTGTCGGTTATCGCTCGTACAACATTCATTTGGTGAATTTGAAGACTTCTTCCCACTTGAAAGATGTTGAATATATAGTCAGTTTCAATACTAATACTGGCAGCTTACAAATCCTGTAAATTACAACATAATATTAATTTCACCATAATACTATAGTTATTATTTCAGAAGAATATGTATGTAGTATATTATACTCATGTAATAAAACAACGTTAGGTCAGGGTAAGTAAGATGAGACATTTTCAGGCTACTGCCCCATTTAGAATCAAACTGCTACGGAAAAAGTCGTCCATAACAAGACTTGGGCTTGGCAAATATTTTTCAATACATATCATCATCTGGGTTTCTCCGTTATGTGGTTTCTCGATCTCAATCGTTTGTTGATATATTCGACAGATGACTTCCTGCCGGGAAAGAATGACACGCATCGTCTCTTTTTTCGAAATAGGCATGGAAAGTCACTTTGACGCCAGTTGAGATCCACAGGCGTAGAGAGTGAGGTTATGGTGCGATCTGTCGCGCACTTTGAACTGCGCATCCAGACTGCCGTATAAAGACTTTATACGGCTGCTCTGAAATGTGCCGTATAAAGTGACTTTTCAATGCCTATGCCGAAAAAAAAGAATGAATAATAATAGAGAGTCATATCTAGTGAAGAGGAGCTCCCAATTCGTACTAGGGAAGAGTTTTGTTGCAGCAGAATCTTTTCAAATCGGACAGTTGCCTATGATGGTTTTATCGGCCGGACAATTTAACCTCCCTTATGGTGACATAATGCCATTTCATCAGATAAGTATATAATATAGCCTTCTGAAATAATAACCATAATATTATGGTGAAATTAATATTATGTTGTAATTTACAGGATTTGTAAGCTGCCAGTATTAGTATTGAAACTGACTATATATTCAACATCTTTCAAGTGGGAAAAAGTCTTCAAATTCACCAAATGAATGTTGTACGAGCGATAACCGACAAGAAGCAATGTGTCAATAGGCGCAGAATAAAGTGATTTTTCATAGCTGGGATGTTAAATTTTAACAATTTGATGTACAATAATGACTGTATTCAATGTATAAATATCCAGTGCAATGTAGAATCTCATAGCGCAGCACAAAAACTAATTATTTCATGGCAATTTGCCAAATCCAGGTTACGCTGATTTCTAATGTACATTTAGGTAAATTGACAGAGTAAAGGCCCATTCCGGAGAGTTATTCAGCAGGTACTTTATATTTTGGCTCAACGAATCACCCTTACAAGTTTGGTCAAGATCCACGACCCGGAAGCCTGATCGTCTCCTAGTTAGATTTAATGGTAGTTTCAATAGTTTGGTAAGATTCTAGAACTTCATTATGGAAGAATCCAAATTATTATTTTTTTCTTTATCAATTTTATTAATTAAATCAGCTGCTTGTGAACTAACAAAAATTGGAGGGTCTTGAATTTTTTTCACAAGTCAGGAACAGGCCCACGGAGTATATTTCTAGCAAGAACGGAGAATCGGTATCTCGAATGATTTCAGTCAAAATTTCAGTAGGGTCCTTGACTCAACACATTATTGAATCTACTTTCATATAATTTTTAATTATTACTTTTGTAGACTAATGAATCTACTGCTATACCTGGATCAAGTTCACTAAATTCTGATCAGCTGGAATTACCATTGTTCCCTGGTAACATCAATGAAAGCTCTGATTATGATTCACAAGAGTTGAATGTAGCAGTAGAGAGTTCGGATTCCCAACAATTTGTAATTATTTAATTTTTTAAATTTAAATTCCAATTTTGTATGTATATGTTCATTCATTTGTATTATTTCAGCTGTACGATACGAACGACGACTATTGTGATTACGAGTCAACAGATAATGAACTAACAGATGAATGGGATGAAAGTGATGCTGAGCTCGGTGTGGAAGAATCTTATTGTACTAGCAATAATGTTTCCGATGATACTCTAGAAGCTCCAGAAATGCATAATCGCCATACAGAAGACTCCTATCATACTTTGGATCCAAATAGACTTCAATATCCAAAAGAAGTACTCATTAGAACACTCATGATACTTGCTATTAAATTACATCATAATCTCGATAATGTAGTGGCTAAACATATGGCAAACTTAGTGGATGCAATGTGTCAAACTCCATTGGGCTATGATTCGTTATACCACTTTAAACGTATTATAAATAGTTATTCTACACCGATACAAATTCATCATATTTGTCCAGCTTGTGAGATGTATGTTGGAGTTGAGATTCAATCGGATCAAAATGATGATGATCAACAGCAATGTGATAGTACAGAAGGAATTCAATCGGAGCATAATATTGATAATAAAATTCTAAAATGTGATAATTGTAAAGAAAATATTAATGTCAAAAATAATAGAATGTCTGGCAATATTTTTCTTTACTTATCACTAACTCATCAGTTGAAATTATTCCTCGAACAACATCACAGTCAATTATTTTATTTCAGTGATAGAAAAAAACAGTGCCCTTACGCAATAGAAGATATATTCGATGGAAAATGTTACAATGCCAAATATTCTGAGGAAACTCTTCAAAATATGATAAGCGTTAATTTTAGTATTGATGCCACTCCAGTCTTCAAGACTTCCAATACTTCTGTAACACCTATTCTATGCACAATTAACGAGCTTCGCCCTGAACAACGTCTTCGACATATTATGCTTCTAAGTGTTTTTTTGGGATCAAAAAAACCCAAAATGAATGAATATATCAAACCATTCGTCGAAGAGGCAAAACTATTATACACAAATGGATTTCAATACGAACATAGAGGGACGATATATCACAAAAAGTGTAGAATTTTACTAGGAGTGTGTGATTCAGTTGAACGTCCAGCTCTGAGATGTTCAACGTTGTTCCGAGGTGCTTATGGTTGTGGCTTATGTAAGCATGCAGGACAAGAAATCGCTAAAGGCCGAGGTCACGTTCGTGTGTATCCAATTGATGAGGAAGGAAATGCATTTGGTGAAGGCTTGCGAAATCACAATGAGACATTATTACATGCTGAAATTGAAGAAAAAGGAATAAAATGTCGATCAACACTATGCGATATTCCTGACTTTAATATAATTGACAACTTGGAAGTAGATTGGATGCATTGTGTTCCATTGGGAGTATGCAGACAATTTCTCAAATTATGGTTTGATTCAACGTTTCATGATGAAAACTTTTATCTTGGTCCTCATATTCATGAAATTGATGACCTGCTGCTGTCTATCAAGCCATCAATGGATATATCTAGAACACCTAGAAAAATATCGGATAGATTGCATTTCAAGGCTCATGAACTTGTCATATGGCTCCTATTTTATAGCTTGCCGATTTTAAGAGCATTCTTGCCGAACAAGTATGTACAGCATTGGAGTCTCTTGGTTGAAGCTTTATCAATATTACTAAAAACTTCAATTTTAGAGACGGAAATTTATTATGCTCGTCAATGCCTCTTTAGATTTGTGTATGATGTACAAAATTTGTACGGGCTTCAACATTTATCGTTTAATATTCATCTTTTGACGCATTTGCATGACAGTGTTCTTAAATGGGGCCCACTCTGGTGTTACAGTGCCTTTTGCTACGAAAATTTTCATCAACAGATTAAAAAATTTGTCAAAAGCTCTAACGCTGCGGATATGCAAATTTTCGAGTCCTTTCGATCTAAATCTGCCATGGATAAGCTGTTACAAATGTATGGCAATAATTTAACACTACGACAAAAAAAATTAATCGATGAATTGATGAATAATAAAAGATATCCGAAGCCATTGACTGTCATTGGAAATGTTGGTTTATTAGGTAAAGTTTTAACACAGAGTAATTTATCAACAGCTCATTTTCTAGCTTTACAGCGTCTTAACGTTAATGTTGACGAAGGTAGTTTAATACAATATTATAAGCGTATAATTATAAATGGAGAGATAATTCATAGTGAAGAATATACGAAGGTTAAAAAACGAAACAGTTACACTGTACTCCTCTCAAATAATCAAGTTTTTGAAATTTAAACTTTTTTAGTGGTAAGAGTACAAAATGATCACATCTGTTGTGCATTGGGAAAATATTTCAAAAAAAAAAACAATATATATTTCCGGAATGTACAACTCAATCACTTAATATTTACTGAACCCTGTCATACGTTGACAGCTATCAAGGTCCAAATGATACAACAGAAAGTCACTGTTTTTGCAATGCCACATGATTCCGCATTCGTAGCTTGTATACATCCGAATAAATTCGAAATGCTCACCTAATAACTATCTACTGTTTGGCCTTTACAGTAAATTGTATTCGAATGGAATAAAATAATAGATTTTTAAAATACAAAATTTCAACGAGTATTATAAAAATTAAAGATGAGAAATAACATTTTTTTGCTTCAATATATTACATACATTCACGGAGTTCGGATGAAACCTTTGATTAAATATGTATTACATATCAAAACCAGAATTCTTTGGCAATATAATTATATTGATGAAAAATGGAAAAACTGTAGAGTTCGTGTGATAAATAATGATAATTCATAAATAAATATTAATCGGAGTGAATTAAAAATGTCGAGAACAATTATATTCTAAAATAAACAATTTTTGATTTTGGATGTGTTACATTATTTGATTTATTGCTATGAAATTCTTTGATTCCGCTCCTACGAAAAGCAAACACAGATACTGGCACTTGTCAAATGGGTAGAGGTGGTCCTAATGTTAGAAATTCACCGTTGAGATAAATATAAATTATAATAATTTTATGGATAAGGAAGTAGATCCGTCAAATCATTTTATTTTCATATAATTATCTAATGAGTTGATACCCCTGTTAAAAATTCCATTAGAAACGGATGAGATGTGAATTCTATCCGTTCCTTCTCGTTCTAGTATGTGTTTTTATCACTGCTTTTACTGACAGAAGCAGATTAAAACTATTATACATGCATTTTCGTACAACAACGTATAGGAACGACATTCGAATCTATCTGGTTCTTGACGCAGGCATAGATAGCCGTAATAATGAGCAAATACAAACAGGAAACCTATCCGCATTTATCCGCGAGGACTCTAATCGTATTTGTCCGGAGAACCGGATACAAATGTATCTGTTGATATATTGTCTAAGTACTACTGTCTGTTTGTATGCGCAATGCTAGACAGAACACGGTATCGTTTTATTCGCCCCAACTGTATCCGACGCTATGCATACATATTAGGATGGCCGTTAGAAATTTAATTTTAAACGAAGAAAAATTCTTTCAAATTTTCAGAATTGAAAAAAAAAAAATTTGTTTTCTGTTTTCCATCAGTTTTGGATTAAATCTTCATATTTTGTGAGACATTTCAAAAAACTGCGGATTCCTCGAAATAAAAACTATGGTCGTCTTGCACCAGTGTTCTCTACGTTTTTTTCACCTAAAGCAAATTTCCCTCATGTCTTTACACGAAGAGGAAACTTTTAGGGGGCGCCTAAAAAAATTCAATTTATGAAAAATAGCAAGTGAAACGTAGCTCAGTTTTTTGTCGACTAAAGTTTTTGTTTACCTGTATGGATTTTACAGCAGACATATTGCATACATATGCAATACATATTTGTATTGGCTATTTTAACATAGATCTATGGTGTATTTCTTGAAATCGTAGGCTCACATAGGCTGTAAGCGTCCAGCTGATAGATCTTGTTGCCGAAGTCGCAGTCAGAAGCGACGATTTCGACTGCATATGAGCAATGCAGATAAGAAGCGTTAAATTTTACTACGGAATTACAGATCCGATCCGATGAAGTTCGAAGATGCGCACACATGCAGATGAATATGATCGCGGAAGTCACAGACAGGAGCGATAGAATCCGACGCGCGAGCAATGCGAATAGGAACCGTGACATCATAGAGCGGGCTTGCAGAGCAAATCCGTTAAAGTTCGAGGATGCGTGTGAATCCGGATAGATCTGGTAGCCGCAGTTGCAGTCAGAAGCGATCGAAGTTTATTACGTGAGCAATGCATACAAGAACCGACATATATGAAGAGGGATTGCAGATCCGATCCGCCCGAGTCAAAATTTTAACCCTGCTTTGACACTCCCAACGCCTATTTAAACCTCCTATGATACTATTCGACCTAGAGCTCCTACATTGAACCTCTAAGTCCTCCATTTACTACGTTTGCTCCTCGTTTAGACCTCCAACTCTTGAAGCTATAACTCCTTCAACACGGCCTTGTCTTATTCAACGTTTATGCATGTCCTACTAGTTGATTTATATTCAATAGCTATATAGGTACTAGTAAATGCAATAATTATTATCAATAAATAAATTGGTATTACGGTCAGATATTATTCACCAATAATGCAAGGATAATATTATATGTAGTACGAAAATGAAACAATTCTAATTGGCATGCTGTTCACAATCATTCAATTCCGTATGAATAATTGATAACACCTTCAGTTGACTTTATTTCTTTATTCCAGCTCTCCCCAGTCGAAAATGCTATTAGACTTCAACAATTATCATGCAGTGATTGTTACATTTATCATGTAACCAACAAGTGTATGAGAAAGTATGAATCTGATTTGCAGCTACTATTTTGGTTTTAAATGGGAGGAGGTCGAGGGTTTCCGGAGGTGCTCGCGAGACCCTATTTTGAACCTAAACATGGAAGATCGTCCAATAACGGCCCATCTGAGGTTCAAAGTAGGCGCTAATTACAATGCAAGTTAACCCTCCTATGACGCTCCACATCCTGATTTGAACCTAGGAGTGGAGGTTCAATGTAGGGTCTCAATTTCGACTCGGGCGGTGACGTTCAAAGATGCGTGTCTATGCTCATAGATTTAGTAGCCGAAGTCGCAGTCAAAAGCACTGAAATTTGATTGCACGAACAATGCGGACAGCAGCCGTTACTTTAAGAATTGGAATTGTAGTTCAGATCCAACCGAGTTCGCATGTACGTATTGATACGGATAGATCTGGTATACGGCATTGCAGTAATGAATGAAACGAGTTCGATTCTCACGGAATTGCGGTCTCCAACTGTTAGATTGTATCGCGGAATTACGGATAGGATCTGATAACCAAAAGCGACGCGTACAGAGACGAATACGTATTTCATCTGAAACTCCTGGCAGAAGCGAAGACCTTAGGGTGCGCACAGAAAAGCGAACAAAAATCTTTAATATCTATATACGTTATGACAGACAAATACAGATGCACCATTAGAATTCAGATAGCTTACGTTAAAGATATATAGCTGTGCAGATATCAGACGTATAGACACGCATTGAAATACACTCATCGATTATCTCTCGCAGATGGAGCGGATAGGATTCCGTTAAATTCTCATAAGTTTGACATGAAAATTCTGTGAGCTTCTGATGGTTTTCTGTTGGAATTTTTAACAGGGACCGATAGCTTTATCTTTATAATTACCACAATATTAATAATAATGGTCACAATTCAAAATAATATTGAAATTTTTGGAATATTTTCGCTTTCAAATGGTTACATCAAAAAATACTAAATATCAAAGTTTTATAACTTTTCATTTATATATTTTTTACATTTTCTAATGTATACAGGGTGGTCCATTTTAATTTACGCAGGCGAATATCTCGAAAACTAACAGTTATAAAAAAAAAAGTTTCATACAAAACTTGAAGGGTTTTGAGGGGGAAAGATAATGCTGATATGTGTTGACTTGTGGACTTCGCCAATTCCGAGATTTCGCAAGTAACTTCGGATTTTAGATAGGGAACACATGTTTTGGTTGGGGGCAGCTGATAGCGAGATCAAAGACTCATTCAAATACGGAAGCAAAAAAAATTGGAAAAAAAAAAATTTGCAAAAAAAATTGGAAACAAAAATTTCGCGAATTTTTTTTTTTTTTGCAAAACATTGTTTTTTGTCTCTAGCTTTCAAACACATTCATTGTTTATCACTCTTGAGTCCGAAATAAGCTGTGTGTTATTGATCTACGAATTTTTTTTTACTAATCTGGTACATTCAAACTTTCCAATTTCAAAATTGGCGAGAAATATTTTAAGCTAGAGTGATAAACAATTAATGTGTTCGAAGGCTGGGGACAAGAAAACAATCTTTTGAAAGAAAAAATTCGCGAAATTTTTTTTTTCCATTTGTTTTGCAAATTTTTTTTTTTCTAATTTTTTTTGCTTTCGTATTTGAATGAGTCTTTGTTCTCGCTATCAGCTGCCCACAACCAAAACATGTGTTCCCTATCTAAAATCGGGAGTTACTTGCGAAATCTCGGAATTGGCGAAGTCCACAAGTCAACACATATCAACATTATCTTTCCCCCTCGAAACCCTTTAAGTTTTGTATGAAACTTTTTCTTGTATAACTGTTAGTTTTCGTGATATTCGCCTGCGTAAATTAAAATGGACCACCCTGTATATCTCTTCGTATATAAAGAAATTATAAAATCTTATTTATATATATTAATATCCTTCAATATATATATATTTGTGTTTATAGTTAATATATATATTTCAGTTTATTTATTTTATATATCTTTATGATTATATACTTTTTATATATTCAATTTATAAATTTCAGTATATATACAGCGGGCCAAACTGAATATATAAAATTTATTTATTGTATATACATTTTTTATATATTTGTATATATATTTTTTTATACATTTTTTTATATCCTAATTTATAAATTTTTTGCGTGGGGGCTGCTACAGGTTGGTTGCGTTCGCACCCAGGTCGTGTGTTATCCGTATTTCAGATCAGCGAAATATTTGGACAAGCCTACCTTCAGGCAGCCACAATGACCACAGCAATTAATGCATTCAGGAAATGTGGTATTTGGCCATACAACTAGGATAATTTTACTGATGCAGATTTCTTAGCTGCTGAAACGACCAACATTCCACTTAATGAAGTCCGTCCATCCACATCAAATCACGCTAATCCACGACCCGTGCACACAAAAACCGAGCCTCAACCTGTTATCGAGAGGCAACCGCAGTACCATACGCCTACCGGATCACCTCGTCGTCTTGATTCATCTCAACCTCAGCCAGGAAGTTCTTATGCCTCTGAACCTCTTATCGAACCAGAACCTGAATCGTCATGTTCATATGCCACAGAAGCTCGTCCCCCCGTTCGAGCAGTGTGCCGTGATCTTGGGTCTAGTTTCGAAAATTTCTCTCCTAGGGACGTTATACCCATTCCGTCAGTTCAGGCAAAAGAAAAGAGGAAACAGTATCGCAGAGGCAAAACAGCAATTATTACTTCTAGTCCCTACAAAAATGAGGTAGAGAATCTGAAACGGCCAGCGACGAAAACTGCTGATGAGAAAAAGAAGGCTATAAAACCAAAAAAAGGTAGGACGAAGGAGACGAATGAAAATCAGGAGGACACTATCTGTCTTTATTGCGATGATAAGAACAATACCTACTTGAAGTCATCTGAAAATTGGGTAGGATGTCAGCTGTGTGGACGTTGGGCACATACAGCTTGCGCTGGGGTAGATGATGACAACTTCGAAGAAGTCCTTATATGTTTTTTTTGTGAAAAAAAAATAGTAATATTATTAGGTATATCATTATCTGTCCCAAGAGTAAGATAGGTAACTAACGTGCAATACATAAATGAAAATTTAGTAATTATGAATACCGTGTACCGCTATTATTTTACCTTAGCGTCCCCGTCGTGCCCCTAGTTCCCCTACGACAGAAACGGATAGACATCCAATCGTTACTCCATCTTTTGTGGGTAAAGCGTATAGAATTCCATTAGGTACTTTTGAGTTCGGACCATGTTTTCTATGGGTTTCAAACGGAACTCTATCCACATTTGCAATAGGGCGTTATCGTTTCGCGACGCACCTCGGACTGCCTGGAATTTGAGAAATTGCAATAATTTTATGGCGGAAAAATTTTGCGTGCTTCCCACGCCTACGCCGTTGGCCTTGGATACATGCTCTCACTGGCTTTTTTGTTGCAAATTCCGTGCTCTACAAAATTATTTCTATAACATTTTTCTCTATCTGGCACAGTTTGCGCAGCGTTCACAATTGAAACTGGCGGCACGCAATTTTTCTATCATTTTTCACGGATCCTGATTTTTCTTGGACACTTTGGAAAAAGCTAGTTCCTCGAAAACTTGGATTTCGAATCAGTAGACGACCCTCAACACGCCTATATTTCTTTTTTATCCTTGTGATCATTATAGTCCGGAAGGACTGGCGAAAACTAAGCCGTTTGCTCAAGGTTCTCTTATACCGCCACCGAGCAGCTTTTTATTTTCCAGGTTTTCAATGTTTTCAATTTTTTAGTTAACAAAATCTGATTTTTACTTTTTTCAAAATATAAATTCAAAAAAAAATTTCTAATAGTTGTCGATTTTTTTTTGACTAGATTTATCATATACTTACACAATGAAAAAAGAAAAAGTTCAAAATATCAATTTTTTCTCAAGTTACAGCCCTTTATTTATCGGCGCGCGAGCGAAATCACACGTTTTTACGTTTTTTACGCTTCAATTATTTATAACTCTACAACTATTTGTCGCACTGACCTCCGAATAGTCTCATTTTCTTCGTTATAAAATTCCAACCACAGAAATATAAATTTGTCTCGACAACTTCTCAATAGATTCCGAGATATTTCATTTTAGAACTAATTTTTTTATAAAAAAATTTTTGTGTACTTTTTTAGTTTACTTTTAACATTCTCAAAAATGGATTTTTTTTTCAAAATCGGTGGCGGTATAAGAGAACCTTGAGTTTGCCAGTCCTACCGGACTATTACTTCAATTTGAAACTCTATTTTGGCTGGCGTAGAAACGCCTTTGACGCCCGCGCCGCTGCTGCTCCGCCACTACCATAGGTATACAAATAAATATTCTTAGTTGCAATACATTGGATAGAGCGAGCGGAACATTCGGCTCATAACATCGGTCCCACCAAACGTCACTACGAAGATGAGAGCCATATAAATTATTTTCATTTTCAATTAAAAAATGAGTTTATTACGTGGTCGAAAACGTTTAGTCGACGAAGACGCCTTCGTGAGTGTTATTTCGTCTTATAAAAACGAAATCATTGATAACGGCAGGGTGGTTTCGAAACAAAACAATGTCTGGGAAGAAATTGCTGCCAAACTCGAAAATAAATACGCGCATTCTTCTTTATATCCTATGGTCAAAAGCAATAAATACGGTATTTTGGACAAATTACTCGACAAGGAAAATATAGTTGGGAACAATGAATCTTCGTGAGTTACTGAAGAGCAAAGGAGTATAGATAAAAGCAATAATATGTCTTACGACAACGATGCGTCTGATATCACTGAAGAAGAGATAAAATTTGATTTCGTTATTTCCAAAGAAGAAATGGATGGCATAGTCGAAAAAAAATACTATGCTCGAACAACGAAAACCGGGAGAAAAAAAAGACAGCCGTTTATGGAATATTTTTCGCCCAGGCATATACCAATATTTCATCTCCAAAAAAATATGGGACACGACAAATTTAAAATGTGGTTTTCTGATTGAACATTCCTACATTAATTTGCAAGCTACTTCGGCCAAAATTCAAGGTAAGTTATACAATAAATTGTCAACGATAAAATTTACAGTAGAATGATCAATATTAGATGCATAGGTTGATACAGCGAGTGTGACCTATTGTTCAATCATTTTTCTACCATGATATATAAAAAAAGATGTAACGATACTCACGGTCGTAATATTCTTATTGAAAGCGCGGTTTCTCTAAATACTAGATCGGTCGCGAGGCGTTCAAGAGGTTATATACAGTCAGGAGGCCCAAAAAAAGCGATTTTTCAAGATTTTTTCCTGAAAAGACTTTTAAGTTTATTAATGTAAAAATTTGTACACATATTATGGTAACTTTTAAGTGTATTTTAACATTTTTCATTTGTAAAAATGATAATTTTGAAAGCTGCTATGGCTGATCTCCAGGAGCTCCTCTCAAAAAAAGGCGCCTCGCGGTGACCACAATATCTCTGGACTGGATCATCTAAAATGAAAAAACGAAAAGGATTTCGTTGAAGTAATGTATATAAGACAAAAGATGATACGAGGAACTTTCAGGAAAATAGCCAAAGTGTTGCTCTAAAAGAAAGAGGTCATATTTACATGTGGTGTATTGTGACGTGGATTTTTATTGGCCCTCGGATCTGGACCGGATAGCCAGCCTCCGAGGTCAATCCAGTCGACAATTAGCGAAAACCTGGAAATTGAACAAGATGTTGGGCGCCTGGCGGATAACCGCCTATTTCAAAAATCTAAACCAAATCTAAACAAACTATACTGAAGCGTCGGCTAGCAACAGTACCGCAGAGAGGGGTCAGGATCAATTGAAGGATCAGCTGGGCGTTAAGTAACGACTCGAAGTTTTGAATTTAATAACGAAAAATAGAATTTATTCAATAAACGAAATATGAAAAATATAAATAACAAATCGTGTACCCGGGGGTACTTCCCCGCGGGTATAAAACGGCTACAGGTCGTGTAAAGGCGACCTGGCCGCGATTTGCGAGTTTTACAATACTAAATAAACTACTAGCTTCCACGTACGAGAGCAATAACAATGGAAAATAAATCAAAAAGAAAGAACTCGACAAATCAAGTCCTCGTGTGACAATAAATTAGCTAAAACACTAATTACTTCCACGAGGAAAATTCATTTACAAATAATTAACAACAATCTTACAACTAACGAAAGGACAGTCTTTGACTCACAACAATAAATAGAATAACAAGTTCGGGAGGCTCGCGGCCTAACTCAATGATACAATGAAATAATGAAAAGCGTGGCCTATGACGTCACCAGCCGCTGGAGACGGCTGGTTCGCCTCCGTAAGACGAAACCTCCCGTTTAATAAATTATTATTTACAATTTTCTCTAAAACTAACTTAACCTAACTCTGCGCCTAACGCAATTAATGATTTAAACAACTACCCGAAAAATACGAAATGTTGACTCGAACCCGAAACTAATACCGGCTCTCGGCTAAGCCTCGAGCTTCGTCTCTCCCCGCAGGAGGAAGAGAGAGCGACAGTGACCGGCTATCTATCTTTGTCGCACTCAGGTACGACGAGTATCGAACCGGCTTACTCTAGATCACAAAATACTTTACAATAATTATCGACTCGAACTCTAAATATGTTGCGGTGGGACACTGGTGACGGCCTACCCTTCGGAGATCGGCTTAATTCGAATCTCAAAAATTCTAAAGAGCCTCGTGGCTGAATCAAGGCAAGATGGCAGACGGCCGTTGCCGAATTCGAATTATTATGAGTAAGAATAGCTAATGCTTACCGCTTTCCAGCCATCTCATAAAGAGGCCTCTCTCGCCCCCGAAATCCATAATTTTCCTCCCACGCAACACTCACACTCAACCAAAAAAAAATGTACGATAATACGGTAATTGGCCCACGGGGCTCGAACACGAAGAATTAATCAGAAAAACAATAGTGCACGCTTTGCAAATCCACACAAGTGGTCGTGACGCTAGTCTAACGCAGAGTGACCAGACCGCATGGCGCCGGTACTCAGCGCCCTCATTACTCGGTCGAATATTGATTTTTCGTATCGAGCGCAGGATCCTTAAACATGGCGACCTATTGTCGCAACGCGCGAAATTTCGAAATTCGCTACGATAATTATTATTCGGAGGAACACGGGTTGCAGGCTCTTCTTGGTGGTGGGAATCTCTTCCACCACCGATATCCCGCGTTGTAGAGTGCCCTCGGCACTCCCCCGTGCTCTCTCTCTCGTTGGTGTTCGTCAAAAGGATCCAAACGCTCGGTATGCAGTCTCTCGTGTCCGTCGAGTGGCGTATTGGTCTCAGTTTTTGGTCGTCGGATAGGTCTCGGCTCCCACATGTCAGAGAAAAGTCGTAAAACAAAACAAAAGAATAAATAATATGCTTTATAGTTTTTAGTCGGTCACGGTCGCCTCTCGGAATTATGGTCAGACCTCGGGGTCACTCTACTCATTTATTCGTAATCATACATTCCGCTAAGGTCGTTCAAGGGGTAAGGAGTCTGCTGTAACATGCAATGTTACAGTATATACAAGGGTTTCTACTATTACATACTATTTTAATAACATTTACCTAAAAGAAAGAGAAACGACAATTAAAGTCTATTCTCCTCGGTTTCCTTCGATTTTAGTTTATTATTCAGTTTCTTAATTTTGTAAGTAATGTTCATATGTGTTCTCTATCTTCATCTATCTACATGTCATATATCGATCCCTGTCGACATCTCGATTATAGGACGCGAACTAATGTAGCGCGGCTAATTTAAATTAAGTTGAAGAAAGTGTCCTTTCTTAACATGTATAATCTTGTAATCAATCGAAGGAATAAGCAAAGTAACATTTTTTGACAAAATGGCGGCTTCTAAAAAAAAAAAAATCAATTTTTGACTAAAATTTTTTTTGTAGAAGCCGCCATTTTCTCAAAAAAATTCTACTTGGCTTTTTCCTTCGATTAATTACAAGATTACACATTACTTTAACGAAATCCGTTTCGTTTTTTCATTTTAGATGATCCAGTCCAGAGATATTGTGGTCACCGCAAGGCGCCTTTTTTTGAGAGGAGCTCCTGGAGATCAGCCATAGCAGCTTTCAAAATTATCATTTTTACAAATGAAAAATGTTAAAATACACTTAAAAGTTACCATAATACGTGTACAAATTTTTACATTATTAAACTTAAAAGTCTTAAAATGACGATGGCAATCAATTTCAGCCAGTGGTTAGCTTGGAAGATGATTAACGCCCGGGCCGAGGAAATAAGGGTTGTTTTCCTCCCTCAGAAGGTAAAAGTTTCAAGTTATGGTTGATATCATTCGAGAGTAATAAAAAAGTAAACAATTTTGACGCGTCGTGCGATCCGATAGCGTAAAATATTGCGAGGTTACGATGTGGCTGGTGCAGCTTCGACCGAAGCTGAGCCGCACGACGATCACACGGAACTAGTAGGAGTAATAAATTCAGGATTCTAGTAATAAATTAGCAATAAAAAAGTCAGAAAATCTCCCGTTTTTTTTTTTTTTGAGTGGGCTGATTTGGCTGGTGCAGCTTCCAGGACGTGAAATACGTCGACAGAGGCGTAGAACTCTATCTTAAGGGAACCCCGCCAAGTGTCCCCCTCCGATTTCAACGAAACTTTGGGAGATTGTAGAGGGGGTGAAAATATTCGACACGTATTTTTTTTATATCTGCGGAATTCCACTTCAAGGGGATGAGGCTGCAACTAGCGGCCAGAGCTGGCGGCCGCGCGAAGCGCGTGAATGAGAACCGCTGCGCGCCGTACGACTGAACGCAGAGAACTGGCGGCCGATCGCGTGGCGACTAAATATCAAAGAAGAAATTGTTGCTGGCTGATTGCGAGTTGAAATTTGACAGACGAACTCATAAATGAGATCCGAAACTGAGAACAATGAAAAATCCCGGGAGACGGCCTTTGTAAAATTGTTAAAAATTAATAAGTGATCGGAGACGTGCGGCGGTACGAACTGCTCGGGAAAGTTGTTACAAGCGAATTTCGAGATAGGATTTTGCAGACCTACTCGGTAATGATACCCGAAATTGGAAATATTAAAAAATCCCCGGGGACGACCTTTGAAAAATTGTTCAAAATTGTTTATAACTAATCGGAGATACGCGGAGGTACGGACCGCTCAGAAAAGTTATTGCACTGCAAATTGTAATTGCAAATAGAGGGTTAGAGGGGGTTCAAGGGGGTTTTGTTCAATTTCCCTACTCTTTCTTTTCAATTCCCTCGGAGTCATTTATTTATTCGCCGTAAGTAGCATAAGCATCGCTCAAATTGGTTTGTGCATCTCAATTTTTACTGCAGCACCACTAGAAACAATGATAGCATTAAAGGTACGTGAGCATGGTTTAATATCAATTAGTTTTATTGATCAAGAATAGTATAATATGCAACATGGGTGTAAATGACGGTGAAAAAGTATATATATTAATGAATATGTTCGGGCAAAGTATAATTATTAGCTCAAATCAGCTGGACGGCCAGCGCCTATCACACGCACACACACAACCGTGCAGTGTTTACCCGGGTAGACTCAAACTCTCAATGTATTGCGCACCGAGCGTACGAACTATTCAATATATGTATGTGTATATTCCTATGGACTAAATCGAAGTCTATGTATCAGTATGTCTCAAATCTCCCTGTGGGAATCATCATTGTAAATCGTTCTCGGCCTCGTGGTCAATTTATCTATTCATCACATCTGTATATTCTATCGTAGAGTTTAAAATAAATACACGAGTTTTAAGTAAAAGGAAATTAAACGTGTAAGCTTTTCTTAAACATTCACCCGTAAGTCACTCATCCTAGGCCTCTCTCACTAATTGTGTTCACCCACATCTAACGAACCTCTCTTATCTATCTTTCTCGTAACATTTTTTGGTCCTTCGAGCCGGATCAGTCGCGAATTGATTTGAACTATCTCGAAATCGTCGCGAATCTCGGGGAACGAATTAGTGGGTGAGTGACACGGTAGTGTTGTGAAAAGTTTATCGATAGCGTTACGGAAAACGCTAAAAGTGGAATCTCTCGGTGGAATATAACTGAAAACGGTTAATTTCAAACTCGCATCAAAGTCGCGGATCACCTTGTCGAGACTCGTAGTCAGTGTGTGTATCAACAACTCGAGTGTCGTGTGCGTGCAAGTAAGTGTGTCGTGCGCGTCCGTCTCTCTCTCAGTTTAAATACTCAAGATAGATTCCCGTAGAATCGCTTGTTGATATATCTCGCTATCATGTCTCTCAGCGAGCTAATCGATCGTCAGAATGAACTTTTATGGCGCATCGCGCGCACAGTGGAAAATCTGCAAAAGCTCGGGGAGGCAAAGATCACCTACGGTCAAGTGCAATCACGACTCAACGCTCTGGAGTCAAACTGGACAAAGTTCCAAGCGAATCACGACCAGATGGTCAAACAAAAATCCGCGGCCGATGAAAAGCAGCTTCCATTGATCGAGCAACGATCGTATTTTTCAAAAGACTACTTCGGGCAGTGCGAAGAAAAATACCTAGACTCGCGGGGACACATGCTCGATCTCCTGGAGTCACTCAAACCGGCAACCGCACCTCAAGTGGATGCATCTCTAGCCTCAGCGGCTAAGCCTACGTTCCGACGGCTACCTCCTATCGCCTTGCCATCGTTCTCGGGTAGCTTTTCTGAATGGCAACCTTTCCACGATCTCTTTGACTCAATCGTTCGCAAAAATGAACAGCTCTCGGATGTTGAAAAACTCCATTATCTAAAAACCAGCTTGACCGGGGAGCCTTCTCAACTAATCAGAAATATCGCTGTCACTGGTGATAATTTCTCTCGTGCGTGGAACACTCTCGTATCGCGCTACGAAAACAAGCGATTACTCACGAGCTCTCATCTCGGAAAACTCTTCGCGATTCCGCGAATCGGGAAGAAATCATCGGCAGAAATCAAACGTCTGCTCAGCGATACCTGCGAAGCCATCGGGGCTCTGGAAACCCTCGGTCGCCCTGTCAAACAGTGGGATGACATTATCGTGCACATGACGACAAGCAAACTCGACTCTGGATCTCTCGAAGAGTGGGAAAAGCGCGTCAGCGAGACTCGTGATCCTCCAGCCTTCTCAGAGCTCGAGTCATTCCTTCTAGGACGCATCCACACCCTCGAGGCTGTGGAACAAGCCCAAGGTCAAAGTGCACCCACCAAGACGCAGGCCTCACCAGGGAAGCTTAGCGGTTCCACCACAAAATCTCACGTGGTGCAATCAAAAGAATCATCGTGTTCCTATTGCAAGGAAAATCATTACATCGCGGCGTGCAAATCGTTTCAAGGGAAACCGCTCGAACGAAGAAAGGACTTCGTTACATCTCACAGTCTTTGCTACAACTGTCTCGGTCCACATCCAGTAAAAGACTGTCGATCAGACAAGAGATGTCGTACCTGCGAAGGTCGACATCACACTCTACTTCATCGCAGATCTTCAACATCTGCATCAGCATCTGGCAACGATGCTCCGCAAGGACAGGCTACCGCAGGCCAAGCATCTCAGCTGACATCGACTACCTCAGCACAGGTCAGTAGCCATGCAGCTCAGCCGAAGAACGCGCAGTGTTCACCAGTCCTCCTTGCGACAGCACAAGTTCTCGTTTCGAACCACGAAACAGGAGAATACATCACCGTTCGAGCCTTATTGGATCAAGGCTCCGAAAGCTCATTCATCTCGGAGTCGCTCATGCAGCGATTGCGATCAACGCGGCGCCACGCCTCAATCCCAGTCATCGGAGTTGGAGCTCAACAATCCGGAGTAACCCGCGGGGTCGCGACACTCCAGATAAAATCCCGCGTGAACACCGAGTTCTCGTGTCTCGTGGACGCCTTTATACTCCCTCGCGTGACATCGTTCCTGCCATCGTTCCGAGTTCACGTGGAAGACTGGCCTCATCTACAAGGTCTCACTCTCGCAGACCCAAGCTTCGCGGAACCTGGTCAAATTGACGTCATCCTCGGCGCCGATGTTTATGGCCACGTGCTCATCCAAGGAATACGGAAGGGAGCTCCTGGCACACCAATCGCTCAAGAAACCCAGTTCGGATGGGTATTATCGGGTCCTGTTTCGTCAGCAGCAGCGCACACATCTCATATCGCAGTTCAAGGGCTGCAATGCTCTCTGGACACCGAACTGATTGATCTCGTTCGGCGTTTCTGGGTGCAAGAAGAAGTTTCAACTCCAGTCGCACTCACGACTGACGAAGAAAACTGTGAAAAGCATTTTCGCGAAACAGTTTCTCGCGATGCGACCGGTCGCTATATCGTTCGGTTGCCAATCAAAGACAGTTCGGTTGATCTCGGTAACTCGCGTACCCCCGCGCATCAAATGCTCCTAAGGATGGAGAAACGGTTCGTGAGTGATTCGAAACAAAAGGAAGCTTACTCGAACTTCCTCCGCGAATATCTCGACCTCGGGCACATGTGTCGCGCTCCCAGTGAATCAAACAGTGACTCTCGCGTATTTTATCTTCCACACCATGGTGTCGCGCGCGAGTGCAGTTCAACGACGAAGTTACGTGTCGTGTTCAATGGATCACAGAAAACGGAGCGAGGAATCTCTCTGAATGACAATCTCTACGTCGGGCCAAAAGTGCAGACCGACCTCGCCGACGTTCTCATGCGGTGGCGGCAGTATCCTGTCGCTTTCTCATCGGACATCGCCAAGATGTACCGACAGATTCTGGTTCACCAAGACGACTGGGATCTTCAGCGGATCCTTTGGAGAGAAAACTCACAGCTCCCAATCGAGGAGTATCAACTCTGTACGGTAACGTATGGTCTCGCATGCGCTCCATATCTCGCGATACGTGTCCTTCATCAGCTCGTTCAAGACGAAGGGCAACGTTACCCCCTAGCAAATCGAGTCATTATCGACAACACGTACGTCGACGACGTACTCTCGGGGGCAGACAATCTACCTCAAGCTCGCGAAAAGATCGAAGAACTTAATCAGCTGCTCAGGGCGGGCGGCTTCGAACTCAAAAAGTGGACGTCGAGCCACCCTGAAACTCTCGTGGACATTTCGCCAGGTGATCGGGAAATCGCAAAACAGCAGAATCTCGATCAAAGTCCATTCTTTCGTGCACTCGGTCTCATGTGGAGACCCGAGATCGACTCGTTCGCATTCGCGCCTCAAGCTATCGAGGATGAGCACATCCTTACGAAACGAAAGATCCTCTCGGAAACCGCTCAGCTGTTCGATCCTCTTGGTTGGCTCTCGCCAATCACAATCCGAGCGAAGATTTTCATGCAACTGCTGTGGGCAATGGGCCTCGGCTGGGATCAGCCACTCCCCGACTCACTCGCGTCGCGCTGGAACACCTTCCGACAAGAGCTACAAGACGTCTCTCTGATCACAATCCCTCGATGGATCGGTCTCAACTCAGAGTCTCCAGCGGTGGAGATTCATGGGTTCGCGGATGCTTCTCAAGAGGCTATCGCAGCGGTAATATATTTGCGAACGTACATCGACACTCACGAAGTGCGCGTCTCGCTTATGTGTTCGAAAACAAAAGTCGCGCCCCTCAAAAAAGTGACAATTCCGCGTCTCGAACTGTGTGCCGCGCTCCTCCTCGTAAGACTCGTGCGCCACGTGGAAAGCACTCTCAATCTCGCGAAAGCTCCGGTTCATCTGTGGTCGGACTCGACAGTCGCGCTCGCGTGGATAAAAAGTCACCCCTCTCGCTGGAAAGACTTTGTCCGCAATCGTGTCACCGAAATACAAGATTTCGCGCGTGCTCGTTGGCATCACGTATCGGGTTCGGAAAATCCAGCGGATCTCGCGTCTCGCGGTGCAACTCCAGAGCAAGTTCACGCCTCACAACTCTGGACTCGCGGTCCATCGTGGCTTGCCAAGCCTTCGGTCAGTTGGCCGTCCTCATCTCCCACGTTGAAGGGAGACGAACCTCTGGAAGAAAGAACGCAGGTAGCAACTCATCACCTCGCGGTATTGGATCCGCCACCAATCTGGGATCTCATCGATCGTTACTCATCACTAACGAAATTGCTGAGAATCACCGCTCTTTGCAAACGTGCTGCGGACATATTCTTATCTAAATCGGTCGCGAAATCTCCCAAGAAAAATATCTCGCACGGGCCGATCATGACGTCCGAACTGGAAGGCGCTCGCATCTTTTGGGTTGCAACAACTCAAAACGCTCACTTCGGAGCCGAGATTAAATTGCTCAAACAAGGCTCGCGGCTCACTCGGCGCTACTCACTCTTTCGGCTCGCTCCATTCGTGGACCGAAACGGACTTCTAAGAGTCGGAGGTCGGTTGCAGCAATCATCTCTACCTTACGACGAGAAGCACCCTCTCATTCTTCCGCGAGCATCTTCATTCACCACGCTGGTGATTGATCATTATCATCAAGCGACTCTCCACGGGGGACCACAGCTCACCCTTGCCACCATCCGACAACGATTCTGGATCATCGGTGGAAGGGTACCGGTACGCTCGTACATTCATCGCTGCGTTTCGTGTGCACGTCAACGCGCTACTCTTAGCGTCCAGCAGATGGGCCAGCTTCCTCATTCTCGCGTGTCGCAGGCAAGACCCTTCTTGCACTCTGGGGTCGACTACGCAGGGCCTTTCGCAATTCGAGCCTCTCGCGGGAGAAACCCAAAAACGTACAAAGGCTACATCGCTGTTTTTGTGTGCTTCTCCACATCAGCTGTTCACCTCGAATTAGTTTCAGACTGCACAACGGAAGCCTTTATCGCAGCATATAAGCGCTTCACCTCGCGACGTGGAATCTGTGCGACCATCTCAAGCGATTGCGGAAAGAATCTCGTCGGAGCTGATGCTGAACTTCGTCGCTTACTCGCGGCATCATCGAAGGAATCCGCGCAAATCGCTAATATCCTCGCGTCGCATGGAACCCAGTGGCGCTTCAACCCTCCGTCAGCACCTCACTTCGGGGGTAAGTGGGAAGCCGGGGTGAAATCAGTGAAGTTCCACCTCAAGAGGGTCATCGGCGAATCTAAACTCACGTTCGAGCAGTTTGAAACCTTCCTCGCGCAAGTGGAAGCTACCCTCAACTCGCGACCACTGTGTGCACTCTCGGACGATCCATCAGACTCGGGTGCCTTAACTCCAGGGCACTTTCTCATCGGTACAGCTCTAAATACCGTACCAGAACCCTCGCTCGCGGACGTACCCGTCCAACGCCTCTCGCATTGGCAACTATCACGCCAAATGCTCGAGCATTTTTGGAAACGCTGGAGCACAGAATACCTCCAGACGTTTCAAAATCTACCGAAGTGGCAATCACTCAACGGAAACATCGACATCGGAGCCATCGTTCTCATCAGGGATGAAAACTTACCTCCATCGGTCTGGCCACTCGCGAGGGTAATCGACGTCCACCCAGGATCAGATGGATTAGTTCGCGTGGTGACAGTGAAAACGAAATCGTCAGTGTTAAAACGGCCGATAGTAAAATTGTGCGTGCTACCGGTTAACACTCAAAAATGAGCCCCTCACGGCGGGCGGCGTATCCTGATTTCGCAATCGTCAAACGATAGCGAGGCGGGCGGTATGTTCGGGCAAAGTATAATTATTAGCTCAAATCAGCTGGACGGCCAGCGCCTATCACACGCACACACACAACCGTGCAGTGTTTACCCGGGTAGACTCAAACTCTCAATGTATTGCGCACCGAGCGTACGAACTATTCAATATATGTATGTGTATATTCCTATGGACTAAATCGAAGTCTATGTATCAGTATGTCTCAAATCTCCCTGTGGGAATCATCATTGTAAATCGTTCTCGGCCTCGTGGTCAATTTATCTATTCATCACATCTGTATATTCTATCGTAGAGTTTAAAATAAATACACGAGTTTTAAGTAAAAGGAAATTAAACGTGTAAGCTTTTCTTAAACATTCACCCGTAAGTCACTCATCCTAGGCCTCTCTCACTAATTGTGTTCACCCACATCTAACGAACCTCTCTTATCTATCTTTCTCGTAACAGAATATATTTTTATTGATATTACATTCATGTGAAATGAAAAAACTGACGAATAATTGTCGGTTACCAAGTGGTTGCTATCGATGTCGAGCGCGTGCCAACTACGATTGACACACTGATAAAAGTGAGCGATTAGTACGCGATTGGTCGGTCGATCGCTTTCAGAGCACTTTTTTGGGGGTGTCCCGTAGCTCTATTAGTGACATACAATCTGGACGCTGTCTACATGATAATCAACTATTTTAGAACTAGTTTCTGGATCGGTTACTTTTCTGATGGTACCGTTGGTGACTGATAATCAATTTTCAGAAGCGTGTCCCCGTCTGAATACTGTACAAAAGTTGAGACAATCAAAGGCAGTTGAATCTGGTGTTCCTCTTGCAAGTCGATTAAAATCCGGGCCAAGGTTGAAGAAATTTCAGGTGCTGATGACAATAGATTGATGTACACTACTTCTTTACTAATGATTACATTTGATCTAACATATTGCATTGCATTGTAAGCAGTAATCGTCTATTTTCTCAGATTCGTCGAAAGCAATTTAAACTTCGTACACGTGCGAATCATTCGACATTTTTATGAACTACGAAAAGATTCTTGGCGTTCGAAGATATCGCTCCTTAGGACATGTGATAACTCTACGATGCTTATAACGCCAGAAAAGCTGGCTGAAGTATTGATAGAGCTATTTCCTGAAATAGACATTGAAGATTTTCAAACATCGAGGTTCACATTATCGGTGAGAGACAAAAACAGCGTATGGCAGCAAGTATGCTGCCATTTTCTGTCGACGCGCTGCGATCGTACAATAAAGAAGCATGCGCGTAAATCTTATGATACTTTTCGCAACCACTTTGACGTAGTTAAGACTTCTGTTTTGAAACTCATTGCCGAAAAAAATGTAGGGAACTATTCACCCAATACTGGGAATTGGATTCCGCAAGGTTCCTCTCCGAAATCAGACGCACTTTACCAAGGCCGGCGACTTACGACATTTCAGGGTGTGGAGTAGCTCAGGTGACCGGGGGGGGGGGGGGGGAGGCAGTCACAATATTTATGCTCAATTTATGGAAATTTTTCGATACTCGTTTTTATCAAAATATTTTCAAAATCCATTCAAAAATTTGTATTTTGAAACAAGGCCTTAGGGTGTGGAATATCCACACGGTGGGCATTCAGGGTGTTCACTCTTTACACCGAACCAAGGTATCCAGCTGGTGTTAAAATTGTAAACGCTGAAAGAGGAGTCAAAGTCAGGAGCACAGGTCACAGAGAAGTAGATAGGTTAAAATTATCACAGGTTTATTTAAATGGATTACAAGAGTATAGGTAACGAAAGGCAAAACGGTAGAACGATTATATAGGTGTTGTAGACCTAGAACGACTAAATTGTTGAGCTAAGTCGCCCCTCTCACCGCGTTCACCCCCGCTCTCGCCGCTGGAGACGGGGAAAGAGCGAGATGATGGAGTTGGCTCAAACATGCCGCCCGCCTCGTCGTCCGACGAAATTAAGTCCAGGCCCTTAAACAAGGCTTAGCTCACGGGCTAGCCGCCCGCCGTGCAGAGACGGCGTAGCTCTGTCGGGGGAGCATAGAGTGGCTGACTTGGGGAGAAACGGCGAATTCGGTTAGACTTCTTGAATGGCTCTGACCGGCAGCGGGCAGATCTTTGAGATTGCCCTGGTTGAGGTCCCCTTGCTGGTGCGCAGAGTAACAACTCTGACGAAGCCGTCTGATCCAGGGTGGACTTCGATGACACGACCCATGGACCACTTTGCTGGGGGCAGCATATCATCCTTGATCAGCACCAGAGTTCCTGTTGGTATGTTCTCCCGTTCTCGTCTCCAGGTGGGCAGCTGTTGTAGATGAGTCAAGTATTCTCGGGACCAACGTCGCCAGAAGTGATCGCGCATTTTGGAGATCTGTCGCCAGCGGGTGATAAGGTTAGCGTTCACTTCATCGAGTCCAGGTTCGGGAATAGAAGTAAGGGGGTCTCCTATTAGGAAGTGCCCGGGAGTAAGCGCCGTAAGGTCAGCTGGGTCGTTGCTCAGTGGGGTTAGAGGACGTGAGTTGAGACACGCTTCGACTTGGCAAAGGAATGTAGCTAGTTCCTCGTACGTGGGTGTCCGTTCCTCAAGGGCACGCCGAAGGTGGTGTTTTGTGGACTTCACCCCTGCCTCCCAAAGTCCTCCGAAGTTAGGGGAGTAGGGGGGAATGAAGCTCCACTCAGTTCCTTCACTAGCGAGTTCCTTAGCAACATTTACGTAAAAGTCGGAGGCAGCGTGCAGCAAGGTTCGTAGCTCCCTGTCGGCACCGCGAAAGTTGCTTGCGTTGTCGCTTAATAGCCGCGCACAGCGGCCTCGCCTTGCGGTGAACCGATGAAAGGCTGAAACAAATGCGGCAGAAGAGAGATCCGACACGGCCTCTAAATGAATAGCTTTGGTTGATAGGCACACGAACAGGCAAATGTATCCCTTGGTGCTGATGTTACCCCGTGCCCGGGAAGGTCGCAAGGTAATCGGCCCAGCGTAATCGACACCTGACGTTAGAAAAGGTCTGGCTGGTTTGGTCCGATCAGCTGGTAGTTGACCCATGATCTGCTGACTAGTACGCCCGCTGAACCTGGCACACTTTACGCACTCTCGGATGATGGATCGAATCAGGGATCGCCCTTTGAGTATCCAGACCTTCCGTGAAAGGTGACTGCGGGTTAACTCGGGACCACCATGGAGCGTGGCAGCGTGAGCGTCTCGTATCAGCAGTGTTGCAAGAGGGCATGCCTTTGCGATCAAGTAAGGGTGTTTTTCGTCATATGAGAGTATGGCGTGTTGGAGGCGGCCACCCAGTCGTAACAGACCGTCCTTATCCAGGAACGGACTTAAGGAAAGTAGCGGCGAGCTGCCTTGTATTGGCTTTCCCTTGGTCAATGCCGCGACCTCAGGGCCAAAGGCCGTCCGTTGTGAAAGCCTGACTGCACTCTTCAAACCCTGGAGTCGTTCTTCGGCCAGTAAAAAGCCAGTTCGTCTGCTCTCTTGATGCCTGATGTTGTAGGAGTACCGGCACCAAATTGCGAGAGTACGGATTAGCGTTGACAGGTTGGAGTACCTGAGCAACAGCTCGTCAAAGTTAGGACGAGGCGCTGCATGTAGCACCGATGAGGTGTGAGTTTCGCCTAGTACTTCTGGCGGATCTTCTGGTTTCTCCGACGGCCAGGACGTTTCGTGTCCTCGTAGCCAGTCAGGGCCGTTCCACCACAGCTCGGCTTCAATGAGCTCGCGGGGCGTAATGCCACGGGTTCCCAAGTCTGCTGGGTTTTGATTGGTCCTGAGGAACCTCCACTGCGAGGCTGGGAGGATGGTTTGGATTTCGGATACGCGATGCGCGACGAAGGTTGGCCACTGCGAAGCATGACCGCGTATCCACGCAAGAACTACCTGTGAATCGGTCCACGCGTATAATGGGGCTTGTGTGAAGCGTAGTCCGTGATTTACCGTATTTAAGAGACGAACTAGAAGGACGGCTGCGCATAGTTCAAGTCTAGGTACGGTTTGAGTCTTTACCGGTGCGACTTTGGTTTTCGCGACGAGTAAGCTAATGTGAACACACCCGGACAGATTCGTTACGCGTAGGTAGACTGTGGCAGCGTAGGCGCGCTGTGAAGCGTCGGAGAAGCCGAGCAGTTGGGCCTCCACGTTGTCCGCTGAGGTGAAGTGAACCCATCTAGGTATTCGTAGTTCCTCAAGGTCGGGAAGGCAGTTCCGAAAGTGCTTCCATCGATCCGACAGTTCCGAAGGCAAGGGTTGGTCCCACTCGATTCCAGCTAACCACAGGTCCTGAATATCATGATCTTGGCCGCCACGATGACCGGTGCGACCCACCCTAAGGGGTCAAAGAGCCGTGCGACCTCGGATAACACCGAGCGTTTGGTCAGAGGGGCATTGGACGTTGGCAGCGGGGCGACTTTCAGCGAGAATGTATCGTCGATAGGACTCCACGAGAGGCCCAGAGTACTCACTCCTTCGGAATCTTGAAAGTTACGTGCGTTGGTGTCAGCTTGGGGGCAAAGGTCGGGGCAATTCGATGCCCACTTGCTCAGCGGGAAGCCTCCAGCTGCGAATATCTCCAGAACTTGCCGTTTCATCTCTATCGCTTGTGGGACGTCATCAGCTCCAGCCAGGATGTCGTCGACGTACGAGTGAAACTCAATAGCTTGAGCGCCTAGTGGGAAGCGCTTCCGCTCGTCTTCAGCAAGTTGCAAGAGGACTCGTAACGCGAGGTATGGCGCGCAAGCCGTCCCGTAAGTGACTGTAGTGAGTCTGTAATCCTTCACGGGTTCGTCCTGCTCCTTTCGCCATAAGACTCGTTGATAGTCAGCATCCTCCGGATGCACGCGGATCTGTCGGAACATTTTTACTATGTCCGTGGTGAAGACAATGCGCGGAAGACGCCATCGTGACAAAACTAACCAAAGTTCAGACTGTAGTTTCGGGCCCGAAAGTAAACGGTCGTTAAGCGAAAACCCAGAAGAGGTCTTAAAAGATGCATTAAAGACGACACGGAGTTTTCCCGTTGGGTCGTGAGACTTGGTTACCGCGTGGTGGGGGAGGTAGCAGGCGTTGGCGTCAGATCGCGACGCATCCGGTATCTGCTCCATGTGCCCTAACTCGAGGTACTCTCCCATGAAGTTGGCATACTTGCTTTTCAAGGTCGGATCTCTGGCTAGACGGCGCTCTGTACTAAGTAAGAGCTTCATAGCCGCTTGGCGTGATTGTCCGAGCAGGACTGACTCGTCGTTTGACATGGGTAGCCGAACCACAAAACCCTGCTTATCGCGTGTGTGAGTAGTCTGGAAGATCTCCTGACACCTGGTGTCTTCGGGTGAGAGCGGCTTGTCGAGGGAGATCTCCTCCAGTTCCCAAAACGGTTGAAGGTTAGGTAGGTCACAAATGTGAGTGTGACAATGGAAGGAGGCCACCGAGTCCTTTGGGATTCCCGATTGGGTTGGCCCGATCAGTACCCAGCCAAACACGGTTAACAGTGCAGAGGGGGAACCTGGTGGTCCGCGTCTGCTGTCGTTTTCGAAAAGCATGCCGCAAACATCCGCGCCAAGGATGACGTCAACGCGAGACGGTTTCGCAAAGTCTGGATCCGCTAATGGCAGCCCCGAGAGGTGCGGCCATGGTTGGTGCTCGATGGTGGATGATGGAAGTAGGTTGGTGAGTGTCCGCAATACCAAGGCTTGTACTGGCAGACAGAATCCATTTGGTCGTATGGAGCGTAGGAGTAACTTCACCTCACTCTTGGCTGCTCCGGTAGCAGCACCTTGAACCCCTGAAATTGGCACTGAGACTCTTCGGCTTGACAATTTTAGGGTTTGCGCAGCCCACTCAGTGATGAAGGAAGACTCCGATGCCGTGTCGAGGAGAGCACGCACCGTGGTGAGGTTCCCGTTGGGCCCTTCGAGCTGCACACGAGCCGTGGCTAGCAGGACGACTCGCCGGGTCGTAACTGAATATGAAGCCACCTCGTTGGTCGCAGCCGTAGGTACCTTAGCCTCGGCGTTTGTTTTTACTTCAGAGTCATTAGTAGGGGGGTTATTTTGAAGCGCGCCGCCGTTAACTGCACTGTGCAGAAGCGTATGGTGCAGCCCGTTGCAAGCAGTGCACCGATACTTCGAGCCACACTTATTCGTTTCGTGATCTGTATGCAAACAATTGAGGCAGGCTCCTAATTTCAATGCGTCGTCTTTCCGTTGAGAAAAGCTCAGTTTTTTGAATTTAAAGCAATAGCCTAGGGAGTGGCCCTGCTGACAGAGCGGACATTTGTGCGATGTTTTCGCTTTGGCAGCGGCCGTAGCGGTGTGGCACGCGGATGTACCCGACTTTCCCTTCGAGTTGTTAGTGGGCCCTTTCCCGGGCTGGTTTGTTACAGAAGACTGTGCACGAGGATCCCTAGAATATGTAGCGTCCAATGCTTGAATTCGGTTTTCAAGAAAGACGATGAGAGTTTCAAAGGGCGGCACTCTCTTACTGTCTGTGAGGGACGTCTGCCAGTCGATCCGCGACGTCGTGTTCAGCTTCTCTACGGTTAAAAAAAGAAACCAATCGCTCCAATGAGAGACGGGGCGTTTAAGGGCTTCGAACGCGCGTTTCGACTGCCGGACTGTTGTTAGCAACCGCTTGAGCTCACAGGCCGTTTGTTTAACGACCGGAGGACAGTTTACAATGAGGCGCATGTACTTAAAAAGGAGGAGGTGCTCATTCTCGTATGCGTTAAGAAGGTCTGCCCAAGCTCCGTCGTACCCAGCATCTGTGATCGCAACATTCGCTAAAAGATCGGCGGCTTCGCCGCTCAAGCTAGACTTTAAATATTGGAGTTTGAGCACGTTCGGTATATCCTCGGACTCGTGAATTAAAGCTTGGAAGAGACCTTTAAAGTTCTCCCAGTTTAATAGGTCACCGTCGAATTTTGGCAACTCTATTTTGGGCAAGTTGACTCGGTTTTGAGCAGAAGGCATCGCGGCCGCAACCGAAGGATCCGCGGTAGAGGGCGCGGTCAACTCGCTCTTCGCGTTCGCGATCAATCCCGAAATTTCGAAATATTTTGTTTCCGTGATCGAGAATTCATCGTTTTTTAGATACGCGTGGTTTGCCGCGTCCTTGTGTCGCCTTATCTTTCGATGTCGGTTTACAAAATCGTTCCAATACTCGTCGAGTTTGACTTGCCGGTGAATTAAGGCAGCTGAGGTGAGATTGTCTTTGCCAGACTTTAACGTGTTCGTCCAGAACCTACTTATCCAACCGGCTAGTTCCAGTTGATCGTTAATAGTGTCTTCGATAGTTGTCATGATTAACAAGCGCGTGATCGGAGTCTTAGGACACCCGGTAGTGTGAGTTTATTAGACTTCTGAGACACCCGTTGTGTGAACCTAACAGCCGTTGTAGGCCGTAGTTCGTCTAACGTCAACAACAGGGTTAGCTATATAGGTGAGTGTTGGAGAATACTCGCGTATCAAAACAAAACGCAGGCTGGACTGCCGATAGGTCTCAAGTTCGTCGGTTAATGGCCGGCGTGTAAACCATGTGGTAACTTACGAATCGATGTCAGCTAATCCGTGTGATTGGTGCGTGCACATACGAAAAAGTTCAACCGATGCACCGCACTTTTCGTCCCGCTAAGTCCACAGTCACGGATTCACCACACTGAGACCTACACGAACGAGTTTCTGCAATCACTGTAACACTGTACGGTACCCGACGTCGGAAAGTATCCGGCTCGAAGGACCAAAAATGTTCACTCTTTACACCGAACCAAGGTATCCAGCTGGTGTTAAAATTGTAAACGCTGAAAGAGGAGTCAAAGTCAGGAGCACAGGTCACAGAGAAGTAGATAGGTTAAAATTATCACAGGTTTATTTAAATGGATTACAAGAGTATAGGTAACGAAAGGCAAAACGGTAGAACGATTATATAGGTGTTGTAGACCTAGAACGACTAAATTGTTGAGCTAAGTCGCCCCTCTCACCGCTTTCACCCCCGCTCTCGCCGCTGGAGACGGGGAAAGAGCGAGATGATGGAGTTGGCTCAAACACAGGGTGTGGAGTGCTCCACACCCTCCACGCAAAAGTCGCCAGCGCTGCACTTTACCCGACATCAGTAATAAATGACATCTTGTCAAACGACGATAAAGATTCGCTATGCATAGAGTCAATCATCAGTTCTATTCCGCAAGATTATTCGCCTAAATCTGATGTATTTTACCAAGCATCACTAGCAGTCGATATTTTTCCAATCAGCAATATTGATTCACTACACATAGAGTCAATCGGTAGCGAAACTAGTGCCCTGTCGATATTTATGAAAAGGGAAATAAGCTTCAACTCAAGCGAATATCACCATGAATCGAGCACATCATCGATTGATAACGTTGATGGTGAAATGTTAATTCCTTACGATTTTTGGGAGCGTTTTTGGAGAACTGACGGAATGCGACTAAAAAAAGGTTGGTGCGACGAGTTTAACAAATATTTTAAGCTCCAATATCCCCATTGCGTGATTGCCTTCCAGTGGCATAAATGTAACACGCACAAATCGCCATACTTTCGTGCCGCTGCTCACTGCAAAAATACATCTTGTGTCCAGTTCAAATTCAAAGTAGTTACGCTTATCATTCACCCTTTCCACAATATACGAGTTGAGGTACACCTAGATAAAAAAATCTGCCATGCCAGTGGGGAAATTCATCGTCGGTTTATTAGGGGAAGCGACAGACAAATAATTGGAAAAGAATTAGAGGGGTATGCACCCAGCGCGTTAAAATTGAAAATGTTCGCAAATGCAGCTGAAGATGTTTTGGTGTCCGGGAATTGGAATGATGCGCCTAGCTTAATGCTTCTTAAAAAAATATCGAGTGAAAATCACACTAAAAATGACCTTGATAAAGATTCAACAGTTTTCTTGGAAAAGTTGAGCAAACAATTTAAACAATCGTGGCCTGGTAAATTTTGTAAGGGATACATACAAGGGCACTGTATAGAGCCGTTCTACCTTCTTTTATTCACCGAGCAGCAGATTTTGTACCATCTCTCTATATAAAAACCTATCTTTTGTAATTTAGATGCAACAGGTTCAATTATTGCTCGTCCATGTGACGTTACAAAACCAATTTATTATTATGCGCTCATAGTACCCGGGAACAAAGAGTGCGCACCGTTGCCGATTGCGGAATTTATTTCTAGTGTGCACAACATTCCGTATATCTCCATGTTTCTTGCTGTGTTCAACCACACATTACGGCAAATGACCAGCCGCCGCGTAGTCATTGACAAGATCGAAACCGACTTTAGCTTGAGCCTAATACAATCGGTACTTAAAGGTTTTAACGACATGTCTCTGATGCGATATTTAAACTTGGAATATGATCTCTTAAAGGATAAGTACGCCGCAGTTCCGGAGATTACAAAGGTACACGTGTGTTCTACACATACATTACGCACGGTAATGAGAAAAGTCAAAACTTTGTTTCGCTTTCCGGAACAGAGAAATCTGGCTACGGCATTGATCACGCAATTGATCCATTGTTCAGACCTGAATACTTCGGAGGCTGTTTTTCGTGCAGCTGTACGCGTTTTTGATTGCGGAGAAAAATGTGGTGACTTCGACAGACTTGTAGAAGGTATCAAAAATACCGAAAGAGATACCAATTAGAATAATTTATTCGACATTGACACCGCAGGGCAAACGGATCCAGAATTATTAGTGAGTGACACGGAGCCAACGCATCTATTGCGCCACAGCTCACCATTTTGGTTGTTTTTCAAACGCATTCGCGATAATGAACTCGAAAAATTAACTATTGCAACCTTTGCGAATAATGATTATTACTGCTCGGATTTCATCGCGTATTTGCTTGAGCATTTGCTTCCA
This sequence comes from Tenthredo notha, assembly GCA_914767705.2. NCBI lineage: Eukaryota > Metazoa > Arthropoda > Insecta > Hymenoptera > Tenthredinidae > Tenthredo > Tenthredo notha. The sequence continues at coordinate 14,241,100 of OU611911.1, read as the reverse complement.
TTCTTTCCACTCTGGTCTGCTATTACGCTGCAAAAGTTTGGATTATCGCGTGATAGTAATGCCAGTGTGGAAACCTGGTTTAAAATAGTTAGAAAGGATATTTTCGATAGAAACCTAGATATCTCGGCACCTAGATTTGTTCAGAAAATGGAATCCTATCTTATAACTCGTTTTCGCGAAAGGCGGTTCTCTCTTAAAACCGAGCGCCAAACCCGCAAGAATAAAAATAATTTTGAACTAGAAGAGGAAACTTGGATAAAAAAACGAAGATCACAAACTCACTTCAGGTGCAAAAAAGTCGTATCTTCGCATAAGGTTGATATCCACAAATCGGCGGAGCGTGTAGAAAACTCTGTACTAGATTTGACAGATGTCAAAATTGAGAGCGATGACGTGTCAAGTCGAAATATGCCTGATTCAAGTCCTTGTCATGTCATTAGTGAACAAACGTTATTCATGCTCCCTTCTGATCACAATACAGTCAAACCTCGTTATATCGCGGACGATGGGGGTATAGGGGAAGAGAAAAGCGGAGAACCGCGATATAACTTAGTTCTCCCACCAGTCACTTGAATCTCTCAATCGCTCCGCCTCTTTTTTTTTTTTGGGCGTCTAACCGGCCGGGCTTTAAAGTGTCATGTTGTGTCTGGTCTGTCTTTAATTATTGTTTTTGCCTATGAAAAGACTGCTTAGGATCGAACAGTGAGGAGTGCAGTGATGCAGGAGTGACTTGCGGTTTATGTGAAAGATTGAGTATTGACTAGGAATCCTGTTTCACGTTGTGAGTGCGATTTTTGCTTGCTGCAGAGCCGTGATTGTCGGTTTCAACTACTTCGGCCATATTATTTCGTTACGCTGGCTGTGACTTGCGTGTGTGTGTGGTGTTTATCTTGACTGTCGCTCTGTGTGTTCGCTGGTAGCTCGGCGCTTAGGTCATTCTTCCGCGACGGTATTGTTTTGATCACTGATATGCCTAAGCCTGTGTGCGCCTTATGCTTCGCTGATATCGACAAGTCAAATGAAGGCATATCAGCCGGGACTGTCTGTGCACACAGTTTTCACATTGTATGTGTGAAAACAAGGCTGGTGCTGTTAACTTCGAGAGAGGCTGCTGCTGCAGTGCGTAGCACCTGTCCTGTATGCCAACCGAATTCTAGCTCTAGCTCTGAACACCTAGCCGTCCTCAAGTCCATCAATGAGCGACTCGGCAAGTTGGATACTACCGTGGCTAAAGTTGACTCGCTTGCAGCCGATGTTTTAGGACTGCACACCAAATTCGACTCGCTGGTTGCCGACAATGCGCATTTCAGGAAGGAGATTGTTGAGGTCAAGAGCGCTATCTCGACTGTCAAAGAGGATGTAGTCGGACTTGCTCAAGAGGTCGCAGGGCACGAAGAACGGGTGAAGAAGATCGAGGGGAAGCTTGCAGCTGAGTCCGCTAACAGCCTGGCTCCTGCTGATGAGGCCCTACTGCTCCGCTTGGCATGCCGAGACACTGAGAACCAGCTGATCATAACTGGTATGCCCGAGAGTCCGAATGGGGATGACGACACGAAGGCTCTTTTGCCGAAATTAGCTCGAGCTCTCGATACCCTCATTCCCCTATTTGATGTGGTCAAAATGGAGCGCATGGGTGGTTCAGGAAGCAGAAGGAAGAAGACGTCTCCTTCGGGCGGCTCTCAACCTCGCGCTGGAGGTCGGGCGATCCTACTGGAACTCTCGACCAAAGAAAAGTGCGATCGTGTGGTAGATGCGAAGAGATTGAAGCCGAACCTTACGGCTACCAACATTGATGGGAGTCTGCCGGACAGCAGAATCTATATCAATCGGCGTCAACCTGTGCAGCTGCGCCAACTTCGCGATCGGGTCCTCAAACAATTCCCGGCTATCCAACCCAAATCTGTTTGGCTTGCAGACGCGTCTACATACGGGGTAGTGCTGATGCAAGACCGGTGAGGGTACTGCCTTCTACTGATCTGTCGGCTTTATCTCTCTGACTTTTTGGATCAACTGCACCCGCTACCATTTCAGCGTCACCTGGTATAATTGCTGACCCTGTACTCAATGTCTGCTGTCTGAATGCGCAGTCTCTTCCAGCACATCTCGATGAGTTCCGGGAATTCTTCAGACTTAACGCCTATCACCTTATTGCTGTCACTGAAACCTGGCTCAACGACCGCATTTTGGACCAGCAAGTTGCACTTTCATCTTACACCTTGCTCTGAGTGGACCGTAGAGGACGACATGGCGGGGGGGGGGGGGGGGGTTGCGCTCTACCTAAGGGAGGGGCTGTGTGCTCGGATTGTAGCCTCGTCTTCCTCGCTGCAGCGTGATGGGGTTCCTGAATACCTCATGGCCGAAGTATGGAGTGTCTCTCGCCCAAAAGTTCTGGTGGGGGTGGTCTATAGATCGCCAAAGGTTGGCTCACTAAGCCTATTTGAAGATGAGTTGATAGCTCTCGTGCCACGGTACAAGTTTGTTTGCGTGCTTGGGGACTTCAACGCGGATTCGCTGTCTGCTACCTATGACGCTATACATTTGAAAGATTTCTTCGCGACGCAAAGCTTGGATATTGTACCACTTCAGCCTACTCACCACACTACAACATCCCATACGTGGCTAGATATCTGTGCCGTTAGCGACTTGACGTCGTTAGCTGCCTGGGGCTAGTCTGCTCAGCCATTCCTTTCGGGACACGATCTCATATATGTGTCTCTAAAGTATGTCGTCCCTCGTTGTCCACCGAAGATCGTCCGCTATCGTCCGTGGGATGAGGCTGATCAGGATGCTGCTCGTGAGGTCGTCTCGGCCTTTGACGTGTCCTTGCTGGACAGCCAGCCTACAATTGACTACAAGCTTACAGTCTTCAACTGTCTTGTGGAAGACCTATTAGAGCGCGCGGTGCTGCTACGTGAGGTGACAGTGAAGCGATTGCCGGCTCCCTGGCTTAGTTCGGAGCTTCGATGTCTCATGCGCCAAAGGGACGCATGTTTTAGGGCGGCTAAACGTTCGCGCTCGCCGCTAGTGAAGGCGAGATATGTATTGCTCCGAAAGGAGCTCAAGGCTAGGATGGCTGCCGCTAAGTCTGCGCATCTTCAATCCAGGTTTGACACGGCGGGTAATTCGCGACACTTTTGGAGGGAAATAGACAAATTACGGCTCACGAAGTCCGCAAGTCATGCGCTTCCCGCAGATTTATCTTGTAGCTCACTTAATCGCTACTTTGTTTCGGTGTCGTCGAGAGAAACGTCAGAAACATCTGGTGCTGCTACCGCTGAACTGTCTACTCCCTGTGGCGCGGACCGTTTTCACTTCACGGAAACCAACGCGAAATGTGTGGAAGAGGTAATAACAAGAATTATCACGCCAGCACGCGGCCCGGACGAGACACCTATCCAGGCCTACAAGGCATTCCAGTCCTTAATTGCACCGCTTATTACGATGCTCTTCAATTCGTCTCTAAGAGAAGGGGTGTTCCCGGCACTGTGGAGGTACTCTATCGTTACTCCGTTGCCTAAGACGCGCCATCCGACAGTGTGCTCTGATTTCCGCCCCATCTCACTGCTTTGCGCGCTATCTAAAGCCTTGGAGCGCATTGTATATAGCCAAATCACGCGATTTCTGGCTGAAAACGACTCTCTCGATCCGCGACAGACAGGTTTCAGGAAAGGTTCCGGGACTCAGAAGGCTGTACTACGGCTTGTAGATGACATTCGGCTTGGTATCGATGATCGCATGGTCACTGTGGCTGTATTTCTCGACTTTTCTAAAGCGTTTGATACTGTAAACCACAGCCTGCTCCTGCCCAAATTGCAGGCCTTTGGCCTCTCGAGGGTCGTTCTTGGATGGTTTCGCTCCTATCTTGGTGGCCGTATGCAGGCTGTCCGTGGGTCTGGGCATAGTTTATCTGAGTGGCTCCCGCTCTGTTCGGGTGTTCCGCATGGTAGTGTTCTCGGTCCGCTCCTCTTCTCGCTCTTCATCAATGATCTGCCGCAGATCTTGCGTCACACGGTACACCTGCTGTATGCCGATGACTAAGTCATTTATCGTAGGTGCTCTCTCGATACTCTCGCTGAGTCGATGCGGCTACTAAATGAGGATATCGATGGAATTGTGGGCTGGTGTCTAGCTAATAAACTACAACTCAACGCAGGAAAGACCAAGGCAATGATATTCGGCAGTTCGAGATATGTCATTGCAGCTAAGTCACTGGAGCTCCCTGAGCTTGTATTGCAGGGGGTACCAATTGAATTCGTGTCTTCCTTCCGGTACCTCGGGGTAATTCTGGATAACACCCTATCATGGACTGAACATGTCTCTCAAATTTGTAAGAGGTCCGCGGGTGCACTATATCGCATACGCTTGAATGACCATCACTTAAACAATGAACTGAAGCGTCGTTTAGTAGTTGCCTTGGTCTTCCCATTCGCTGATTATTGCGCCGCTGCGCTAACTAATTTGTCGAGCGGATTGGAGCGAAAGCTCCGGATTACACTAAACAACTGTGTCCGATTTTTGCTTCGACTCCCGCGTACTGTGCACATCTCGTGGCATAGGCGTAGTCTTGGGAATATGGCGATTCGGGAAAATGACGGATTCGGAAAAACAACGATTCGGGAATTTGCTCGGTCGGGAATATGACTATTCGGGAATTTAGTGTGTCGGGAATATGGCGATTCGGGAAAATGACGGTTTCGGGAAAACAACGATTCAGGAAAACAAGGATTCGGGAATTTGCTAGGTCGGGAATATGACTATTCGGGAATTTAGTGTGTCGGGAATATGGCGATTCGGGAAAATAACGGTTTCGGGAAAACAACGATTCGGGAATATAGTCGGTCGAGAATATGAACTTTCGGGAATTTGACGATTCGGGAAAATAACAATTCGGGAAAACGATAGCGTTTGTATCGCAAGATTCGGGGACCCTATAGTGAGTTGTCGATAAAAAATCTTAATGTTTCACTACTGCCTGCACTTGTAGTTTTTTTCTGCGTTTTCTGAATATTCATTATTTGTCACAAGCCACTCAATGCTATGTAATCACATAACATCCAACATCCAATATTCAATCTCCATAATTTTGTATCTTGTGCATTGAGGACCTACTGACTGTAAGCTTCGAATGTACAGGTACGTATGAACTGACTCGCAGGATTGAAATGGCTTCGTTTAATATTTCCACATCGGACGATGCCCACTTCAGTCAACTTGAAAGCACAATTTTACCAAAAAGGCGGAAGATGAGAAAGCCAAAGTTCGCAGACAACTTGACTGACGACGAAGGTATGTTCCCTCACAGCCTCCCACTTGAAGTTTGATAGAGATTCTGCATGTGATGCATTCCGTCATTTGTCGCTGAGTCTTATAGTACATTCTTTTTTTAACTGTTCATAATGTTTGAAACCTCAGGTTCAATGCCTACGAAGCCTGGAAACCAAGTCATGTTGCCTCCGTCGACATACTTGCCATACATTGATCGCCAGATAACTACAGAAGAGTCTCCTCGTCGTAATCGTGATGATCAATCTCTTAGTTCATGCGAACAAAAAACACTATCGTCCACATGCAGAACAATTGCTCAGCAGGGTAACCAAATAAATGGTGGCGATCAGTCTCCTCTTCCACGTACCCAAAAAGGAATGATGTCCACATTTAAAACCAATTCTCACCATAGTCGCGGAATTAAACATGATGAGTCCTCTCAGATGCAGATACAACAACTAAAACGATATCCATCGATTAATACTGCTCAGGAAGAGTGCCAAGTTATCTCAAATGTGCGTTGTTCATCACAAAAACAAGAAACAGTGTATATTGCAAAAGTTCATACTGCCCAGCAGCCACAACTTCCCACAATACATATCCCTCAGCATAAAAGCTGTCATCGTCAGCGGGAGGAGATTGGGGATTATGACGCTTTTGCACAAAGTATGTATAGGTTGATCTGCCTTGGTCTGTTAGCAGTGCCGTGCCTAGGGGTGGCGCAAAGGAGCAGTCGCGCCAGGCGCCGCGCCATGAAAGCGGCATGCAAGTGAATTTTTTTTTTTTTTTTTATCAAAAAATATGGAATTTATGAACTTGAGAATGGTTCTCCTTGCGTATGTATCATGGTTTCACTGTGACCAGCGTAAAATAAATTGGTGTGAAAATGAAAATGTTGAATGTGTCGCAACCGATATGAGCGCGTATATGCGCCTCACATTACTTCAGTGTCCCACACTACACATTCGGCATGGAGCGCGCCGCGTAGGCCCACCGCCACACGCACAGCACACTAAACAACCTTTTGTAGCTTGGCAACAGCCCCCACCATTGTCTATACTACTGCCCCGTGCGCGCTTTGCTCGGTCCCGCTGGTGGTGGTCCCGACGCCACGGTTTCGCATTAGACTTTGGTCCGCCGCTATTGGGTATTGCCATTGGTATAGCGAGAGAGCGTGTATATATCTGAATTTGTTGTCGCGCTTCCAAACATTATTTCGATCTTATTCGATATATCTCGACTGTTCAAGCTCCAACAGAGCACAGGAAATATAGAGCAATTCATCTAATAAACATAGTTTGTACTTCTATTTTGTATAGAATATATAATTGATATATCTCCCACCATGGAGCGGAAAAAAAAATCCGGTTGGGAATATAAAAGAATGCGCCTCGTCAAGGAGGCTGAATTGAAAAAAAATAAAAGTATTGATACTTTTTTTTCCAAAAGTAGTGGGGAGCGTCCAGAAAATGAGACAACTGATGATGAGTCGGTGCGAACCGAAGATACAAATACAAGTCGTCCGACTCCCGCTCCCATCGCTATTTTACCGCCGACCAACAGCCTTACCCCAACATGCTCCAAATTTTTAGATCCTTCAATAATTACATCGAATTCCAACAGTTCTAGTGAGAATTCGGAGCCAGGAGCGAAACGTATTAAATTAGGGTCATCGATAAGCGAAAGCACAAAATCGCCGAAAGCTCCAGAAGCGATTAATGATCAGATATTTTCTGATCCTTCGACATGGCCGTTTATCACCGATCATAAAATTCGACAGCTTATTGTTGAAAAAGGTCCTGCGCAAATAAAAGATTTTGATTTTCCCGTCGAGAACGGTAGGCGTTTTTCACCTGCTTATTATAGCCGGCGACTCAATAGCGGCGAAGTAGTGACTCGACCCTGGCTAATTTACTCGAAAGAAAAAAATAGTGTATATTGTTTCTGCTGTCTCCTATTTTCAAAACATATCTCAGGACAGTGGCCCACAAACGGTTCCTCTGACTGGAGTCATCTGTCGCGAGATCTTACGTCGCACGAAAAATCTGTGAAACATTTTACGGCGTTCAAAAGTTGGAAAGAATTCAACCATCGATTACGATCTGAAAAAACTGTAGATAAAGAACATGAGCGCATATTGAATCGGGAAATCGAGCACTGGCGTAATGTTATGCACCGTATTATCAGTATTATACAGTATCTAGCCACACAATCGCTCGCACTGCGTGGTGGTTCTAGTAACTTATACGACCGTAATAACGGAAACTTCTTGAAGCTCATAGAACTATTTGGAAAATTTGATCCGATAATGGCAGAGCATATTTCACGCATTAAAAACGAAGAAACGCGGTGCCATTACTTGAGTAATAGAATCCAAAATGAAATTATCTTGTTGATGTCCAACAAAATACGCGACTCTTTATTGGAAATGATAAAAGTGGCAAAGTGGTACTCTATCATATTAGACTGTACGCCTGACAAAAGTCGTATTGAACAGATGTCTTTGATTATCAGATTCGTTGCATATAATCAGAAGGCTAAGCAATTTGAAATAAGAGAACATTTCCTCGGATTTCTCCCTGTCACTGACACCACAGGCAAGGGATTAACAGAAGTTATCCTCAATGAGCTACAAAATTTGGGCATAGCCCTTTGCGATATGCGCGGTCAAGGCTATGACAATGGGGCGAATATGAAAGGAAAACATTCTGGGGTGCAAAATCGCATTCTGCAAAGGAATCCTCGTGCTTTCTTTGTCCCTTGCTCAGCCCATACTCTCAATCTTGTAGTTGGTGATGCTGCTGCCGTCACGGGTCAAACGACAGGCTTTTTTGACCTTATTCAGAAGCTGTATGTTTTTTTTTCTAGTTCAACAACTAGGTGGGATGTGCTGAAAAAACATATCTCATCACTGACTCTGAAAGCTGTCAGTGATACGCGTTGGGAAAGTAGGGTTGATGCCATCAAACCTTTGAGGTACCAGATTGGAGAAATTTATGACGCACTTGTGGAAATATCGCTAGATGAGAAAAGAGATAATCTATCGAAACACGAAGCTCTGTGCTTGGCCCAGTCCATTGCAAATTTTAAATTCATTTGTAGCGTGATTATTTGGTTTGATATTTTGAACAAAGTCAATGTCGCTTCGAAATTATTACAAAGTCCACGACTCAATATAGTTGAATGCTGCAATGTCCTGGATAAAACCACAGATTTTCTGAAACAATATCGATCCGAAGAAAGCTTTTCTAGAATACTGGACGAAGCGAAAGATTTAGCAGTCGAGGTGGAGATAGAGCCGATATTTCCTCCTAACAATACGGTCCGCGCTCGACGTAAGAACCGTCAGTTCGAATACGAAGCTCGAGATGAATGCTTAACTGACCCGGAGAAAAAATTTAAAATAGAATTCTTCTACCACGTTGTTGATACAGCAGCAGCATCGATGGAAGAAAGATTTCAGCAACTACAGGCGCATAATAATGATTTCAAATTTTTGTATGACATTCATGCTCTCAAGTTTTTAACAAAAGAAGAAATAATGCGAAGCTGCAAAGATTTGCACATAACATTAACAGATAAGGAGAACATGGATATTGATGGGATTGATCTCTGTGACGAAATTATGAATCTAGCTGCGATCTTGCCTTCTGATCAAACCCCAATTGAAGTTCTAAACTTCATTGCAGAAAATGAGCTTTTGTCAATTGTACCCAACGTTGTCGTCGCTTTGCGGATATTGCTAAGTTTGCCCGTTTCAGTAGCATCGGGAGAGCGGAGTTTCTCGAAATTGAAACTCATCAAAAATTATCTGCGGTCGACCATGAGCCAGGAACGCTTGGTCGGGTTGGCCACCATATCCATTGAAAGCGAATTATGCGATCACATCGATTATCAGGAACTGATTGCAGATTTTGCAAAAGTAAAAGCGAGAAAAATAAATTTTGAGTGAAGGCTATTTTTAAAGAATAATAAAAAGTCTAGTGGTTTGGAGTCGATAAATACGGTGGGAGTGACGAATCACCGGGTCCACTATCGATTATTTGTTGATTTTTATTTAACCTTTATAGTATACGTATATTTAGTTACGAATCCCCCAGTTACTTTATCTTATTAACTTTTCAGTTTACTGTAATTTTATTTCTTTCTTCTCTTTTCTTTAGTGTGTAGCTTTATGAGTTGACTATTATTCTTATTTCTCCCTATGTTATATGTGTATATTCTCTATCATTAACCCTTCGTAGTCACTCTGGGTGGATTTCACCCAGGCATTCTGGCCCAAATATCTATTCTTTGACAAATTGACCTATTTACGATTTTTTTTTTTAAATATGTTGTCATTTGAATTTTGACATACCGACTCTTGATACATGTTCTAGAAAGTTTGAAGTATTTTCTAGTATTTTTTTGATCCCGATCGAACTGATAGTTTTCACACAGCAATCATTTAAAAATTGACTGGGTAAATTTCACCCAAGTGTGACTACCGAGTGATTCTACAGAAGTGTGACTACGAAGGGTTAAACGGGACTCAGTCTCATGATGTAATAAATAGGTTATTATCAATATTATATTTGTATTGAAAAAGGCGGTTTCTCTCAGTCTGCGCCAGGTGCCCCAAGGGCTAGGCACGGCGCTGGTGGTAGTTCGTCAAGAGAAGAGTTAAGTGAATTTATTATTATTGGTTTGGTAATTTTTGAAATGTTGATAGGGTTTTTCGGCATAGGGAAGCTGTCCGTTTCGTCGTCTGTGGATGTGTCTTCCATCGAGTCGTCTAGGGGACTGTCTGTTTCGGTATCAGTAAATAGATCGTATTCTATGTCTTCTTCTAGTGGGACAATCAGTCTTTTTACAGGTAATAATTCATTTATGGGACTGTCAGTTGATGGGTGGTCTGTTAACGGTGCGTTTCGGAAGTGTGTTGTTTCTTGTCTTGTTGTTAAGAAGTCCATAGGAATTAGGTCGGGTTCGTCTTTTTCTGGAGTTGAGTCGACGTTAGCTTTATATTTTTTTATAGGAGCTGGATTTGCTGAGTCGTCCGTACTTTGTCGTGCGCGGGTTGGGAATTGATGAGTTTCCTTTCTTTGTTTTGTGTCAGGTCTTGTTACGTTGTCTGAACTAGAATTTCGATTGCGTTTTCCGTGTATTGGTAATAGTTTGTCAGTGTCTTCGGGTGGATTGCGTGATAGTGCGTCTGCGTTACAGTTGATCTGTCCTTTCTTATATACGACATTATAGTCGTATTCTTCTAATTTAAATCTCCATCTAAGTAGTCGCGAGGTCGGGTCTTTGACGCTGCTAACCCAAACAAGTGGTTTATGATCGGTAACGAGTGTGAACTTGTGTCCATATAAATAGGGTCTAAAGTGATGTACTGAATATACGATGGCTAGTAATTATTTTTCGATTACAGAGTAATTTAGTTCTGCTTTATTCAGTGTTCGTGAGGTGTAAGCTATTGGTAGGTCTTCTCCTATTTCACCTTGGCTGAGCACGGCGCCGATCGCGTATTTAGACGCGTCAGTCGTTAAGATGAATGGTTGATCGAATTTGGGGTATTGTAGTATAGGAGATGTACATATCGAGTCTCGTAAAGTTTCAAAAGCCATTTGGTGTTCTGACGTCCAAATAAATTTAACATCTTTCTTTAGTAAGGTTGTCAGTGGTCTCGATATTTTAGAAAAGTTTTCGATAAAGCGTCTGTAGTAGCCGATTAGGCCAAGAAATTGTTTGATTTGCTTAGCTGTTTTAGGAACTGGGTATGCTTTGACTGCTGTTATTTTCTTCGGGTCTGGTTTTACACCATTTTCTGTAATAATATGTCCTAAATAAGCGACTTCTTTTCTTAGGAATTCGCATTTGTTGACTTGTAAACTCAAATTTGCTGACTGTAGTCGATTAGCTAGTTTTCTGAATTTACTTTCGTGTTCTTCTAAAGAGTGCGCGTAAATGACAATGTCGTCTAAATATACGAATGCTATGTTTCCTTCTAAACCAGACAGAACTTGGTCCATCAATCTTTGAAACGTTGCCGGAGCGTTTTTGAGTCCGTATGGCATATTATTGAATTCATAGTGACCATGGGGGGTTGAAAATGCTGTTTTATGTGCGTCAGTTGGGTCCATGGGGATTTGGTGGAAACCTGAAGCGAGGTCAAAAGTCGAGAAGTATTCTGCGTTTCCTAGCTGGTCGAGTATGTCGTTTATATTTGGTAATGGGTATGCGTCACCTATAGTCTTTTCATTTAGTTTTCTGAAATCTATAACCATTCTCCATTTTTTCTTACCTTCCGCATCTGGTTTTTTGGGTACTACCCAAACTGGGGAGTTGTAGGGTGAGGATGATGGTTTGATTACATTTTGGTTTAATAATTCTGAAACTTGTTTCTGTATCTCGTCTTTGTGTACGGTTGGGTATCGGTATTGTTTTACGTTGATTGGGTTAACGTCTGTCGTAATAATGGAATGTTTTGTTAGTGATGTGTTTGATAATGTGTCACCTGGTAGGAAAAATAGGTGATTAAATTCTGTTGTAAGGGCAAGTATGGATTCTTTCTCTTCGTTGTTGAGATGGTCGAGGTGTAATGAGTTTTTAAGTACCGATAATCTGTCTGAACGATTGTTGTTATTATTATCGTTGGCTATTTTAGGTGGTTTAATTTCAATCGCGTCGTTTATTGTCAGCACGTATGGACTGTTTTGGGTCAGATTATTGGGTTTAGCATCGTAGATTAGAACTGAGATATTAGAGTTATTAAAAGTTGAAGTTAAAGCTCGTAAGATTTTGTCCCATTTCTGTTCGCCTAGATCAGTGGATTGATCGGGGATTGAAATTGATTTTGAGTTTTTAGATTCCAGAAAGTTTTTCAAAGAGTTAAGCGTTTTAGTAATGATCGCGTCGTCTATATCGCTGGAGTATTTCTCCATGATAATAGAGTGGTATAGTGTTTGCGAGGTGTTCGAAATTACATCTTTTATGGTATCTCTGATTATATCATTTTTTGCGAATGTAATTAGTTCGTACTCGTTTAAATTAAAAGCTTTTAATAGTTCAACTGAAGTTCTTCGCAAAATTTCAATTTTCTGTGGTATGAAATGAAGGATCGCGCCTGAAGAATTACATATACTGTCGTTAACTATAGAAATTGGTACAGCGTGAGCTTGTTTAATAGGACTTTCGGGCTCGAGTGTACTTGGATGTTCGTTGACAGGTTCTAGGGTTACCGTCGGCACGCTTATCTCAACAGCTGATTCGTTCGAGTTTATTGCGAGTATATATGCTTGACCGCTTATGTTTGTTACTAATGCTTTGCCGCAGTGTATATTGTGGCCTAAATTAATTGTATCTACATAACCTTCGTTGGCTTCTGGATTTGAAACTTTAAGGGGGATTACTTGAGCGGTACGACCTGGTATCGTAATGTGTGTTGCGATTTGTGACTTGTGTTTTTGGAGTTCGAAGGGAATTACTGCATCTGTCAAGGTTAATGTGTTATTTCTGTATGATACAACGGCTTTTTGTTTATATAGTAAGGGCTGTCCGATAATACCATCTTGGGCTATCGGGAAATCTTCGGGGACTACGTGAAATTCGTGTTCTTCGTTATTAATATTTAATTTAGTTGCTGCTAAGGTATTAGTAAATCCGTCAGTTATTCCTGTTAATTTCCGCATTTTAGTTTCGTCGCGTTCTGTCTCTGTTTTTAATGAACTGACTTTAACAATATTTAAGTCTGCGCCGGTATCTATTATGAACATCGATTTTTCTTCTAATTCTTTTATATTGATTTCGACGACTGGTAACAGTCCATTAATCGGTTCTGAATCTGTTTCGAGGACGTGATTTATTGTATTGTTGAACGCGGCTCTGGTTGTGTTGAGTCCGTCGGCACGTTCTCCCGGCGGACAGTGTTCGAGTTTAAAGAACCCTGTGTTAGTTGTTTCTGTGCGTTATTATAGGCGCGTTTTCGGCAGTTCTCTATCGCGTGTCCCTGACGTTTGCAATAATTACAGGATATAGAAGAATATTGTGTATTTTGTTGATTTAGTTGTTGGTTAGGTTGCTGTGGTTGGTTTTGTATTTGTTGTTGTTGGATTTGGGGTTGTTGTTGGTGGTTTTGGGGTTGTTGTTGGTAATTTTGGGGTTGTTGTTGATAATTTTGGGGTTGTTGTTGATAATATTGGGGATGTTGTTGATGGTTTCGGAATTGTTGTCGGTGATTTTGGGGTTGTTGTTGGTAATTTTGAGGTTGTTGTTGGTAATTTTGAGGTTGTTGTTGATAATATTGGGGTTGTTGGTTATTGTAATTACGTTGTCTGCAGTTATCTATCGTATGTCCTTGGCGTCGACAGTAGCTACAGATTCCATAAGTGTGATATTGTGCGTTCGGTTGGTTAGGCATCTGTCTGTTCGCTGGTTGGGGTAGATTATCGCGAGTACGTTGTCTACAGTTTTCTACTACGTGTCCTTGGCGTTTGCAATAATCACAGGAAATAGAGGGATTACGATAGGTGGGTTGTTGAAGTTGGTTATTAAGTGTATTATAGGCACAACGATTCAAATATTCCTGTTCTTCTGTGGTAGCCATATCGATGGCTTCTCCTAAAGTGGTTGGGTGTGAACCGGCTACTCTAATTTCGATCTCAGGGATCAAGCCTCTAACAAAGCACTCAAGTACGTTAGTTTCGACTGCTGCGATCGTGCCGGCAGTATCGTCTGCATTTGAATTGTTGATGGCCTGTTTTGTGTTGTATAGTATGTCTTGTACTGTCGCGCTATAATCTAAAACACTTTGGTCGCTTCTTTGTCTGATACTGTTCAACTCTGCTTGCCATTCAAAGATTGTCTTTTTAGGTAGAAATGCTTGTTTTAAGACTTTGAGGATTTCATCGATGTTAGTATATTCTCTACTTCCCAAGTATGATTCAGCTATTCCATAGATTTTAGTTCTGACCATTCGCGTTAGGACTGGACGTTGAGCTGGTTTGATAAGAGATTTTGCATTTTCGCAGCTACTTATGAAGCTATTTATATTCAAATTTTTCCCATTGAAATGTGGGATTGTTTCGTTGATGTCTTTAAGAGACCAATGAGAGGTTCCCGTTTCCTCGGATGAGTTTCCAGGTTGATCAGGCATTTTGCGATTTTGTGAATTAGATTATTTCGAGTGTGGTGTGTGTGTTTATTATAATTAAAAAAAATAACTTACAAGCTGATGACGAGAATAAGAAAAATATTCATAGTAATACGAGTCTGAGTCGGTGTTGTAGGTGAAGTTGGTGTCGAGAAGTCGTCGAGAAGAGTGTGGGTGTCACGGCTCGTGGGTCTAGTTGTCGTGAAGAGTATAGGTATCACGGCTCGGGAATCTGGACTTCGTTGCAGCGAGATCGCTGATCGTTGGATTCAGATGAATCTTTGTGGGGCTAGGTGCCTTTGAGGATGTTGTCAACTTCTTATCTTTCATCAACTTTGGTTTATTGTTGAATTATTTCCTTGATCTTGTAGAGGTATTCGAGGAGCACTGTGTTATGTTCTCACTTCAATATCCACGTATATAATGCATACACTTTATATATTATAGGTTCGGTAGATTTAGTGGATTTATGTTGATCTAGTGATTTAGTAGATTTTGTAGATTTTGTGATTTGGTAGATTTAGTAGATTTAGTAGATTTATATTGATTTCGTGATTTAGTAGATTTTGTATGACTTGTCACGATGATTCAATCACTCGATGGTAATCACTCGTATCACGTATATATAACTTCGTAGAATTCACTTATTTGTCACTGTATTTTCCGGTAAACGAGGTAGTTCCGCTGCCACCATTGTTATGAATTAGGAAGGCGTTGCCACCATTGTTATGAACTAAGAAGTTGAGGTGGTTAAGCTGCCACCGTTGTTATGAGTTAGGTTGATGAGAGTTATGAGATGTCGTTGAGTTCGTCCCTCGTTTTTATACCCTTAGGTAACCGGATTGGAGTGGTAGGTGACTGACGTGAATATTCATATATAAATGATAACTAAATGGTTGTTTATTGGTAATGATTACAATGATGGTAGAACCATCTATATGAGTTTTACAATTGTCGAGTTTGACTGAGAGTAATTTTGGGTTAGTGATTTATGATTCTAGAGCGAGTCTGAAAAGTGACTGCTTTCTTTGATGGTTTGGATGCAAGTGATGAGTGCAAGTGCAAGTGCAATATTGGTTACTATCTAACTGGATGATGAGATCATCCTTTTCATTGTTCTCCCGGGCTTGAGCGCGTTTATGCAGGTGCAGTTTTATCGGTGCATAGATAGGGATGCGGTTCTTAGAAGGTATGGTGAGGCTTCCTCTGATAGGAGGCTGAGAGACTGGGTGGATGCAGGATGTTGTGTCTTGGGTAATGGGTGTGAGGGTGTAGGAGAGTGTGGGGTAGTATGGGATACGTAACACTGGCATGATTGTTGTAAGGTAAAGCCAAATCCTCTGAACTAACTAGGAGTCGACCATAACTCCGGGTCACGGATCTCGACCAAACTTATAGGGGTATTCTTTCGTACCAAAATATGAAGTACCTGATAGACAAAGCTCCGGATTGGGTCTTTATTCCATCAATTTAATAATATATATATTGAAAATCATCGTTAAATGGGTTTTCCAAATTGTCCTGGAATAATCTGTTTCTGCTTGACGTCTGGAGTTTCTATACTGCGGTGAATATTTATACATTGAATCCAGTGGTTATTGTACTTCGAATCCCTAAAATTTATCATCTTAGGTATAGAAAATCATTTTATTCTGCGTCTCTTCACACATTGCTTCTCGTTGTTCATCACTCGGACAGTATTCATTTGTTGAATTTGAAGACTTCTTCCCACTTGAAAGACGTTGAATATAGTCAGTTTTAATACTCCCACTGGCAGCATACAAATCCTGTAAATTACCACATAATATTAATCTTACCACAGTACTATAGTTCATATTTTGGAAATATACACTGTGACGTGCACTGCCGACGGTCTGGGTTTGAGGCCGGGCAGGCCACGACTACAAAGCCAGGCACTCTTACCACGTTTGGCTCATCGGAGAATTTACTATTTACCTAAAAATTATAAACTAGCTTACTCCCGATGAGTTTACGATATGTTGGGCGCCAGGTACCTTGAATGATACCGCGGTAACAAAATGACGTTAAAATCAAACTCGAAATAATATTATTAAAGAATTAAATAAAAGATAATAAATACAAATATAGCGACGATAATTAACTAAAAGTAATGCGATAATACACGGTAAGCTCAGCGTGAGGGGAACATGGGGGCGAAATAATATAGATAAGACTCAAAAATAATTTTCAGGTTTATGGATTTTTATCGCAAAGAAACCAATTAAAATAGAACAATGAATGATAACAATTAATACGAACAATAAAACATAAGGTTAAACAATTAAACAGCCAAAGCCGATCACATAAGTCGGTCGGAACACAAATTAAACAAGATACACGAAAATACTATCAAAGACAGCTGACTGACTAGGTCACACACATAAAAGTAGGGCGGGGGGGTAATACAGAACATTAGGGAATATAGAACAAGGGGATAGGTAAGTCAGAACAATTAAATAATACAGAAAGAAGGAAACGATATCTTATGGTACGGTAGAAATCAATCACGGAATAATATTAGTTCACAATAAATGGGTCGATAACGTAGCGGGATCACAAGTCCAGAATCAATAATTTGTGGACTTCTAATGATTAATTAGACGGGTCGGTATTACAGAATATTCCCTAGAAGAGGGCAAGGCGTCGGAATCAAATTCAAATAAGCTCGTACAAAGATGGCCAAGGCAACTTTACACGAGGCACGCCATGCGGCTACGAAGTACACGTTAACAAAAGGGACGCTAGACTTTATTACAATTAATAATTCGAAATAACGATAATTATACCAGCTCAAGGTTTCACTAGTGGTTTAAGATTACTTTCAATCGAAAAGGGCTAAATTAATCGGGATATTATCACAATATCGTATCTACAGCCTGTAGACCGATTCTTCCAGAAACACGTGGCTCAACAAGCCGTCGAGATCAATTATCGTAATTTTTTACTACGCAACTAATTTTTCCACGTGGGAAATCCTTATTTCTGGGACTAGATTTTACAGTAATTAGGGGGGATCCAGATTAACAATTAATTACACTTACAAGAGAATCGATACAAAAATAGTTGATAGGGGACAGAGAAATAATGATACGATAATAAATGACGATACGATAATTAATGACGACACGATAAGGAATAACGATACTTTCTCGAAAAATCAATCAGTAAGGCATAGGGGACACAATGAACAATAATACAATCAATAATCAGTGATTAAACAAAACTAAAGCACGACAATTCGATGATATATTAACGGCGTCACAACCACGCAATAAGAAACGGATTTCTTTTTAATCAATTTAATATCAATCGAAGGGTCGTCTAGAGTTGGAATCTTACCTTAATCAAGGCACTAATACACTAACTGAAGTTAGAGAAATTAATTCGCAACAATACTTTACAAACGATACAGTTTTCTTCAAACAAAGGAATTTACGGTAAAATAATTGAAAAATAATCAATACTATATCTTATCGATACTACGTCCAAGCAAGAAGTGAGGTTTCTAGGTCTGTCGCTAGGCAGATGCAATTTTGGGGGAGGTGGAGGATCTACGCATAAAATTAATAGGCGTATTCTTCTTCTGCCGGGTTGTGTCGCGGGCCTGACAGGGTCTTTTGGCACTTCGAGCTTTGGCCAGGGGTTTGTTAGATGGCTCGTCATGTTCTCGATATCCTGGAAGGCGGAATTTCTGCATTTGAACCGGTGGACCAAGCCGGTACGAGACAGGTAGAGGGAAGGAGGAAGCTACTCCACGTTATAGATTCGTTATGCAGCGCTCTTCCAGGCATATCTCTGGATACGTTGACTCTTTTCCCCTGGCTAATCACTCGAAGGCCGGGTGACCCGCCAGGCCGGATGAGATTGAGGGATGATCTCCCTCGGTGTCGTCAGGCCGGAACGGTACGGGAATATAAGATAGGGGGGAACGGGAAAAACATTAGTACATGAACTTATAATTATAATTAGGGACCTTGGGCAGTTGAGCTGGGACTTCTCGCTTTGACTTGATTTCTATAATAAGGTGGTCACTTCGGTCTGGGGAAGAGGAGATGGTTAAATACGAGGCTTTCTATTTTGCCTCGTTACAACATCTATATACTCAACTAATGAGACGAGGTTAGGTCAGAATAAGTGAGGTTATTTCGTACGATTAGACATCTTCGGGCTACTGCCGAATTTAGAATCGGACTGCTGCAGAAAAACCTTCCATATCAAGAGTTAGCAAACATTTTTCAATACGAAAATGTTTTATGATTTGTTCGATTTAATGATTTTCTGTATGAATTAACGTATTTACGTCGATCGTCGCGCACACCTTCGTGCAAAACTACTTCTATAAAAGCGTCGTCTGCTCGAAAAGCAGTTGAGACTAATCAAAATGCGAGTGCGATCAAGATCTGTCAAACGTATAGGGCCGTGTATGCACTATGCTTGTCGGATCTACGTAAGCCGTGCAAAATTAATTCGAACGAGACAGTAATATGTAACAAAAATGTTTGCCAACTCTTAATATGGAAGGCTTTTCTGCAGCAGTCCGATTCTAAATTCGGCAGTAGCCCGAGGATGTCTAATCGTACGAATTAACCTCACTTATTCTGACCTAACCTCGTCTCATTAGTTGAGTATATAGGTGTATATTTCCAAAATATGAACTATAGTACTGTGGTAAGATTAATATTATGTGGTAATTTACAGGATTTGTATGCTGCCAGTGGGAGTATTAAAACTGACTATATTCAACGTCTTTCAAGTGGGAAGAAGTCTTCAAATTCAACAAATGAATACTGTCCGAGTGATGAACAACGAGAAGCAATGTGTGAAGAGACGCAGAATAAAATGATTTTCTATACCTAAGATGATAAATTTTAGGGATTCGAAGTACAATAACCACTGGATTCAATGTATAAATATTCACCGCAGTATAGAAACTCCAGACGTCAAGCAGAAACAGATTATTCCAGGACAATTTGGAAAACCCATTTAACGATGATTTTTAATATATATTTTAATAAATTGATGGAATAAAGACCCAATCCGGAGCTTTATCTATCAGGTACTTCATATTTTGGTACGAAAGAACACCCCTATAAGTTTGGTCAAGATCCGTGACCCGGAGTTATGGTCGACTCCTAGTAAGTATGCGAGCCGCTACATGGAGTAGAAGGAAGTGCTGGTACAAATTACTCGGTAAAATGTTTTTCAATACGATAGGACCAATGTATAATAAGAAAAGCCTAAATTCGGTACACTTCCATCTTGCAAGATACCGTGTGATTCCTCGCTTACATCGCAGTGATTTGGGTAGTAGATCGTCAGGTATAGTCAGCATGAAAAACTATCTGTGATCGTAGCCGCGGAGTTCTATAGCACCGGTCGATGACGCTCTTCAGTCTTGACAGCTATGGCAATGTGAGTGTCATATTATATTACGGAAAAGAATTATTACACCCACAAAATGTTCTTTGTGCACCGAATGATCGTTATCCAGGGGATTGCGACTGATTGGGGATGGATAACTAAGTAAAACTAGTTTTCACAATTACGAGTGCATCTGTAAGAGCGTAACCTCAAAACGGCAAGTAACCTCAAGGACAAGTGACCGTTTTCAGGTAGGCCAAGGGGCTTTACGGTCCTAGTAATTGACACTTAGAGCCAGCGTGGCTCTGAGAGACCGGGCGTGCCGACCATGACACTACATGACGCAGAACTGGCCGAAGTCAAAAGTTCTACTTTTACTTTTACTTTTACTTTTCATATTTTTTCTTGTGTTTTTTTTTTTTATATTAAATATAGCTGCGCGCTTTAGGAATTATTAACAATTTTCTGTAATTTTGGCACTAAATTTTTTTACGGGTTTGCAAAGAAATCATTAGAAGTTATTATTTCAGAGAGCATGCAGCAGCCTCGGATTTTTCTTGACCTGGCATCCTCATAGCTAGATTCGTACTAGCACAGGGTGTGAAGGTGTTTAATGCTGCCAAATCATTCTACGGGGTGTGTGCAGGAACAGCTAATACACTGTTTAACGAGAAGGACATTAAACTGGGACATCGGTTGCACAATGCTAACGAGTAGGGGCATTTTCCACTGCATACCAATAGACACGAGTAACATCCTAAGCTAGCATGTTCTGAGATGTACCATGTTCATCCATTTAATACCAGATCACCTAACCATTCACCTTTCAATTTCAAAGAGTATAGTGTTGCCGCAAGATACGAGAAAAACGAAACAAGACAAGATGAGAGGTGTTGAGACTCAAGACGAGATGATGATTTTTCTCTTATCGTTTGATTCGAGACACTACAAGAAGACTTAAAATAATACTTATGAATCAATATCGTATGCTATTGACTTATTAACTTCAACACTATCAGATGTGTAAATTTCACCTAGACAGTTATTTATAACCTAATAATGTTTGAAATAAACAGAAACTGACATCTGCAATCAATTTAACAATTCATCACTACTTATTTATGGAATAGTATCGTATACCGTTGTATTATAAACGATATTTCAATTCAATTACACAATATTGTATATATTATATTGCTCGATGAATGATATCCACATCGCTTTGTTCGTAACCCTACTTGTCGAAGAGATGCAACGGGTCAGTCAGTCTGTGAAAAAAAACGTGTTGCTAAAATTTTTTTAAATTTATCGGATACCCGTAACAAACTTTAGTGCAGTAGAGTTTTTTTAAATTGCTCCAGATGTGGAACAGTGGCAAGGAAGAGGTTGAACTTTTGACTTCGGCCAGTTCTGGGTCATGTAGTGTCATGGTCGGCACGCCCGGTCTCTCAGAGCCACGCTGGCTCTAAGTGTCAATTACTAGGACCGTAAAGCCCCTTGGCCTACCTGAAAACGGTCACTTGTCCTTGAGGTTACTTGCCGTTTTGAGGTTACGCTCTTACAGATGCACTCGTAATTGTGAGAACTAGTTTTACTTAGTTATCCATCCCCAATCAGTCGCAATCCCCTGGATAACGATCATTCGGTGCACAAAGAACATTTTGTGGGTGTAATAATTCTTTTCCGTAATAATATGACACTCACATTGCCATAGCTGTCAAGACTGAAGAGCGTCATCGACCGGTGCTATAGAACTCCGCGGCTACGATCACAGATAATTTTCCATGCTGACTATACCTGACGATCTACTACCCAAATCACTGCGATGTAAGCGAGGAATCACACGGTAGTTGGTGGTTCTTGGCTTTCTTTGAAATTCGCAGGGTATTTGGCTTCTCAGACATATGATTCTTCTATCGAGTTCTACTCTACTTCTTCGACCCAATCGGACTTTCAAATCTCCAGTGATCCAATACTCAAGTGCTTTTTTCATTGCCCCAGCGTCCAATAAATGCATTTTATCGAGAAGAATTTGTTTGACCATATCAATCGGAGGAACTATGTCTAACAATGGACTCATTCCATTATGATGATTGGGTGGGATCATCCAAGATTCTGAACGATTCGTCGGTTCTTCGTTGTTTGTTCACCTCAGGATATACAGTGCAGAAACCTCGATTTTTCCTAACCCGCTCTCCATGAATAGTACATCTTTCACATGCATTGAAGCCACCGTGACCTTTAACATTTTTCAGCAATGCACGAGCTGGACTGTCGCAGATAAAACATTTTACTTTCAATTGGAAATTATTTCTACGTATAATAATACCCTCTCTTTGGAGTTTATTAACTTCCTCTATGAAATCATTAAAATAGGCTGTCAAGTGAGGAGGTTTGCCATCCCCACAGTAACATGCTACGAGGAATGGACTATAAACTGCAGATTTTGGGCAATGTATTGTAACGGTTCGGCTAGCTAGTTATAGAGAAAAGGACAGGCGTATGATCCAGTCTTAACCGGATCATCCCCACCACCGCATCATCGTTTAAATAATCAAATTGGCAACGTCGGTTGACTACTGTAAGGATATATAAGCTGGTGAGGAGAGGCCTCATCAGCGATACGGTGCAAAGAGCTCGTAGATGTCTCATTTGTTGTTGAATCAGTAGAGTCAAGTAGAGTCTAGATATTTAAAAATTAGAGAGATTTACTAAAATTGAAATCTGTTCAAACAAATAAATTTAAAAGTCTATTGCTGCGGATATCCGAGAATAGCACTAATCTAAAACTTAGAGGCAACGACTATAACTGCGTTAGCACTTGATTATTCAAATAAATCGGAAAAGATTATATAAGAAAACACACAGAAAAGAGCCAATAGGTTAATTTAGTAGTAAGTAGATATAATTGTATACACTTTTGTATAACTCATTTATAAATCAAAAGAAATCACAAGATTTAGTAAAACACATTGTTAAAATCAAATTCCGACTCGTTTCTTCGTGCGACATTTCCTAAACTCAAATCGTTGAAACTAAAGCACGCTACAACAGCCGAGACAGGTTAATATCAGGGAACAGCTTTGAAGAGCAATCTTCCGAGTCTGGTATACAGTCTTGGGTGCAAACCCCGGATCTGAGTGTAGGAATTAGTTAAACCTAGGAAAGAGTAGGAGTCAGGCTTATGCGAGAGCATTGGTTCTGAATAGACGGTGGCTTTGTTAATTCTGAGTCCACAAATAAAAGAACGGCTCTGTTAATTCCGAGTCCGTAGATAGCCAGGAAACAAAATCTAGATCAGGAGGCTTTTTGTGGCAGAACCAACTTTTCCTCTCCAATCTAGTTGTGAAGTGCCCGAATTCTCGAAATTTCAGATCTAATCATCTAAGAGCAAAGAACTCACATAACGTCGGTGTATTCCTATGTAATTTAATTACTCGGAATATCCCGAAACGTTACAGTATTTTACAAAGTATAGGCCAAAACTGCTTGGCACTCGATTTGAAAATTGGCAATCCATCAATATTAAATTGCAATGAGATTTCATTATCAGGATGCAGTGCCTCAATTGTACAAGCTTGAAGCCCGCTTTCAATGCCGAAGTAAACAAATTGGCCATTTCCTATTTCATTTACGAGATAAGGGCAAGAATCAGTTTTCAAAAATGTTTTTGCTGATTTCGGTAATTCGGGTAATAATCTCATACGAAGAATAGACAATAATTCATCCAGATTTTTCTGTGGAATATTGGACTCAATAGCCCACTCTCTCAGTTCAGCATACTCTGGTCTTTCTTCATTCTCGCCTGCGGAGTCTATTCCGTCACTTTCTCTTTCCTCTCGCTCCTCTTCGGACTCTATTCCGTTTCTTTCTCTGTCCTCTCGCTCCTCTTGAAACCCTATCTCGCCTCTTTCTCTTTCCTCTTGCTCCTCTTCAAATTCTATTCCATCCCTTCCTCCTTCCTCTTCCCCCATTATAGATTCTAATCCGTCTTCCTGTGTTGAAATTTCGGTATCTCTACACGGTACCTCTTCGGTACCTCTTTGTTGTTCTACAACTGATCGCCCATGATCCTTATTTGCTTCGGATTCTTCATTTGGTATATCTGCTTTACAAGCACATATTTGTTTAAAGAAAATTTGAAGAACTTTCCGTCGCCAGGGGGTGGTGAAAAATAGTATACCTCACACGGGAGTGAAAAAGGCCATCCCAAACTGCGTTTTTACCACCCTCGCCTTCGGCTCGGGTGTCAATCTCACACGCAGTTTGGGTTAGCCTACTTTCCCTCCCTAGATGAGTAATAATATACTATTTTTCAAAGAGACCAATTTTTTGAGGTTACTGACCTGATGAGTCTGTATGTTCTGCTGGTTCATGCATTTGAATTTCCCGTGCCATCGCTCTCACAATCTCGCGCTGTCTTCTCCTTCGGTTTTTTATTTTGTTTCGGTCAGCTGTTCGTTTATCACACATTTTGCCACTTATATATTTTAAACTTTATTACATGAAGAACGATAACGTTTCGTACTCTTCAAACACGACAGCTGAGCTGCAGGCAGCCGTTTCACGATTTTAGATCAATTAATCGAATTCGGTTTTTCGCACACTTCAGGGCCTGGGCAACGTAATGCAAGTCTGGCAAGCCACCAATCCGCCTGGTATTGCCGATTTTGTTAATATGGCATGCCACAACGGCGCCTTTTTAGGGCCTGGGAGTGTTGCAAGTCTGGCAAGCCACAAATTGGCCTGAAAGGCCGATTTCAATATTAGGGCACGCCGCAGCGGGGCCACTTTAGGGCCTGGACAGTGTTGCAAGTCTGGCAAGCCACGAATCTGCCTGGTCATGCCGATTTTGATATCAAGGCACGCCACAACAGGGCCACTTTAGGGCCCTGGGTAGCGATGCAAGTCTGGCAAGACACAAATCCGCCCGTTATGGCCCATGTTGATATTAGGGCATGCCACAGAAAATTTCTACACGGGATGCGGCTCATCTACCGATATATTTTCACACAAATGAAAATCTTCAAGAGAATGCCATATGCAAGATTCTTTGATTCCGGTTTTTTTCGAATCATTCAGTGCCAAATCAGTGTCATAACTAATTCTAGTCCTCAACAAACTGGCATTCTCTGCACACAAGCTTTGACATTCCTCTTTTGACGCTGTGCAAAATCTACAATAAATCCGGCTTGAAAAACTCTCAGTGAGGCCGAGCATAGTATTGAATCCGAGATTATCCCCCAAAAGTATGCCGAGACAGAAATATACAATTTCTTCACCACTTTCTGTAACGATAGTAACTCCCTCATTCCTCAATAGATGTAATTCATCAATCAATGGTTTAAACACGGCAATATCACCGTCCTCTTTCCGATCTTGAGCATGAAAAAGTAGTACAAGAAATATGCTTTGTAAAGTGGACGCGTACTTTGGTAGCATAGAAGCAATGGATACGTAGACAGCGTCTAATTTATTTACACCAGCATGCTACGACGCTCAAAACGCCGTATATCGAAATACCACGATATACATATACACATATAATATATACCGTACTCAAAATCTAGATAATCCCTAATATTCAATAATTATTTCTTATAACAAGAAAACAAACACGTAGAGTCAAAGAGAATACCGTAAGGAACTAAGAAACAGGTAGACGTAAAATATAGAGCCTAGAATAACAAAACTGGACATCATGGAAACCCATAGAAGGTTTCCATAAAATCATAAAAACCTTAAAATAATCCGAATTCAATAAATCAAATATCAAAATATAGATAATTAGAATCTCTGAAATAAAGTGTAATACATCGCTGCATAAAAATCATAAAGTCAAAAGATAGACATCATAGAATACAATAGAATATTAGGGATTAGCAGGGATTAGCGGGGATTATCTATCCACAGAGTATATAAGACGCGACGAGCCAGGCCTATGATCATCAGTAGCAACGCAGAAGCACAACCAGTATCACCAAATAGTAAAAAATACCAATTGTAAGACTTATTACGGCAAGTAACCGCCAAGCGTTACAAACAATATATATTATATAAACTGTTTAAAACCTAATAACATATATAATTATTCATTTTCAAATACACGGGTCGTTTAATACGTATCCACCAAATATAATTAATATAACTCCTAGAATCTGCATTTTCAGGCAAATATCTGGCATACTTCATTAACATAAAAATCTTGATCCTTCAGGCGATCTGTCACCTACTACAGCTGGCGGTCGTTTCTTGGAGGATTTCAAGTACCAATCAGACAATTGCAAGACACATCGATTTCTCGGGCGATCTGTCAATCTACTGCAGGTGGCGATCGTTTCCCGAGGGATTACGAACACTTACTAACATAAATAGCGATCCTGTAGGCGGTTTTGTTGGCGAATAAGTTCAACGACCGATACCTACAGGATTACGCGAGCACAAACACACACATACGCTAACCTTGCGAGCAACTTGGTGTTCTAATACAGATCCCAGTTGTTCCTCGCAAGGCTTATTAGCAAAACACACATACATTCTCACCGATCTTGCGAGCGACTTGGTGTCCTATTAAAAAGCCCAGTTGTTTCTCGTAAGATTTCGACACAGAACGCTACATGCACACCTACGTGACGACCATTTGACACACCTACAGAAAATAACGAGACGCCAGGAGGGTGACAAAAGGGACGTTACAATGCGAACCAAGTAGATTGCCTGTCTCATATTCGTCAAAATAGATGAATAGGGGAAACACAGTTTTGGTACCGAACTGTTTTAATTTTGCCTGCCATGATTTACCTTGAACAAAATTACTAAGCTTAGACTTATCATTCTGTAGATCTAGCACGTATTGTTTCATTTCTACGAGCAACCCTGGTATTTCTAAAACAGATTTCAATTGAGCTCCTAATGAGATTACTTTACCAGTTACAAGTACTGGTTTTATAATTTCTTTTCCATATTGTTTTTTCTTTCTGACACGACTTCAGCAATCGTGTACGTCCCAGGTGGAATGTATTTATATTTGTTTCCCATCATTTTTAATCGCTTGTACTCGGAAGTCAATTCTTTAAATGGATTTTTAACGGAATCTATAATATCATCGATTTGGTGCAGTGTTTCAAATGGCTCATAGTTTTCCGGAAGCTGGAGGCTTGTGTGTAATTTGTCTTTAATTCCTGGAATAACGGCATTTTCAGAAAATCAGCAAACACTTTCGGTTACAAGCTGCACAATTCTCCTGGGTACATGCGGTTCATTATATAGGTCATTATCAGAGATTCAGCTTCTAGCTGCATGATATTAGTCGCGTTGCTTATTTTTGATTTGTCACAATTGAAATTTGTTTCTTCAATATCGGGTTCAGGTATATGTTCACGGGGTCGAGAACATTCACCTTCGTTACAGATAGCGGATTGGTTTTTATTGGTGGTATTGATATGAACGACAAGTTCACCACGGTGAACTGCGTTTAAATGTTTACGGTGAGAATTGAGTAAGTGATATTTACGATTACATCCATTATTGCTGCACTCGTAATAATCATTGGGCTTCAGGTGGTGATCA
The DNA here is from genome assembly GCA_914767705.2 of Tenthredo notha. Classification (NCBI taxonomy): domain Eukaryota; kingdom Metazoa; phylum Arthropoda; class Insecta; order Hymenoptera; family Tenthredinidae; genus Tenthredo; species Tenthredo notha. Next base: position 14,213,751 of record OU611911.1, on the reverse strand, counting down.
TGTTTGAGATGTAATATCAAGTGATTTGACATTTGGAATTGCAAATTACACTTGAAGCAATTCATGTTTACTTTGCCAAATACCTAGTATATTTACTATCTACGCCGGACAATGTCCATAATGATATAACCAATGACTCTTTAGTTTCCATTGAAGCTATCTTATAAAAGTATGAAGACTAAAAGTAAAGAAAAACGAAAAAACTCTCTGCCCTCTTTTTTATAACATCAGAGACAAAAGTTGACACAAGATGACCATCTTATCAAATTAAATAAAGTTATGAAAATCTTGAGTCGTTATACATAGGAACGATAGGATCTTTGGACGATCACAGGTAAGATTATAATATCAAATCACATGTTATATGTGTTATCATCACATTAAGTTAGTATATCAAATACAGTTATGGATAACTTGAAAGTCTTTATATAGGAACAATAGATCTTTGGACGATCACAGGTAAGTTATAGAATATGAAATCACACATTATATGTTCATATTAAGTTAGTATATTACATAAAGTTATACGGAAAAATTAAAAGTCTTTATATAGGAATGATAAACCTTCGAACGATCACAGGTAAGTTATAGAATATATAATATAGAATCACATATTATATGTGGTATCATCACTTTAGTTAGTATGTTAAATATAGTGATGGACAACTTGAGTCTTGAATATATAGGAACAATACATCTTTGAACGATCACACATGGTGAATACACACATTTGAAATTATTCACGGCTCGCAAAGTATGCGTTGAGTGAACAAATTAATTTATTCACACATGCATACTTTTTGCACTTTCGATTGATGCCATATACTGTAACGTATCCAGCTGGACATCCTGATCTCAGCTGTGATTCGCTATCAAAATACCATGCAAAAACAGGCGTTGTCCAGAAGTACCGCCTGTGACGTCAGAAGCGTAAACCAAACTGTATATAAACACGCGCTGGCTAGACCGAGCAGCGCATTTCAGATATAGCACCTCGGCGACTCATTTGAATATTATACGAGAGGCCTTCTCTTGATAATAACTTAGCTTCATTTCACAATATAGTCAAAATAACATATCTTAGATTTTCTACAAAAATATCAAACAAATATAACTTAATATAATTTGCTCCAGCTAAAGCAGCGCTGCAGATAAAGTCAAATCATTATCAATTTTGGGTTGAAATAACCTCTTGAATAAAACTTGAGCTATAGGATTAGTATTAGAACATTAATTTAAGTTTCAATGTACATATTTTTATTTGGTTTTCCAAGCACAATATAATACTTTATATCACTGTATGATCTGCCTGGTATTCTCTTATTTAAACTTCCAATTGAGTGAATATTACTGGGAACAAGCCAAGATAGGTACAGCTTTGACGAGCATTAGAAGAAGCGTACGACACTGGATTAACCTCCCGTGTTCGAGGGCCAACTATTGCAAGTCCGAGTCTGAGAGGCAGTCTTGGACTAAACATCCCAGATCTGCAGGTGATGACTTAAATTCAAAATAGCAGGACGACAGACTTGGCGTAAAAAACCCGGTTCTGTGCAGGGGTTCTGAGTTTTCTGCTTAGAACGATTGACATATACGGCTTTGATAAATAAACTTATCCGAGTCCGGTAGCTAGCGTAGGAAATAAAAGAGAAATCTGTTGAGGTGGCTTTTTGACTGGTAGACCCACTCCTTTTTCCACAAAACAGTATGAGGAGCCCAAATTTCCTATAAATTTTAGGTCTTTTTGATAGAACATAAAGAAGAACTCACAACTGAAGGTCTATCACTATAACCAAAAGGTTCGTGATAAGCCAGAAAGTTACAATACATATTGCTCGATAGATAGCCAACAGTGAAATGACTCTTGTTGATATTTAACATTGAGCGCAAAAAAAGATTTAAAGCACGAATCTATCGCCTTCGTGGGAGAGCATAAGTCATATTCCGTGTTATTTATTACAATGCGTGAGCTTACCAAATTATCAATGGGGCCAATCAACAGGGGAAATGGTTGACTGGTCTGCTTACTCGCCTCTATACTTTTTGTTCGTATTTCCAGCTGTGGCTGAAGACCCTCAAGAGTCTGAAATCGTACAAGTTGACATTGATTTGCTATACTAAATAGTTAATCAGTTACAAGACCAATTTGAATATTAGTAACAGTGTTCCATCAAAAGCGAGTACGAAGGAGCGTGGATCTTTCGAGAATTCCCTGGGACCGTTGGCAAAGTGCGGCGGAATTGCTCAACGGTTTGAATCGTGAATAGAAAATATAGTGACTACGCCTAGATAATCGAGTGACGAGGGTGTGTGTGAAAGACTAATACTAAAATAAAGAAATAAAACAGTGATAATTATCTCTAACGGCGGACGTGTGTTCCCTGGGACCGTTAACAGATTTTATAGAAATTAAGAAAACTGCCAGTAGCCACGTGGCGTGACTGCGGCGAGATTGCAAGGCATAGGGCTTCCCAGAGTGATTCGGCGATCATTGCGAATTCAAGCGTTATAATGAAATCGAGAACAAGACAAGAGAAAAAAATGACTGAGTGACAAGAATTGGTTAAGACGCATCGTGCGGAGATGCAAGACCTAGTAAATCACCATAGCGCGGAGACCCACCCTGTTAAAAATGTAGATAGAATTCCATCAGAAACGGATAGAAGGTTCGATCCTATACCAGTAGCACGCAATCGGGTGAATTAGACGCGTACCTGGCTGAAGCAGACATAGATCACAATAACGACCCGCTGAAATGGTGGCGAGATAATGAGGCTCGATATCCCATAATTGCAGGCATAGCCAAGAAGTATTTGGCTATACCTGCAACTTCTACCCCAGCTGAGAGAGTTTTTTCTACAGCTGGAAATATCATCAGCGCAGAGCGGAATTGCTTTTCTTCCGAACACATTGACGTCTTGATATTTTTATATCAGAATAAAAATTTGATGTGAATAAAATAATGTTTCTTGTAGAGAAAGTGAAAATTTCGAATTATGCGATTAATCGAGAAAAACAATTAATTGAAAACGTCGATTAATCTAAACTGTCGATTAATCGATTAATCGGGAAAACAATTAATTGTTTTTTCGATTAACCGGTTAATCGATTAATTGAAAAAACAATTAATCAATCACCTCGATTAATCGATTAATCGCACAGCCCTAATATTTTCGCAAATAAATATCAATAAAACTAAATTGAGGAATCGCGTTGACACGGAATCTATGAGCGGCATTCTTCATACAAAAGCATTTGAAATTACGATTTCCGCAAGCTTAGTCAGTAAACATGAAGATTCAATGTACAACAGGAAAAATAACGCATAAGGTCTTGTATACTTATAAAATTGAACATTCCAAATAGAAAAGTGCCAGATGTGATTTCATAATAAGTTAATTTTATTACGAAAGAATAGGTTTAAAAAAGTTCAACATAATGCGACATACGAATCATCCGGTATTCGTTTTTAAGTGTAATGAGTTTGTAAAACTTGGTTATTAAAGATTATATGAAATAACTTGTGACCTGCTTTAATATACAACCCTTCAATTTCGAATTTGGCGGCTAATATGAAATATACAGACATATCCAGAATTTTTGTACGACATCTACCGGGCTTTGGAATTCAAGAAGTGGCAACGCTGGGCTAGTCAGTCGTAGCCGTACCCTTGGCGGGAGCAGGACGATTCGGCGCGGCCGTTTCGGCGCGACCGTTTCGGCGCGACCGTTTCGGCGCGAGTCCTTTCGGCGCTGGGACGTTTCGGCGCGAGCCGTTTTGGCGCGAACCGTTTTGGCGCGAGTCCTTTCGGCGCTGGGACGTTTCGGCGCGAGCCGTTTTGGCGCGAGCCGTTTCGGCGCGAGCCGTTTCGGCGCGAGTCCTTTCGGCGCTGGGACGTTTCGGCGCGAGCCGTTTGAGAGCACGTCTTCTGGCATGGAGACGCTTTGGCGCGTCTTCTTTTGCACAGGGAAGTTTCTAATCAAGTTTTCTGATCGATTATTCCGGCATCCACTTGTGAGCTAATATTCTGTCATTTCTTCATTATTTCGGTTTATATTTGAACTAGTCGGTCAATTTTTTTTCTTTTGTGGCTGAATAAATAACCTCAGAATTATTTGTCCGGTCGCCGGTCGAATATCCTAAAAATCGTTCATTCGTTGAAAAAAAAAATGTAAATCCATGCCCAGTATGAAACGCGCAGTCGGTGGTTACCGCACCCCTGAAGGTTGAAATGGGTTAGGAGACTAGTTTCAAACCCCCAAAAGTTAAAATAGGTTAGGACACTAGAATTGCACCCTTGAAGGTTAAAATAGGTTAGGACTCCATTGATCTGTCGCTTATGTGAAACCACAACACCATTACAAAACCAACACATTAGTGGGCCACCCCACTAATCCTACACACACACACACACATGCGAAATACTCAGAAGGTAGCTGTGGCTCCCGGAAGGTTAGAATAGGTTAGAACAGGTTAGAATAGGTTAGGCCACTCCACTAATCCTACACACACCCACACAAGCGAAATACTCAGAAGGTGGCTGTGGCTCGTGGGAGGTTAGAATAGGTTAGGCCACCCCACTAATCCAACACACACACACACATGCGAAATACTCAGATGGTGGCTGTGGCTCCCGGAAGGTTAGAATAGGTGAGAACAGGTTAGAATAGGTTAGGCCTTTTTTGAATCCCGCCCGAGAATCCGCCCGCTAGGTGGTCTCCGGGCGGGAGGGATGATTTTCCTTTATCGTGAGCCCAGGTCACGACGCGAAGCGGCGTGACCTGAGGCGAGCCACCCACCCGGTGGCTGTGGCTCCCTAAAGGTTAGAATAGGTTAGAACAGGTTAGAATAGGTTAGACCACCCCACTAATCCTACACACACACACACACAATTATTGTGTATAGTGTATTCAATTATACATTTTAGAAAAAATAAAGCGACCTAAATTATTTCATAGTGGCCATCGCGCCGAAACGGCCGGCGCCGAAATGGCCGGCGCCGAAACGGCCGGCGCCGAAACGTCCTAGCGCCGAAAGGACTCGCGCCGAAACGGCTCGCGCCGAAACGTCTCAGCGCCGAAAGGACTTGCGCCGAAACGGTCGCGCCGAATCGGTCGCGCCGAAACGGCGGCGCCGAAACGTACTGTACCCACCTTTGGCAGGGTAACTGGTGTTGGAATAAACACAGGTGAAATAAGTAAACGGTCTTTTTAATTACGTCGATCCTCCCAAGCAAATAATCCCAACAATTGTTAACCCCTGGTGCAAAAACCTTTCGCCAAGCACATCAATGTGGTCACTACCCGCAAAAAAATCTACCAACAAAAATTCCTCCCTAACAAAAGTGGTACTATAAAAATGTCTACTTACAAAAGGATTGAAATCAGATACAATTGCCAAGTACATGTCTTCTGTATAAAAAAAGTTCACAACAGAAGAACAGAAAACTGAATAGTCTTGTACCGTTCACTCGCTACGCTCGCTCACTCGATCGGATCTTGATAATTAAACGTAAAAAATCAGGAAAAAGAATTTAGTACGTGGTACTTGCGGACCATTTATGAGTAAGTGAAAGAGTATTCACTTAGGTCTATGTATCATTTGTTCGATACTTATTGCTATAATGGCCCGCCAAGTACCACTTCCTAAATTTTTTTTCTTAATTTTTTACGTTTAATTATCAAGATCCGATCGAGTGAGCGAGCGTAGCGAGTGAACGGTACAAGACTATTCAGTTTTCTGTTCTTCTGTTGTGAACTTTTTTTATACAGAAGACATGTACTTGGCAATTGTATCTGATTTCAATCCTTTTGTAAGTAGACATTTTTATAGTACCACTTTTATTAGGGAGGAATTTTTGTTGGTGGATTTTTTTGGGGGTAGTGACCACATTGATGTACTTGGCGAAAGGTTTTTGCACCAGGGGTGCTTTTTGGGGTTGATATCACCACTTTTTGTACAATTTTGCTTGATGACCTAATAATTGTGCTCGCTCGCTACGCTTGCTCGATTGGGTTTTCCTATATCCTCACTTGCGAGGCTTGCACAGTTGTCAGCATTCTGCCCATTGTCCCTATGAACATCTCAATGCATGTACGGTGATGCATTTTGTATCATCCGAATCCCTCAAAAAGCAGCAATGTTAATAGTATATTGTGCAACAAGTGCGGGAAGTTGGCGATTACTGACGAGTGTGAATTTTGCAGCACGAGCCGCAGGCGAGTGCTGCAATCACACGAGTCAGTAATCGTCAACCCGCACGAGTTGCACATCCTATTTTATGTGACACCAGCATGGGAAGTGAGACTTTCGGTTGCAAGACTATTAAAAATCGTCAGGTTAGAATAAGTTCGGTCCCCGACGCCACAACCAGCGACGCCACAACAGACCAAGAGGGGGTTTGGGGGGGCGAAGCCCCCCCAATGGGGCCTGGGGCGAAGCCCCGGTGGGGCCCAGGGGCGAAGCCCCGGTGGGGGGTTCGGGGGGCGAAGCCCCCCGAGGCGTCATAAAACGAAACTAAAAAATAATTTAAAAAAAAATCACAAATCAGTCTGAAGTAATATAATAATACACTGAGAGAAAGATTTATCCATAGAAACATTTATTGACTGTTCTCGCCTTTTTTGAAACGAGATTTCAAACAGATTATATATTGTAACTTCCTGTATATGTTTCACCAGCTGAAGGCTGGTGAAATTATACTAGTTCGCGTGTTTTCTTTGTCACGGGTTATTCTGTGAATTATTTGGAGCTCCTCTGGGAAAAGTTGAAAAAACCCTTAATTTACCCTGATACAGACTCGGATAGATTTTGCACTACCAGAGCTGCCTCCCTACAGACTTGGGATATGCTAGATTCAACAGACTAGGATAGCAATTATAGCTCTACCGTAGCTGTCCAGAATCTAGCTCACCGAAGCTGCCTTTTTACAGACTTGGGATATGTGTGTTCTCAGACTAGGGTACCAATTATAGCTATACCGTAGCTGTCCAACACACTCACCGAAGCTGCCTTTTAGCTAAGAATGATTTTAAGTTTTATCTGAAAGAATTGAAATTTGTTAAGTTGGAAAATGAAAGAGAAAGATCAGATTCATGATTAATTATATGATCACTCGATCATTTTCGGTTTATTTCTATGTTGTGTTTGTCTCTGTTCTATTTACAAAATTATAAGAAAAATGGTTTGAACAAAAAATATAATCGTGAGTGTTTTTATGAATGCTGTGAATGATGTGAATGATGTGAGAATGATTTCCTTAATTTTAACTTAATTCTATTTTCGAGTTTTGGCTCAATGGCCGGACTTTTGGTTTTCTGTTTGTTTGATCTAAGTTTATCTAGATTTTATTTGTTAGTTTGTTTGATTTTATTGAAGTGCCGTTTTGGCGAAAACAATTTGTTTTGAAATTTCTATTATTTTTGTACTGCCGCTTTGGCAAGAACGTTTTTTATTTAAGTTAATCAAAGTGCTATTTTAGCTAATTTGAATTTGATCTGAATTTTGAGTTTAAGAATTGAATTTATTTTATTCTGAGTTTGTTGTGAGTCGCACGGCCGCTTTGGCTCGAATACGCTCTATTATTTTGATAACTGCGAGTCGCACGGCCGCTTTGGCTCGAATACGCTAATCGTGCTTGACCAGCTCGCCTTTTATACTTTTGTTGAGTACACACAGACGTGTGGCTATCTCTGTATTGTATTACGCTGGTACAATACCAGCGTCTTCATCCATGTTTGAAGTCGTCTATAGTATGTTCGTTCGGCTATAGGCCGAACACGTTACAATATATGTAAAAAAAAAAACGATGAAATTAACGAAATTATATGAACTTTCTTATACTAACTATTATACTTATAAACTTTTTGTTAAATTTCCCTTTAGCCTTCATTTAGCTCTTCACCAAAATACTTAATTAACAGAATGTTGAATAAAAATTGTCTTATGCTCGCTATCTTTTACTTAAAATCAAACAAGTTTGAAGTTATTTTTCATCTTTCTATTATATTAGTATTGACGTTATCGCCTTTGGTAACAATATTCGAAACACATATTATAAATATATATATATAAAAACAAAAAACAATGAAATCAACAAAATTATCAACATTTTTTTATACTTATTACTATAAACTTTTATTGTACTTTTTTTGCACTTTTTTTCAGCCTTTTTTCTTACTGTTTTTTTTCATCTTTTTACAAAAAGATGTGTAAAACAAAATTATGATGCAACATTGATTTATAGTCTCTTCTTCTCATTCCGTTTGACTATGGTTTATTACAGGTTTTTTTTATCACAGAACTATGAAACTAACAAGATTATAATCAAAAATGGTCGTATTGTTTTTTCTTTGACTTTTTCATACGTAGTAATTTTATACATTTTCTTTTTGAATGTACTGAATAGTAACATTTGCACAGTTATTTATTTGTAGAGAATATTCTTTGTTCGGAATTAATATCTTCGATGGTTTTGGATTCTCTTCGTTTGTAGCTGAATCTTCTGATTTTTGTGACGTCGACGGACCAGTCTTGTCATTGTTTGTATTTCTGGTCAGTTGGTGCGCAGCAGTAGTTTCACTTCTAATAGATTCGTTCGACATTACCGATCCTGTTATCTGTTTGCATATTTTTGTCTTGTTGTTAACTGATTCCTCTATATAACCCTCCGCCACTTTGTCTGATGTCCATCCACCGTGACGTTTCAGAGTCATAATGTCAGCCCCTGAATCAGCTAGTATGGTCGCTGAAGTTCGACGGAAACTGTGACCCGTGTAGAGTTGTGGATCTGGCAATCTCAAATACGTAGCTATTTGCTTTGGCATATTTCCAAATTTGTTTATTCCGATGACTTGCTGCATGCACTTTCCATTCCGGATATTTAGGAAGAATCGACTTGTTTTTGTATTTTCTGGGCGTAGAGCGATATATTTTTTGACGATGATATAGAATTGATCAATAACTGTGAATGATCTCTGGATACCAGTTTTGGTCTTTGGAATTGTGACTAGTAGCATATTGCCACGATCTTCAATATCGTTCGTGGTCATATCACAGAGTTCGTGCCGTCTGCATGCACCGGTGATTCCCAATATGCAAGCAGCCTGCAAATAACATAGTAAACATAGTTGTATATAATGCAAAGTATCTGTGAATAAAGGTGTATATAATAAATACCTTTGTTGCCAAATACTCGTTATCTGGGGCTTCGATGAAAAATTTTTTCATTTCGTCCGGTGTAAAAGCCTTGGATTTTTTGCTCTTGAATCCATTAGAATATTTTTTCAAAAGTGCATTTAAGCTTCCGTAGGTACTAATATCAATTTTATCGTACAGTTTTATTGTCTGTCTGAGCATAGAATATTTAGCCCATAGGGACGATGGCTTCAATACTTTTTCTTGCTCCTTAAAGTACACAAGCAACACTGCTTCATTAAATGAATTTGTTTTTTTAGTTTTTCTCCAGGATTTGAATTGATTATAAACGGCGGTGTATTTGTGTTTTGATTTTTCGGGCAATAAATTCTCCGACGCAGTTTTTGCTTCTTCAAGCAGCTCAGGTGGTAAAAAATCACCAAAATCACTTTCATCAGAATCATTATTTGAAGTCATTTTGCGTATATTATTCACTGAAAATACACCACGAGACGAAATCACTCGCGAACCGATTGCCGAACTTGTTATTTTTCATATACTTTGGGGTTATGTTTGTCGAAAGGCAGCGGAGGTGATCGTAGTCGTAACTTAACACGCCCGATGGCGCTAGTTACGCTCTAAAAGCGTGCGGTAATAAACATAACCGCACTGTTTTGCGTGCAGTAATGAAAATAACCACACGGACTGGGGAATCAGCCATTTGGCGCACCATTTTTAGCGCGCAAAGTCAAACTTTCCGTGCGGGTGTTACATAAATGTGGTAGTATAATTTTAAATGAATGAAAATAATGTTATAATATACACGTGTATTCATACTTTTCTGTGAGCCCTAAATTTCTGTGGACAGACGTTACATGTGTTATTTTATTAAGTTCTACGAATTGTTTCATTAGAATCCGGTATAATTCTATATGCCTGCAACATGTAGCCCTCCTCCTGTCTTACAAGGGAACCCCGCCAAGTGTCCCCCTCCGATTTCAACGAAACTTTGGGAGATTGTAGACGGGGTGAAAATATTCGACACGTATTTTTTTATATCTGCGGAATTCCACCCCAAGGGGGTGTAATCAACCCCTGAAAATTGCGGATTTCGCTATTCGATAGCTCGTGAAGAACGAATGGCCGAGGATTTTTGGCTGACAAGGTGCTACCGGGGGTTTTCGGGGCCGCTGATTACGAATCTGGCATCAGATTTTCAAAATTCAAAATGGCGCATCCAATATGGCGAACGTCGAAACGAAAAATGGTACCAATTTTCCCAAAATTCTGTACCCGGGGGTTTTCGGGGTCGCTGATTACGATTCTGGTATCAGATTTTCAAAATTCAAAATGGCGCATCCAATATGGCGAACGTCGAAACGAAAAATGGTACCAATTTTCCTGAAATTCTGTACCCAGGGGTTTTCGGGGTCGCTGATTACAAATCTGGCATCAGATTTTCAAAATTCAAAATGGCGCATCCAATATGGCGAACGTCGAAATGAAAAATGGTACCAATTTTCCCAAAATTCTGTATCCGGGGGTTTTCAGGGTCGCTGATTACGATTCTGGTATCAGATTTTCAAAAATTATAAATAAAAGACCCCACAAACTAATAACAGTTTTATGACTGTAGAAAAAAATACGGTGTGGTAAATACCTCGCTAATTCATGATTAAGCTACCTTTGGCAATCGTTTTATTCACTTTTATAATATAATGGTGCTATAGTATACGAATATAATATACGAATATAGTATACGAATAAAGGTCTTATGTATACGAATATAAATCTTTAGATTGAACCTCACAATATAGCTTACATCATGCGTATTTCGTCACGGGTGATAGTTTTGACAATAGTGATATTCATGAAAAAAGTGTTTTAAACATAGCGACTTTTTACACCACGCACACTTGATAATAGCAACGTCGCCGCATATGTCACACGTTGGAGAACTCTCGGTAAAACAATATTGAACCGGATTTTCGAATTTCGGTGGTCTTGCGTCTATGTATCCACTTTTATACCATGAATATTTAAAAAGATCTGTAAATCTAGGAGACGAAAATTGATTGTGAGTAAGACTTTGCAGCTTGACGATATTGTCTCTCAAATGAAGATTCACGTCGTAATCATACAATATCACGATATCAGAGAAATGTTTGATATAGTTCTTCCATATGCGAAATCCGTACACGTCCAGTGGCTGTATCATTCCAGTTGTCCCTGGGGGAATGGTTAGAAGTTCTACTTTTTGTCCATTGAAATTCATCGTTTCAAATACGCCCGGACATTGACCACTCCATGAATCCAATAATATAACCGATTTCGGACTGGTGTGCGGAAGGTATACGTCTTGAAACCAATGTTTAAAATGTTCGGTTGTTAATTTCCCAGATTTCGAAGCCATAAGATATACATTCTGTGGTTTAAACATAGTCTCTTGCACTCGAGGACCAAATCCTCCACTAGATTCTTTTAAAACAATTAATAGAGGTGACAATAATTTGCCATCGGCCGAAATCAAAGGCTGTATGGTGTAGCTGTGCGTTGTTGATGACTTTGATTGTATTATTGATTCCACTGTTTTTTGCCCTCGCAACGCTAAGGTTCGCCCCGCATGTAGCTCCAAATTGAAACCGCTCTGATCGGAATTGTAAACGTTTTCGACTCCGATATCGACGATGTGGGTTTTTACTTTCTGAATGAAGATGGCAGCCTGCTCTTTTAAAGATCCCTGTGTTGCTAATGTATTTTTTGTTATATGTTTCGTAATTTTCCGCGACACGATTCCGTGACGTTTCTTAAATTCTAATAGCCAGGTTTTGGATGCCTTAAATTTTGCTGGTGCCATATCAAACAGTTGTCGCGCTCGTATGGCCCAACGTCTAATATCAATATCGTGAATTGGCAATTTCCTATTTAAAGCATCCATTACATTGTTAAGAGTATACTCACAGATCATTTTCAACTTTTCTCTGTATGTCCCACCTTGATTAACTTGATGTGCCCAGCGCCGTAATTGTCGCACAGACTGAACTTTTCTGAATTTTGATTGAACGGACGATACCTTTCTGTTTCCCGTTTTTCCGGACCTCCAAAATTCTGTCGCTTGTTTTTTGTAATCATAATCCAAATCTTCATCATCGATGGTGCAAACTTGGTCCGGTGCATCTATATTGGGATTCAGAAATCTTTGATGATTCCAGTCTTCTGTTCCATCGTTGTCTTCTATAATTTCCGATTCGTGCACTGCATTTGGATGTTCAAAATCCAAACTCCATTCAATTTCAGTTTCCATTGGCTGTATCATTGCATCTTTGATGATGATTTCGAGCTCTTCGCTCAACTGCCTTTCGGATTCCGTGACTGGAGAATCGAGTAATTTAATAGCATTGAATGCTAGAGACAAAAGCTGAATGACGTTCAACGGATTGACGTGCATTTTTCTCCAAGTCTCTTTAGAGGGATGGATGAACTCAACTCCATACGTAAAAATACACTGAACAACAACAGATTAAACCGTCTTATGTAAGTTCGGTTTATAAGATAAAACACGTTTCTTATCACCGAATATTTTTACTTGTGAAATAGAAATCTTACGTAAGAAAAAGAAGTCTTATGTAAGTTCGGTTTATAAGATAAAACGCGTTTCTCATCACCGAATATTTCTACTTCTGGTTATCAGCACAGCATTTCTATCAGAACTATTTATTATCAATCATTCATTACTCATGATATGTCAATAAAAATACATTTACCGTACATATTTATGAACCAATATTTTTACGCAATATTGCATAAATATTTATGGAACATTCAATTTATGAAATTACCAGAATATTGGCAATAATTTTCATGAAAATATTTACACTGTTGTTTAGAAAATACTTGGAAATTACAGTTTTTGAAGATTTGATAGCAATTTCTGGAATTGAAATCATATTTTTATTGAACAAAAAATCATTACGTCATATTCTTGTCATCTCTAACGATACAATGTCCGTCTACTCATCTACTCGTAATTTTCCAATATCAATTTTCCAATTCTAACCTCAGATTTGTAATCAGCGACCCCGAAATCCCGGGGATACCGAATCCGAAGCAATCCACACCATTTTGGAAGAAGTCGGTCCGCCATTTTGTGTCAGTCATGTTGAATTTTCCAATTTTGACTACACATTTTCAATCAGCGACCTCGAAAACCCCAGGGTACAGAATTTTGGGAAAATTGGTACCATTTTTCGTTTCGACGTTCGCCATATTGGATGCGCCATTTTGAATTTTGAAAATCTGATGCCAGATTCGTAATCAGCGACCCCAAAAACCCCAGGGTACAGAATTTTGGGAAAATTGGTACCATTTTTCGTTTCGACGTTCGCCATATTGGATGCGCCATTTTGAATTTTGAAAATCTGATGCCAGATTCGTAATCAGCGACCCCAAAAACCCCCGGGTACAGAATTTTGGGAAAATTGGTACCATTTTTCGTTTCGACGTTCGCCATATTGGATCCGCCATTTTGAATTTTGAAAATCTGATGCCAGATTCGTAATCAGCGGCCCCGAAAACCCCCGGTAGCACCTTGTCAGCCAAAAATCCTCGGCCGTTCGTTCTTCACGAGCTATCGAATAGCGAAATCCGCAATTTTCAGGGGTTGATTACACCCCCTTGGGGTGGAATTCCGCAGATATAAAAAAATACGTGTCGAATATTTTCACCCCCTCTACAATCTCCCAAAGTTTCGTTGAAATCGGAGGGGGACACTTGGCGGGGTTCCCTTGTTAGATTATTTACCCAGCAATAGAACTAAGGATGATACGCTAAAACATATGCAAGAAAGCCTACGAATAGACAAACCAGTATACGGGTTGAAAAATACGACACCTCTGATCTATTTACTCAAGTTTTGTATAATATTGGGGTTTGTGCCTGATTATATGCATTGCATTCTACTGGGAGTTGGAAAGCAATTTACACATTATTTCTTGGACATGCTTTCTAAGTCGGACATCGAAAAAATTGATCAAATAGTTACTCAAATCAAATTCCCTCGAGCAGTTTCACATTTGACAAGGCCGTTTTCAGAAATTAAGCAGTGGAAAGCAAAAGATTGGGAAAATTGGATTCTGTATTCCAGTGTACCTGTGCTAACAAGTGTCCTACAAAAAAAATATCTATTACACTGGATTACGTTCGTCGAGGCCTTCCATTTATTAATGTCAAGTAATATTTTAATCACAGATATTAAACGTGCACAAGAATTATTAGCTGATTTTGTTGGAAAAACAGAAATGTATTACTCAAAAAGTGCTATGACGTATAACGTTCATCAACTCTTACATATCGCGCAAAGTGTTGCGGATTGGGGGCCGTTATGGGCTCATTCTGGATTCGCGTTCGAATCAGGAAATGGCCAAATATTGAAATATATCAAATGTGCCAAGGGTGTGACATCACAAATTTCTAGAGCCATTGCCATTCGAAAAAATGAGGTCATCTTAAAAAATCACATTTTATTGAGATCATGTCGTCAAGTGATCGATTATTACCTGTACCTAGATAGCAAGATAACTAAGAAAACTGTAAAAGTTTCATCTATCAGGTATTTTGGTGTTCCCCTTGTGGCAGATGAGGAGTGGGTAGAAAATCTGCGTTTATCTACGCACGTTAGTGTGTATAAAAAAATTGTGAAAGATAAATGTTTGTTTCAATCCTCGCAGAAGGTGAATAAAAGATCAAACAACAGCTTCGCTCAGACAATTAATGGTAAATACATTGAAATTTTATATTTTTTGGACGATCAGAACTCGCACAAAGAGTATACACTCTGTAAAATACTGAAAACCACCAATGCATTTAATAATAAATTACCTATGCTAAGGAAAGTTACAGAGATTGATCAGCAAATAGTAGCTATTTCAACGAGCGAAATCAGTAAAATATGTCTATTCATGGAAACTAATGAGGCGCAATTTATTTGCGCGGTACCCCACATGTACGTTTATTAGTAGTTGGCTTGTCAGCTCGAGTGGTGTACACACTAATGGCTTAGTGGTAACTCTCTTGTAATATTCTCCATACACTACGAATAGACACTACCATCATATTCATATGACTATGGAGTTTCCCCTATGAATTATCAATAAAAATAATAACGAATGATATTTTTTGAATGAGTATTTTTGTTCCGTCGAATTTTTTTTTACACATCTCGTCTCACTCTTATGTGGACAATTAATTGCAGTAACCGTTATTATTGTGTGAGAATTTTTCTTTTCCGCAACAGCGGAGTAAAACCAGCGAGTTTCCATCCTCGCTTGCTACTGGAAACTCGTTTTCGCACCGCTATTGAAGAAAATAGTATGTTCATACTCAGCGCCCAAAGGGCTGTTTTCTCGCTCGGTAAACAATGTACTATTCTTTTCTGTTCGTATGGATTTTTCCACAAGGGTCCAGATAATCATAACATGCCTTCAATGTATTCATTATTTATTTGCATGTCACAATGCATCCAATTTCTTTTCAGTTTGACGTGCATTCAGAATAGTTTTATGCCTGGTTTACGCAGCGCCGTAACTTGACTTAATTTAAGGATTGGCCAAACATGAGGCTCGATTCACCTGGCGCGTGGTTGAACCAGCTTCCTGATTGATCAATCCTTAAATTAATTTGAGTTACGGCGCTGCGTAAACCAGGCATCAATACGATATCCCATAAGATCGTATAGATTTCTAGGGACATTCCATAATGACTCGTCTGGTCGTTTCCGGATTTCGGTGTTCTTTTTTTTTCCGAAATCTGGTGGATTTTGTGTATATTTTTCCATGGATAACGAAATAACGTCACAGTGGAATTCCTATAAGATCGTATAGATTCCTAGGGACTTTCCACAACGACTTGTCTGGTCGTTTCCGGATTCCGGTGTTCTTTTTTTACCAAAATCCGGCCGAAATCTGGTGGATTTTGTGTATATTTTCCATGGTTGATGAAATGATGTCACAGTGGAATTCCCATGAGATCGTATGGTTTCCTATAGAGTTTCCACAATGACTCGTCTGGTCGTTTCCGGATTCCGGTGTTCTTTTTTTACCAAAATCCGGCCGAAATCTGGTGGATTTTGTGTATATTTTCCATGGTTGATGAAATGATGTCAAGGTGGAATTCCCATGAGATCGTATGGTTTCCTATAGAGTTTCCACAATGACTCGTCTGGTCGTTTCCGGATTCCGGTGTTCTTTTTTTGCCAAAATCCGGCCGAAATCTGGTGGATTTTGTGTATATTTTCCATGGATGATGAAATGATGTGACAGTGGAATTCCCATAAGATCGTATAGTTTCCTATAGAGTTTCCACAATGACTCGTCTGGTCGTTTCCGGATTCCGGTGTTCTTTTTTTGCCGAAATCCGGCCGAAATCTAGTGGATTTTGTGTATATTTTCCATGGTTGATGAAATGATGTCACAGTGGAATTCCCATGAGATCGTATGTCTTCCTGGGGACTTCCTACAGCAATCCGTAAGATATACACAGATCAGTATGTTTGTTTTCTCATGATTCCATACAGGATCTGATGGATTCGACACAATGTTTCACGTCAACAACGAGACTGCATAGCCATATATTCACATGGGAATATAGATATTTTCCTATGGACTGTCCATAGAAGTGTATACCATTACACATGGATTTACATGTTGAAATTTCCGAAATTTCAGGTAACAGCCGGTAGATTATTCATGATATTTCCCATGGATTAGGTCAGGACATTACCGTTATCTTTCTATAAAAATCTATATATTCTGTAGGGTTTTACCATGAAAATCCATAATATATCTGATAGGAAATCTATATACCCATCCACATGGATTTCTGCTATTGCGTGATATTGGAAAACCATGGAATATTCATGTGAATACTACTGGATCAACTATAGGAAAACCATAGATCAGCAACATGGATATTCCATGTTTCTGAATTTCTGGTGGATTATTATAAAATTCCATGGAATTCCATTCGCATCCATACTTTCCCACATGGATTTCCACCTGGAAATTTTCAGTAGGGCAGTGCTCGTCGCTGAGAATACAGACGTTACAAACTGACGTTACTCCTATAATATACCTGCCACTACTGGCCAAATCAACTCCTTCAGCTGCATCATTGTACATGGAGTACATAACATTCCATTAGACTCGAAAATAAGTTTCACGAGACTTTACATAATCAAACGTACTCTATAATATATATATATATATATATATTAATTATATTAGGGTGGTCCTTATTTGGGGTATGTGCGAATTTTTTTCGACGATAGTCCTAAATCGGTTCCCAAAATATGAGAAAAAATTCATGCCAAGTTACAGCTCTTAATATTAATATTAACCTGGCCCCCGAGACGACGAAAGTTTTAAATGGGAAATTGCATGTATTTTTTAAAACTGAAAATAGAATTTTCATAACTCCAATGATTATTGATGAAAAAATCTGAAATTTGGTAGTTATTCGTACTTGTATGATGTACAACATGGTGCATTACAATAATTTTCAGATAATTTTGTACTTACCTTTTAATGCTTAACTTTTTGAAAAAAAATTATTTTTTCCATCACATTGAAAAGTAAGTATGAAATTGTCTGAAAATTGTTCTAATGCACCATGTTGTACATCATACAAGTACGAATAACTATACCAAATTTCAGATTTTTTCATCAATAATCATCGGAGTTGTGAAAATTCAATTTTCAGTTTTGAAAAATACATGCAATTTCCCATTTAAAACTTTCGTCGTCTCGGGGGCCAGGTCAATATTAATATTAAGAGCTGTAACTTGGCATGAATTTTTTTTCATATTTTTGGAACCGATTTAGGACTATCGTCGAAAAAAATTCGCACATACCCCAAATAACTACCACCCTAATATAATATATATATTATCTCAACTACTTACTTTTCAACGTGACTGTTGGTATATGCTATATTGTTGTGACGAAAGTCAGATGTGATAGACTTTCAACGTCACTTTTACCTCCTAGAGATTCAATCTCTCTTACTTATAGTATTCACTGAATAATTGAATATTGTGATATACTTTTAACGTCATTTTTACCTTCTAAGGGATTCATGTCTCTCTTACTTATAGTATTTACTTCGCACAACGTGATTTTGCTAGGATATGTATTATACAACAAGACTTAGTTGTAGATTTTTGACAGCACTGGCATCTCCTGGGGCAATCAGTCCCCCTCATATAGTATTAAATTTTGATAACGTAATTTTGTAAGAATATATATGGCCAATTCCACCTCAAATCGGCCGACAAATGACCTTGTATTTTTTGAATTGCTTGAAACTTTTTTTACTTGAAATGGACGTCAAAAAAGTGGACCCGTATTTTTCACGTCCATTTCAAGTAAAAAAAGTTTCAAGCAATTCAAAAAATACAAGGTCATTTGTCGGCCGATTTGAGGTGGAATTGCACATATAGTATTATACTGCAGTGCCAAACGTCAATTGTGATAACCTTATGCAACTTCAACGTACCTCTTTGACTATACTAATTACTTTTTAATACTTTTGTTACGTACAGTAATGTTCATTAATGCTTTCCCAGTGGTTGACTTTTTTTTCTGACTTTCGGAAACGAGACTCAATTCTAGTCGTATTTCATGTGCCCATGGCCGAAATTATAATAAATATAACTATACAACTCCTTATATAAATAATATTATTTTATTTTATTCTATTCTATTGTATTGTATTATGTATTGTATTGTATTGTATCCGAGGAGGTCGAAAAACAACAGTTAGCCACTGGGAAAGGATTAATGAACATTACTGTACTTCATAATGTGATTGTGAATTTACTTTCGTAAAATATATAAAACAAAATTTTTCAATAATTTTCTCAATTGAATACCATATTTACATTATCATGTAACATCAACCTGAACGTGTGAGTGGAAAGAGGGTATATACACCTTACGTTAAGGATTTCGTAATATGTCATTTTTAGGATGAGAATTTACTTCATAAGTGGATATAAATCACAGCACCCTTCTTTCACCACACCCTTCAGATATAATTACTAAGTTAAATTACTATCATCTACTCTACTGTGAGATCCAAATCCACTTACCTATTTGGGTATTCGCCTAGAGATTATTACTTTCACAATTCAGATCAGACTATATATTTCGAGGATGATGCGTGTACAGTAGACTGATTCAAAAAAATCGGCTAATTTTTTTTTCTTGATTTTCGCAGTGAAATACTTTCGGGGGCGTGAAAGAAGATGCCTTTTGAAAGGGTAGCTCTTAATATTAATATTCAGAGGTCGCTCATCGCGGATTTTTATTTCCCATTTGATTAGCATAGGAAATTTTCTTTATTTTTTTCGGAATTTTGTAGCTCACAAACCAATGATCAAATCCAAATGACCGACACATATTTTATAGGAAATTGAACACTCTACAGAAAGTGTCTATTATCATTTTTTGATAAATTGACTCCTCCCAAAGTTATTCAAGCTCAAAGTTCAATTGAAAAGTTCAACGTGAAATCGTTAAACTTAACAAATTAAAAATTGTTAACTGACTGCCTTTCTCAGAGAAAATTACAAACCATAGAATTTTAAAGGAAAATTTGATATTTAGTCATAAGTTTTAACATTTTGCCAGAACCTAAAGGAAAATAGTCGACTCAACTATAAATTGAACTTTGAGCTTGAATAACTTTGGAAGGAGTCAATTTATCAAAAAATGATAAGAGACACTGACTGTAGAGCGTTCAATTTCATATAAAATATGTGTCGGTCATTTGGATTTGATCATTGGTTTGTAAGCTACGAAATTCCGAAAAATATAAAGAAAATTTCCTATGCTAATCAAATGGGAAATAAAAATCCGCGATGAGCGACCTCTAAATATTAATATTAAGAGCTCCCCTTTAACAGGCATCTTCTTTCGCGCCCCCGAAAGTATTTCAATGCGCAAAAATCAAGAGAAAAAAAACTAGCCGATTTTTTTGAATCAGTCTAGTGTACAGAAATAATAACAGATTTGAACGGATGAGAACCTGGTACCGAAAATATTGGGCGCGGGACGAGATCGGATAGGGCCGGACGGCAACGGGAATGTGAAGCCAAGTGAAATTCCGGCTAAGACCAGACGAGGCTACAATTTGCGTGTCGTTTGCATTCCGGATTCGACCGGATAGGTACCTATAGTAAAAGCCATTCTAGCCATGGCAGATCCATGGCGTACGGGGCCGGAAAAAAACGGGAATCCAACGCCACGTATAATTCCGGATAAGACCGGACGCGGCTACAATTTGCATACCGCATTCGTTCCGGATTCGGCCGGATAAGAATCTGCTGAAAGAAATTCTAGCCATGGCGGATCAATGGCGTACAGGGCCGGAAGAAAACGGGAATCAAAAGCCACATATAATTCCGGATAAAACCGGACGCGGCTACAATTTGCATACCGCATTCGTTCCGGATTCGGCCGGATAAGAATCTGCTGAAAGAAATTCTAGCCATGGCGGATCAATGGCGTACAGGGCCGGAAGAAAACGGGAATCAAAAGCCACGTATAATTCCGGATAAGACCCGATAGGTTCCGACATCTATCCGGAACCTATCCGACATTTCGCGCAGGGGAGACAATGAGACATGCGATACTCAAAGAAAAAGGCATCAAAGGTGAGTCAGTGTTATCGAAAATACCAAGATTCGATATCGTATTAGGAATCGATGTCGATTGGATGCATTGCGTTTCGCTAGGGGTTTGCCGTCAATTTGCGCGATTATGGTTTGATACCACTAACCATCAGAGAGATTTTTATCTGGGCTCAGTTATTAAAGAAGTCGATGATCTGCTATTATCGTTTAAACCAACCATGGATATGTCTCGAACAACTCGTGAGATGTCAGATCGAGTACACTGGAAAGCTCATGAGTGGGTTGCTTTTTTACTGTTTTACAGTCTTCCAATATTGCAAGTAGTTGCTAAAAGAATATACCTTGATCATTGGGCTCTCTTAGTAGATGGCATATCACTTCTACTACAAGCATGTGTTACGGCATCAGACATCCATTATGCTCATAATTGTTTGATTGACTTCATAAACGGTGTAGAAAAGTTATATGGAGAAGAGGAATTATCTTTTAATGTACATTCTCTTGCGCACCTAGCTCAAAGTGTAAAAAATTGGGGCCCGCTCTGGACTCATGATGCTTTCACGTTTGAAAATTTCAATCAAGAAATTTTAGCTTTTGTAAAAAGTTCAAACGGTGTTGCTCAACAAATTTACGATGGACTTCGCACTAAATGCGTTATAACAAAATTGAACAATATTCTATCTGAAGATTTGTCGCATAACCAAAAGCAATTTCTTGAAGAACTGTATGGAAACATAAGTAAATTAAATCATAAACGTATAGTTGATAACGTTGAGTTATTGGGCGAACCTCGTATGCTCAATCTTACGAGAGAACAATTTCTTGCTTTCCAACGACGCCATATTTTAATTGAGCATGAAAGTACAGTTCAACATTATGAACGAGCGGTGATTAAGCATCAACTTATCCATAGCAATTCATATCAAAGATGTCAAAAAAGAAACAACTGTTGTGTTAGACTTTTAAACGATGACATTTTTGAAATAGAGTCATTTGTATTGGCACAAAATCAGGATGAAATACATTGCTACGCTGTTGGTCGGTATTTTGAAAAATTGAAACAACCATTCATAGTAGGGAGAAATTTAAAACATATCCATCTGTTAAAAGGTAAACTCGATTGC
This sequence comes from Tenthredo notha, assembly GCA_914767705.2. Taxonomy (NCBI): domain Eukaryota; kingdom Metazoa; phylum Arthropoda; class Insecta; order Hymenoptera; family Tenthredinidae; genus Tenthredo; species Tenthredo notha. The sequence goes on along the minus strand of OU611911.1, from coordinate 14,191,802 downwards.
TTGGGCATTGCTCTCCCAGCCGAGATTGTGGAAAGAGTCACAATTATTCCGATTAATAACTCCTTAAATAATATTGCATGTGTTCATCCCAATCGATTTGGATTACTAGATTAATATATTGTCATATTTACTGGACCGTTTAAAAAAAAAACGATAATTTTTTCTCAGCTTCAAACTACCACAAACTATACTTTGACATTAAAAAATAACCTGCGTGAAGAATGAGCCCCGTCCTCGAATATTCGGAGTTGCCGCGTCGTACTTTTATCTTTCTGATTATCGCATGCCCAGAAAAACACTGACATCTCCAAAAGTTTGGGTTTAAATGATTGTAAACGAAGTTTCAGGGTAATTAATTCGAAGTATGATCTATTATTGACAGAACTCCGATGCGGCACCTCTAAATCTTCAATGCCAGAGCTCCTTCTTCTCGCAGGTTGTTTTTTCATGTAAAAGTATAGTTTTAGGTAGTTTGACGTAAAAAAAAAATGTCGATTTTTCCTTGAAACGATCTACTATTTATCTACTGTTAGTGTAATATGATATTGTATAATAGATGATTCGTGTGGTTCTTGGGGATGTGTATTTTGAATAAACATTACAATCAATTATAACATTATTGAATTATATGATTCGAATCTTTCATATTTATTGTCAATAGAGTTGTGATGATAAATTATTACTTCATAACGTTCAAATTGGATTTGTAACATGCTTTCTTAAAAAGAATAACTAATTTTTGATTTGATTGTAAATATTTGTTAAAAAAATTATAATAAAACTTTGAATCAATATACAATTGATACAACAAAAATGAAACCTATTATTTTCATTATTAAAAATTTGAAGTTAAATAGTATGTTTATTATTAGTAAAAAAAAACCGATCTTAAACCGAGGGAGATATAACTCGAGATTTGAGTGACACATGAATTCGTTGGGATGAATTAATTTGAATGAATGCCTTCAATTCTAATTAATCTTCTTAATTCAAATTAATTTTTCCAATTCGCGTGAATTTCTTCAATTCGATTCAATTTGTTTAAATCCATTTCATTCAAATTACTTTTCACAGTAATTTATTCTGCTTCAAGTTCATATTCGATTATTTCTATACAATTTTCATATTTCCTGTTATTTCGAATTAATTCATCCTATTCACATTATTTTTTTTTAAATTTAAATCAATTTTATTGATTCAAAATAATCTTCTCAATCCGTTTAAATTTATTAATTCATTCCATTCGAATTATTTTTCACCGTAATTCAAGTGATTATTTTATCATTTCGATTCATTTCTCATATTTCCTGTTATGTCAAATTAATCCGTTCGATACAAATTCAGTTATTTTCCAATTAATTCTCATTATTTCAGTTGTTCTGATTAATTCCATTATTTCAGTTATTTCTCAGGTAATTCTCATTCATTCAGGTGATTTAGTTATTTCCCAGTTAATTCTCGTTATTTCAATTATTTCTCAGTTAATTCACATCAATTCAGTTAATTCTGGTTAATTCAGTTAATTCCCAATAATTCAGGTCAATAGAAATCAATTCACGGGCTATTGACACGTCAATTCAACGAGTTATTTCCCCCTCGCTCCTTTTTCTGACTTTTTCGGAAACTAGACTTTATTCTAGTCGTATTTCATGTGCGCATAGCCGAAATTGTAATAATAATAAGTGTGAACCTTTATAAAAATAATATAATATTATTTCAATTGATTCTATCCGAAAAAGTCAGAAAAAAACAGCTAGCCACCGCGAACCCATCAATGAACGTGACCGTACCTATACCAAACCTATACCAGAGGCCCGCCAAAAAAAGCCTATATATGTTGGCATATATGTCGACATATAGTTGGCATATCCCGGGAAAAACGAATCAGATCTGGCCATATATAATAAGATCTGGCCAGATCTGCTAAGGCAGATCTGGCCAGATCTTGAAATTGTCTCTATCTGACGAGATCTGGTCAGATATAATCAGATATAACCAGATATAACACAAAGAAAAAATAGATCAGATCTGATCAGATCTGGCCAGATCTTTAAATTGTCTCTATCTGACAAGATATGGCCAGATATAATCAGATCTGAGCAGATATAACACGAAGAAAAAACAGATCAGATCTGGCCAGATCCGATTAGATCTGGCCAGATAAACTAAATCAAAAAGTATAATCAATGTTGACGAATCTGACAAGATATATACTCAGATTTTCAAATTGTTGTGATTCTTGTTACCATCATATGCTGGATAAATTGTGAATGTACATGTATAAAATCCAAATACTATTCTGAAATAAGAAAGATAATTATTGACAATAAGATTTGTTTTTTATTCTTTACCTTACGACCCGGGAAAAACGAATTAGATCTATTTATATCTGCTCTGATATGACATTTTAGACATGCTCGGATCTAGTTATATCTGATCAGATCTGGCCAGATATAACTATATCTGGACTGAAAACTTTCCCAGATATGATTAGATCTAGTTATATCTGGCCAGATCTGATCATATCTTGGAAAGTTTTCAGCCCTAATATAGTTATATCTGGCTAGATCTGATCAGATATAACTAGATTTGATCATATCTTGGAAAGTTTTCAGCCCAGATATAGTTATATCTGATCAGATCTGGCCTGATATAACTGGATCTAATCATATCTGGTTAAGTTTTCAGCCCAGATATAACTAGATCTAATCATATCTGGGAAAGTTTTCAGTCCAGATCTGATCAGATATAACTAGATCCGAGCATGTCTAAAATGTCATATCAGAGCAGATATAAATGGATCTGACCAGATCTAATTCGTTTTTCCCGGGATATGTCAACATATATGCCAACATATATATTGTAACTTCTTGCATATGTTTCACCAGCGGAAGGCTAGTGAAATTATGCGAGTTCGCGTGAATTCTTTGTCACGGGTATGAATTTTGGAGCTCCTCCTAGGAAAAATGTGTAAAACCTTTTGTTACCCTAATACAGACTTGGGATATGATACACTCTCAGACTCGGGTACCGATTAAAGCTATACCGTTGCTGCTTGAGTGTATCGCACCGAAGCTGCCTCCCTACTACAGACTTGGGATTGTTTTATACCTTCCAGACTCGGGTACCGATTAAAGCTATACCGTTGCTGTCTAGGTTTAAACGCACCGAAGCTGCCTGTTACAGACTTGGGATATGATACACTCTCAGACTCGGGTACCAATTAAAGCTGTACCGTTGCTGCCTGAGTGTATCTCACCGAAGCTGCCTACTAGCTAGCTAGACACGTTTTTATTCTGGTGATTTTACTCTGAAAGAATTTAGGTTTAGATGAAGAAATAATTACACGAAATGAAACAGCAAGGATATGATTAAATATTAGTGTTGTATTGGAAATCCTTGTTAGCAGATTATATTTACAATATTTACAGTGAAAAATGGTTTGAACTGAAAATGTGACTCGATATAATCAAATAATAATTTTTCTTAATCTAATTGTGTGATTTGATTGCTTTATTTCTCTAGTTCGTTTTTCTAAAATCGCTTTGATTTTAATTGATTTCTTTTTTCTTTTAGGTAAGATCTCGCTTTGAATAACTTCCTTTTATTTGCTTGAATTTTTTATTCTTATTATTTTTTTTGTATGGTAAGACCTCGCTTTGAGCGCCTTCCTAATTTGAGGTTATGTGAGTTTACTTTAAATTAATTTTCTTTATCAATTGAATCGATGTGAGTCGATCGACTGCTTTAGTACGAATCGCTGCCTTCTGCCTCTGCGTGGCAGCTTATATAGTAAATTTTATCAGGGTCTTCTGATAATGTGACGTCATTCAGGGTCTTCTGATAAAGTGACGTCGTGTCAGGGTCCTCTGATGCGCGGCCTGTTTGCGCGGTCGTACGGTCGTGATTCGGTCGTTCTGCTGGGTGCATACTTCGAACACGTTACAATATTGACATATAAGCAGAGATATTTTTGACATCTATGTCGACTTCTATGTTGACTTCTATTTTGACTTCTATGTCGGCTTCTAACTTACCATATATACAAAATATGCGTTTACATTTATGCTGCCATCTATGTTACCATTTAGGTGGCCATATATTTAAACATTCATAATTGAATATAGGTTAAATATAATTTATATATATTCAAGATTTATGTTAACAACTATGAGGTCTTCTATGCTGACATTTATTTTGACATTTAACTAAAAATATAGTTTCCATATTTGTTTTTTGCGCGCATATATGTTTTATATGTCACATATATGTCGCATATAATTTTGACATATATATTTTTCCGTGCGGGCTGCACTGATCCCGATTCTCATATATACTCAAAGTGGATCTGACAGAAGAAAATATGCATAAAAAATGATGGCAACTTACATTCGAACGAATTAGTTGCCATTTGAGATTTTTTTTATAAATTGAAAAACGAATTTCATATTTTCATTATGTATTTTATCGTTCGAATCATCCAATGCTATGAACTAAAAACAATTGCTTACACGATCTCGAGTTACATACATTTCATCAATATGGTTGTATGCTTTTATTTATTTATAGAACACATAGGGCAGGAAGCGATACAACGAGCCCCAAATGGGGCCGCTGGCGCGGCTGGGGCTGTTGGAGCTGCTGGGGCGGCTGGGGCTGCTGGAGCTGCTGGGGCAGCTGGGGCGGCTGGGGCTGCTGGAGCTGCTGGGGCGGCTGGGGCGGCTGAGGCCCGCCAGGCTGGAGCCGGAGAGGCTGGAGGTATAGTTTGCGTTATCTATTTTCATCAAATAGTTCAAAATCATTGTCTGATATCATCGAGTCATCTAAGTTGGAAAAAGCTTGGAGTTCTACAGTTGACTTGAGGTATGCGAGCAACTGCTACAAGTCAGTCATCATTATCTCTGATGATGTATATCGTTTGTTCTGAACTATGATTCATTCAGGCTAATCGAGCTCTGGTACTCTTCATAATAATTAATAAATGATGTAATTTTCAATTTTTCAGAAGAAAATGTTGCCCGGCGACAACGTGCCGCACAGCAGTGGCGGGCCAGGCGGCAGCGGCGCCAGAACCTCATCGATCTCTTGTATGACATGGCGAATCCTTACCGTGGTGGCGGTAAGGGTAAGCCCAACGAAGGTGGTCGCCGCTGAACAACGTTTATTTTCACTCACCCTTACTGCCACCACGTTTCGCTTATTAATAATAATTATCATATTATGTTGACATAAAAACAAAAATCAAAATAAAGCGCTGTGTTATATAGATCGTCATTTTCATTTTCAATGTTTCCCACATTTTTTTCATCTCCATGTGTAATTATATCACAAGACTCGTTACAATCTCGCTTAGTAATGAACGTCACTCCAGTAACTGTGAAAAAATTGAGAGAGTAGAGTAAAATGTGAAATAAATTGAGAGACTAGAGTAAAATAGATTAGTGGTTCGTTCGGTTCTGGGATAGGACTCGGTTGTCAATTTAGAAATACACAAGAATTATAGAGCCCGTCTGAGGGACACGAGATATTAGAGTGAAATCGGTGCCTTTTCGTCACACTATTAGTCATATTCATATCATCTTTTCTAAGCGAATTATGCAAGCGTTCACTTACAGGAGAAGAAGATAGCTAGTATAAGTGAGATAGGAGACTCCAAAATTAATATCCGCAACTATGGGTACTTCGGGGAGCGAAAATGATATTATTCTATGAATGAGAATCTATATCATAGTCGATCGATTATTTCTCTACCAGTGAAGAATTGGCTACATTCCTTACTAGAAGATAAGCCTTAGGTTTAAAAAAAAAAAAACAGTGAAGAAGTAATTTTTTTTTGTGCACAATAATGTCAGTTCTAATATTTCTGCACATTATCATTATAGCGCAAAATCTTAATTTGAAAACGGTTTTATTAAAGGCTTGAAAATCAATTCATTCGCATTATTTACTTATCTTACTTATTATTGAAAATATAATAATGCATGATCCGAACATTGCGCATTATTATTCAAATAGGAATCAAGAATGAAAAAAGTCCATAAGCCATTAGCAGAATGCATAGCCATAGATATAGGTAGATGAAAGATCTGCAGTTAGAGCGAAGTGATGTGCTATGGCTTATGCTTTCTGTTTATGGCTCATGGGCTTCTGTATGCTTCGTTTTTTAGGCTAGCAATAGCACAATCAGGGGCTGCTTACTCTTGCCCTCCACCATACCCAATTTTGTCCGAGCTGGCAGGACTAATATTCGACAACTTAATAAAATTATTAAAATCTCTAGAGCTGATGGTTTTTATAATTCAATGCCTGGCTTACGCAGCGCCGTAACTTGACTTAATTTAAGAATCGACCAATCAGGAGGTCCGATTCAGCTGGCGCGTGGCTAAAGCAGCCTCCTGATTGGTCAATTCTCAAATCAAGTTAAGTTACGGCGCTGTAAAAACCAGGCATTAATTACATTTGTTGATAGAAAGCGCCACTAATGGTCTCTACATTTTGCTAACATTCACACCATAATAAAAAAAAAATAACTATCGAAATCTAGAAACTGGTAATGTTTTGCTGTAATGTTGGTATAGAATATTCCTGCTGCTTGACAAAATTCGGTCCTATCTAAAAGCCATTGAGTTAGACCTCAAGAGAAAGAAGAAGAAGAAGAAGCGTGTCAAGCATAGGGAAATCAAAGAAAGATAGGTCGTAAAGGGAAGAGAGAAGCACAGGAGAATATTTAATAATCAGGTTCTACGGTTTATTAGCTATCATTCAGGTAAGTAGGCAGGTTAGGTTATTTAGGTTAGATAATAGTAACAAACCAAATCAGCTTCTTCCGACTCGAAAAAAGCAGCTTTGTGCTGAATACAGATCGGCAGCTTCGCGCCTGAAACAAAGTGGCAGCTTTGCGCCTGAAACAAATCGGCAGCTTTGCGCCTGAACAGATCGGCAGCTTTGCGCCTGGAACAAATCGGCAGCTTTGAGCCAAATATGGAGAAGCTAAATACAAACCCTTTACCAGATAGATTTGTAAAGATTATCGAATCTGGTGATTGGTTAGGGGATGAGCATATGTATCACTTTGCCCAACTTGTCAACCGTACCTCAAACTACGCACTTCAAGAGTCGTGGAAAAGATATTTGCCAGATACAATCGTACCTGTTTCACCGACCGTCAAGGATATTCAAATATTGCATAGTGGTGGTGAGAAAAACGGCGGCGAGTATAGCGCTTGTAAGAAAAAAGCCGATGAGCACTGGGTGTGCGCCTACTTTGATACGAAGTCAATCTACATATACGACTCGTTGAATTCGAAAGTACTCCGCGAAGAACATGAAATATATTTGAAACGTTTATTTCCATTTTACAAAGTGGACAAAAATACAGTACAGTTTCCAACAGTTCAGCGTCAGCCCAACTCATCCGAATGTGGAGTATTCGCAATCGCATTTGCAATCTCACTGATAAACGGGCGTCAGCCGGACGAAATTATCTACGATGTTAAGCTAATCACATGTATGAAAGAAATGCTAATTAACTATTTTTTAAATGATGCGACAAATTTTATTGGTGTTTCAAGCTCTTTATTAAAATGTTTTTTCCGGGTGATCTGTAACAACAAACACACGAATTAATATCCGGTCATTGCTATAATACCTACTTGGATTTTTCGCGAAAGAACATGCACTCCCCGTTTGTTTCTTTGTTTATAGTAATAATTTGTTCTTAATTAATAGTAATAGCATTAAAAAAAATTTGAAGCGTTTTATTAAATAAATTTTTCTTCATTCGATCGAAATAATTCTATGACTTCTTTGAGAAACATAAAACGTATATTGTCAACTTTTAAAAATTAGTTTTTTATTTAGAATCTACAATTTTTTTACTTATTTGTGTTAAAAAATAAAATTAAATCCCATACCTATATCTTTTTTTTATTTTTATTGTATGTAACATATAACATATGATATATGATCTATTATAATTGTATGACATGTTAAATTATACAGACATTTTAATTTGGCTTAGAAGAAACGATTTTTTTTTTACTATATATGTTTATGTTCACAGCAGCTCTAGGAAAAGTATTATCATATCACCAAAAGCCGTTGGATACAGAAGACGCTATTTCCCATTATAAATTTGAAAAATGCGTAACTTTTTCAAAGCTAAAACTAAGTTTTTAGATGAAGCGAAAAATTTGAACTAAGTATATAATCTATAATATATCATATATCATATCGTCGGTGATAGTGCAATACTGCGTAACTGAATATTGCAATACCGCGTGAGTACAGAAAAAAAAAAAAATAGATTTGGTATGCATTCGATGTATATTTATTTTTATACATCGAATGCACACCAAATCTCATTTTTTTTATTGTTGTACCTACGCGGTATTGTAATATTCAGTTACACCGGTATTGCACTATCACCGACGATATATAATATGTAATATATTATATATAATATATTAAATTATACAGACATTTTAATGTGGCTCAGAAGAAACGATTTTTTTTTTTTTTTTACTATATAAGTTTATGCTCACAGCAGCTAGGAAAAGTATAATCATATCACCAAAAGCCGTTAGATACAGAAGACGCTATTTCCCATTATAGATTTGAAAAATGAGTAACTTTATCGAAGCTAAAACTAAGTTTTTCGAGGGGGTAACTACTCGTGAAATAGTTGGGACAGTTAGATACGAAATGGTATGAAATTATCTTGAAATTATTGTGAAATGGGTTGAAATAGTTTGAAATGGTCTGGAATGGTTTGGAATGTCTGTGAAATGGTATGAAATGCTTGTGAAATGATCGCAAAATAGTGTGAAGTGGTATGAAATGGTATGTTTTAACCTCTATAGATTATTATAATGTAATTTTTTACTATTAGGTAATTTATTATAGTCTCAGCAATTCAAAATATTTGTTTTTCATTTTTTCTAGTAATCAAATTTTTTCAAATCTAATTGAATGCATTACTTATGAATAAGTCAAACTTCTTAATGCCATTTTAAAACGTTGCGAAGACGTATGAACGAACAATTGTAAAATTTTAACGGTGATAGTCGGGATATATAGGTGCTCTGCTACGCCGTCTTCAGTTTCTATGAAAATGAAAAAATAGTGTCTGAGTCGGGGGATCAACAATGACAAAATTATCAGTACTAAGTGCCAAAAATAACTCGTAATTTACTTAAAACCCGGTAATGTACCCACATTGCTACAATTAGGAATTCCAAAGGGTTTGATCATTTATTTTTCAATAGTAAAACGTTTTTAAAGAATCGACAAGATATTTCAAAAGTATTCTGAATTCCAGAGAAACTGGTAATGTTACAAGGGAATTATTGTTATTTCCCAAAAATTCCTTTTGATGACTCAAAGTATTTGTTAATGAGAAGAGTGTTTACGCACATCAAAATGTGAAGAATTTGTTTGAATAAATTAATATTTATTCCGAAATGGAGTCAAAATTTCTCGGAAATCTCAGTAAAAATTATAATTCAATTTTGAAGACTGTTTCTGATTAGAAATACCTTATACGAGAAGGATATGATGTCAAGCATGTCATCCGCAGTGAGCGCTGTTCCGTTCGTCACTTGTATCCCAGAACCGTTTTCGACATTTATATGGGGATTCCCATCGTTTTGTAATATTCCGGTCACTTTGATTGGACAACCCTTCGTTAAATTCTTCGGAAGATTCTCCAGGCTCGTGATCCTGACAGCAATTTTCACTGTTCCATTTGTAATCGCCCCGACTGCGTACGCCGATTCCCCAGTTTTGTGTTGCGTTGTATTGAACATCATTTTCAAGTATCCCGGTATTTCTATAGAAAATATTACGCATTGTTTATTAAATATGTCACCATTTTTTCCGACCACCGAAAAATACTTACAAGGAGAGTATCGCACCTCCGGGTCATGGATCTTGACCAAACTTATAGGGGTGATTCCTTGAGCCAAAATATTAATTACCAGCTAAATAACTCTCTTGAATGGGCCTTCACTCTGTCAATTTACCTAAATGTACAACAGAAATCAGCGAAACCTGGATTTGGCACATCGCCATGAAATAACCAGTTTTTGTGCTGCGTTATGAGATTCTACATTGCACTGAATATTTAAACATTGAATACAGTCATTATTCTACATTAGATTGTTGAAATTTAACATCCCAGCTATAGAAAATCACTTTATTCTGCGCCTATTGACACATTACTACTAGTAGTTTATCGCTCGTTCAACATTCATTTGGTGAATCCGAAGACCTCTTCTGACTTGAAAAATGTTGCATATATGTAGCCTCAATACTCCCACTGACAGCATACGAAATCCTGTAAACTACCACATAATAACGATTTCATCGCAATATTACATTTATTATTTCAGAAGAATATGTATATACTATATTATATTCATTCAATGGGACAACGCTAGGTCAGGATAAGTGAGGTCAGTTTTAAGGTTAGACATTTGTAAGCTACTGCCTCATAGAGAATCAAACTGCTGCAAAAATAGCCTTCCATAACAAGACTTGGTAAATACTTCCCATTACATATTACCGTCTGGGTTTTCTTGGTCTCAATCATTTTTGATATATTGGATCGGACGACTCTCTGCATAGATTGACGTATTGACATCGATCGTCGCGTATATTCGACATTTCTTCAGAAATGCGTCGTCTGCTTGTTCGAAAACCGAGGACACTTCCTACCAAACCAAATACTAATTAGATTGCGAGTGCAGTGCAGTTCAATCGCAGCCTTCAAGAGATTAGTACGGGTTACAGCTATATCAGCAAATCCGAACATGTCTAAATTAGATGGAAAACAAAGTTGTGAGCCCAAAGATTTGAAGAAAAAGAACATAATAAGAAGATATGAAACGGAAGACGAAGCTGATGGTAAGTATTAAACCACGCTCTAAATAACCCTCCTACTTGCATAGACAAAAATTTGTAAATAAATAAGCAACTAGAAGTTGCATTCTCAAATCAATGCGTGAATCTGCAGCTGCATCGTGTTCAATGATGTCACAGTGAAATTGATTTTTTCAATGTGTCTACTGGCTTATGAGCGATACGTTCTTGTGAAAGGTTTTTGGTAGCTCTGAAAAGTGCTGATTATTTTTGACCGAATATTTCTATGCCGCTTATAATTATTATTATATTATCGTTGTTATTATATTATTGTTGTTTTTCTACCATTGTTATGATTATGATTACTATATTTCTGATTTTCAGACGTTGATGAAAGATTTTGTGCATCGACGAGGATGATACAACTCGTAAAAGCAATGGAAGCACAAGTATTCCCGACACCATGAACACCTGATAAAAGTAATGTACTTGCCACTGCAATCGCCAATGGCTAATACACACTTACATCTGGTTTTAAATGGCTTTTCTGGGAAACAGACTTCCTTGACGTTCATGAAAACCTCTCTCGTCGGGACCAACTTTGAAGCGAACCAAGCGTACTCGATCATATCTCTGAAAATTGGGGCGCAGAGTTGATGAGTCACAAGCGATTGAATTTTGATCGCATCCTCCCGACTATTGATTTGCCGTTGCTCTTGCAGCAAATAGGTGCTGTTCTGGAGTTGTTTGATGAGGAGTTTGACTTGTCGGTGAAAATACACATCCAATGGTTGGCAGTAAGGTGTGCATCCAGGCGGAATTATCTGCAAGTTGCAAGAAGTTTCTCCAGATTCATCCTCGAATTTTTTAAACAATTTAGCATTGGATTGTCCACCCCAGCTGTCCAATATTAGAGCAAAATTCCTGCCTGCTACGTATGGCTGCAAGACATTGCTGGTGTATGCATCGAACAAAGCTGTTGTCAGCTTCCCAGATTTTGAGCATGTCACATATACATTCTGGTATTCGATGGTGAGTGCCTCTACCCGCTCGCCAACTCTCGGACCAAATGCACCTTTGGGTTCTTGCAAGCAAATGAACACCTTCGGCAGCAACTTACCAGATGCAGTGATAGTATACTGGGCAGTATACGTGTGAGTCACCTTGTTCATATCTCCTAAATATACATCGACACTCTTCTGCCCAACATGCTCCAATGTTCGATGCACATCGGACCGATATTCGCAACCCATCTGATCTGTATTTAATACATAGTCACGATCGATTCCAGAGATTGAATTGACACATTGCACCTGGAAGTTCTTTGCCGAATTCAAAACTTCTTCCAACGACCTTTTTTCCGTGGATTTCACGTGCTTGGTCACTCGTCGTTGTCGGATGCGGTGTTCTTGCTTGAATCTATTCACCCAAGCTATTGAAGCAACGAAATTGAAATCTTCAGACTGATATTGCATACCAGCCTGCAAAGCCCACTCTTGAAGATTTCTCGTTGTTATGGGCAAATGCTTGTCACGAGCTTCGCAGAATCTTTTGTAGGTCCACTTTTTAATTGCGCAGGTCTTATCAAACCTGGTGCCCCCTTTTTGAACTTCTTTCTTCCATCGCGCAAGCTCGTCCATCCGTGATAAACAGTTACCACCTCTAGCTCTCAATGTTTTCAATGTCCACTTGGGATGTTGTCGAGCAAGATTAACGATTTTGATCTTTTTTTCCAGGTCGACAGTCACGAATTTTGACTTCTTCTCTTCTGGCTCATAGTCGCTGGACAGTGGTTGGCTGATTGATGGTGACGAGTCTGTCGAAAAACAAATTTTTATTATGTTATTTGTTTCGTTTTAATTATAGTCTATTTTATTATTTTAATTGTTAGTTTATTTAGGTTTAATTATAGTTAGTTCAGTTAATTTTGTTGTATAGTTATTTAGCTCTAGTTAGTCTATTTCAATTTAATTGTTACATTATATAGCTTCAATTAAAAATTACAAATCATTTTGGTCTGGTTATTCTTGTTCTAGAACTTCATTATATTCAGCAAATATATAATATCCATTCGAGATTCTCACCTGTTAGCGATGATTCTTGCGAACATCCTTGGTCACATTCTTGACTTTCAGCAAGTTGGCTATCGTCAGACACATTTTCTGGCAATTCATTCTCCGCAAACAACTCTTCTACTTCGACTAGCTCATGGTCTTCAACTAGTTCGAGTAATGTGTTTGCCATCTCATCACCCAAAAGCCAAGCTTCATGAGAAATCTCTGTCACAGCTTTTTCGGTGATGATGCCCTTGCGCTTCAAAATCTCTATGCACGCATAAAGGACTTCACTGAGCACTTGTGATGAAGATTCATCGAAATCTTCATTGCAAGGCCCAGTGCTTGGCCCACTAGCCATCTTTATATCAATATATGAAAAATCAACAATATCAATAACAATAACAAAACAACGAGAAAATAACAACAATAACAACAATAATAACAATAATAACAATAATAATAACAAGTTTAACCAATCACCAACAATAAATTAACAATATTCTTAATTTTATTACGGGCAATCGAGTAGTCGCAGAGGCACAGAATAAATGATCTTCCGTAAATTTAAATCGTAACTGAAGAATAATCAGATGGAATGTCGAATTCCCATTGGCTGTTGATACGACTTGTCCAAGCCAGGACCAATGCGAATTCAATATTTGTTGGGTTCACGTTCGTGCACCTTTCGCGGCCTTCCATGGTACAGACACTCGTTTATCGATCGAGATTTTAGCTACTTCTCGAAAGGGTATTACCCTGATTTGGGTATAGAGAGAGATCTTAAAGTGCGTGTGTAGACGGGGCATAAAGTAGCTGAAGAAGAAGAAGAATCGATCAAGATCTGTCAAATATGTAGAGTACTGTAAAGTCAAGAGCTGTAAGTGCTGGTGGAAACATTCAAGAATGAATAACTGAAGAGAGTCATATATAGTGGAGAGTAACAACTTAACCTCACTTATTACATGATGCCATTCCATGATAAAAATATATACGTATTTTTCTGAAATAATCAATATAATATTGCGATGAAATCGATATTATGTGGTAGTTCACAGGATTTCGTATGCTGTCAGTTGGAGTATTAGACTACATATGTAACATTTTTCAGGTCAGAAGGGGTCTTCGGATTCACCAAATGAATGTTGTACGAGTGATGAACGACTAGTAGTAATGTGTCAATAGGCGCAGAATAAAGTGATTTTCTATAGCTGGGATGTTAAATTTCAACAATCTAATGTAGAATAATGACTGTATTCAATGTTCAAATATTCAGTGCAATGTAGAATCTCATAACGCAGCACAAAAACTGGTTAGTTCATGGCGATGTGCCAAATCCAGGTTTCGCTGATTTCTGTTGTACATTTAGGTAAATTGACAGAGTAAAGGCCCATTCAAGAGAGTTATTCAGCTGGTAATTAATATTTTGGCTCAAGGAATCACCCCTATAAGTTTGGTCAAGATCCATGACCCGGAGGTGCGATACTCTCCTTGTTAGTTTGATTCTAAGCTGTTAGAATCAATTGAAAGATAAGAGAAAAATGTTCTTCAGTAATTTTTTTTTTTTTTTTTTTTACGAAACTGATTATCGTATAGAAAAATAATTTCATCATAATATGTAATATTTCTGAATGTGCTTCCGATAAAAATAGGTACGACGTCGTATAATAACATGATATGTATTTTTCAAGTCAAATAGGCCTCAAACATACTTTTTTTCTTAAAATCTTGTTTAAAAAATAGAGACTTTATTATTGACACAATTGTTAATGCATTTTAGCGCCACTTTAGCATTGGTTTATAGTTGTTCAGACTAAGGTGGAAGTGTAAATTCGTACTATATTTTGTAAAAAAAAATTTGCCTGATAGGCATTGAATTTTCTTTTTGTTTTCATTTTTTAAAAAATAATTGTGATACACGACAATATCTATAGAACTATAAAAAATTATAGGATAGAAACCAACAAACAAAAACTGAAAACTCACGAATGAATTTGCCTTCCATAGTTGCAAGCCTGTCCCAATCTGTTATTTCTGGTGTGGTATTTTCCGAAGTTAGTCTTCCGAAAAAACCTTTGTCTGCTTCAATTTCTGTGTGCTGTCGGATTGAAAGTTCGAAGGGGACGTTGCCGGCATTGAATTTTTGGCTCACTTCTTTCGAAACAGCCCCGTTTAATCTGATTATCTGAAAAATTATTACGATTAGTTGCGCTTCTGTTTAATTTGATTATACCTATGATTATTTTTATTGTTATGTTCGTATTAGCTCGCCACGTAAGTGATTGGCTTTTTTTTTAGTATATATACCTTCTGCATTTCGATGACCTTTGCTACTCTATCAGCTTGTTCTTGCCAAGCTAAACACTGGATTCTTTTTCCAGAGCCGTTGTTTAAAACGAATTTTATTAATTTATACTGTCGTACTTTCCCAACGATTTTCGGGAGCTCAAGAGCATCCACATATCCGCAAATTTCTCTAAAATATGAAAATCTAACGTAAAAAAGTGCACAATAATTTACCGTGAATAACGTGAAGTCAAACAATTTTGCAATTTTCTGTACAGATGGATGAATAAATTTAACTGAGCATGGATCAGCCGTTACGAAATTGTTGAATCGACATTTGCTCAATTCACGCATCAAGAAAATGAAAAAAAAAATGGCATAGATCTCGGGTTTCAAATGTTCTTCGGTATCTTTTTTCTTTTGTAATTAGAAAATATCAGCAGCCATCAAGCATCGTCCTTATATCAAGTGATGAACAACTAATTGAAAGTTTTAAAATAAAAACCAATACTTACATCGTATTATCCTTGTCGTCGATTGAGTCAATCGTTTCATTGCTTGAAAACTTCACAGTAGCCGATGAACTTTTTGTCCGACTTTCGGCGTTATGTGATTTCTGTGCTGAATTATTCGGTGTATTATTCACCGGCGCGGGCGGCATAATTTTAAATAAAGTCACAGATAATTGATGCAACACGATTAAAGTTTTAAAAAAATATTTTATGGGAGATAGCGTCTTCTTCGTTCAACGGCTTTTGGTGATATGATTATTTTTTTTTTCTGATGTTATGAACATAAACATAGCAACGAAATAACAGTTGCAAGAAACAAGTGATATACCGTGTCCTTGATTGGCTGTAGCCACTAAAACAATTGCTGATTTTCACTCGCGGCCGCCTCAACCCGCCTCTGAACATTCCTAATAAATATTGATACATTATATACAGGGTGAAAGTCTAAGTCTGGACACTTAGAGCAGCCTTGAGGTGGCAAAACGGGCACCAAATCCAAAAAAAATAATCTGGTCGGAAGTGATTTTTTTATAAAAGATGGCGACCTATTTTGGATCACTAATGACACAAAAAATGAAAAAATAAACAAAATATGAAAAATGAAAAAAAAATCATCTTTTTATTTTTCTTTTCTTATTTTTTCGTGGTTATTATCAGCCCTAGAACATTCAATTTTGATTTTGTGTCGAATTGGATCATTTGTATGTACTGTGCGATACGCTGTGATCTTACAAACCGTTTGAAAGAGGTATAGGTTGATTCTGTTTATCGATATAGTTCCTTGTACACGAAATTCTTGATCAGATTTCCGGTCCGCTGTTCTCCAAGATATACTTTAAGGGCTTCCCACGAACGTACTCTCGATAAAGCCACGTACAATTGACCGTGAGTGAAAACGTCCCTGCGCAGATCAATGCTAATTTGTTCGAACGTTTGTCCTTGTGACTTATTGATGGTCATAGCAAAAGCTAGCTTCACAGGAAACTGACGACGCTTGAAAGTAAAGGGATAATCATTTTCGCAATAAAGAGTGATGCGATGCAGAAAAACAATATCTCCACTTTTATCACCAGAAAGAATCTCGCAACGCAAAACCGTGTCACCCAATTCTAAAATCATCAACCTCGTACCGTTGCATAAGCCTTCGCTGATGCTCAAGTTTCTAATGAGCATTATAATACCGTATTTCCTGAGTCGGAGTTCATGAGGCGGTAAACTTGGTGGTAATAGAGTATGCAGATATTCGGGCAAAATTGTCACATTGATCTGGTCGTTGTCACCACAATTCTCTGTACTATCCACGCTAGTATACAGTCGTTCGGTAGATTCGTCGAATAAGTCCATCACCCTGGAGTTGATTTCTTCGACGTCGACATTTCGAGCAGACAGAATAGCACATTTTGCTACTCCCCTGAAGCGTTTTGCTCGTACCGCTTGCCCGTAGGTGTCTTCGACAATATCTCTGTCCGCAGGTGCCACGCAACGATCTGGTATCTTGAGGTTATCGTCCGGGTCATTGAGAAGTCCATCACCGACATCTATTAAGAATTTCGCGAATTCCACTTCGTTGGGCAAAACTCTCATGTTTTGAGTTAACGCGTATTTGAAGAAGCGTGGCCACAGCGCACTGTACTTGATGCATAGATTTACCGTTTCGCTACGGGTTCCTCGGACATTTACCGGAAGAAGTTGTCGGAAATCCCCTCCCAGAACAATAACTTTTCCACCAAACGGTTTGTTATTGTTCATAATATCCCGTAATGTTCGATCCGTCACTTCCAACGCGTGCCGTGGAGCCATAGGTGCTTCGTCCCAAATAAAAAGATCTACGTTTTTCAAATACTCACCCTGTTTAGATTGCACCTTGATGCTTGATGTGGAATCTGCGTACAAAGGTACTGGTAGCCCAAACGTCTTGTGCACTGTCTTACCCTCGGGAAGTAATATCGCTGCAATTCCGGTGAACGCCATAGCACTGACGCACTTTCCTCTACCTCTGACGAGATTCGAGAGCGTAGTGTAAGTGAAAGTCTTGCCGGATCCTCCAGGACCATCGATGTAGAAGCAAGTTTTCACGTCATCATCATTGTCGATAGCACTCAAAACAGAATCAACGAACACCTTCTGGGTTTCATTCAGCTGTCCATACTGTGTCGTGCCTATTTCGGTAAACTGAGCTGGTAACGTATCAGGCTCGTCGTCTTCGTTTCCGAGTACTATCTGTTCCATTCCTGGGAATTGAGCTAGATTGGACCCTTCGTTGATAAGCATACAACTGATTCGAAAGTATGCTTTTCTTTGCGCCTGTTGCATGCTCATGCGTCTCGCGTAATCCTCCGAAAACTTGATCTTGAACTGCTCCCATAGTTCCTCCGGATGTATTGGTTGGCAATGAATTAAAATTCTGACAAATAGTCTGCGAAGGAGACCGGGCATCATCCATACTGCTGCTTCCTCGATCGCCTTTCGCCACTCGTCGTCGTCTTCAATCAGCCCTCGTGCGAGGCATGTCGCTGTAAATGTTTCGCAGATTCGCCCATTCACGGTCCTCAAATCTTCGAAGCTTTTGGCTCCTTTTACCTTCAACAAAAGCAATCGTAGATGAAACAATTCAATTTGCGCGGGACTTACCGAGTACATTCGTCCGAATGCATCATGTCTACGTTGTCGTTTTTCCCATCTTGACATGGTCAGCCCATTGACGCTTGACCTTTTGAATACGTAATGGGACGGGATATCCGAATATGCGAACTGTATCGCGGATTCATCGCGAACGTTCAACGCAAAATAATCGTTTAGCATACTAATCCGACTCATGGCATTCCTTATCCCGTCGTCGTTCATATCTGCTGGAATTGTGACGCTGTGCTCGTTGGGCAGATGTATCGGGAGTCGTATCACGGGATGGCTTTTCTCTTGCATTTTTTTGTCGCAAATATGCCAAACTGCCTCATTCGGTCCAACGTATCGAGTTTCAATGTGATCCGTGACTTCGTCATGATTATTAACGCGTTCTTCGTTTTCCCCGTTTCCTCTATTTCCGATCTGAATGGCTGCTGCATCGTGCCCTTTAAAAATATACTTGTACAGATACTTTGGAGCCGTGACGCTTGTTACAATTTCCACGTTAATGTGGCAATTGAAAATGAGCGACAATGTCGGGCAATACGGTACAACCCATCGATTGTCGACGTGTCCTCCACGGCGTTCGTACAGAGCTCCATTATCTCTTCTACGATAGTGTGGATAAGCGTCTGCATCCATTGTAGTCTCATTTCGAAATTGCTTTGGAAAGCGCTTCGAACACTTTCCGTTCACTTCGCACCATGCTCCACAAGGCCCGTGGATCATATTACCCATAATGATTCGATGTAAATCGGGATGCAATTCCGGATCGGGAATTTCAGCAGAGATGCACTTGTCGACCATTTCTGGCGTAGACAATTTGTGCTTCAATGTCAACAACAGGTGGATGTGCATCAAGCCACGCTTCTGAGACTCGATCGTGTACACAAATGCTCGTGTTTCGCCGAAGAAATTTTTACGGACGATTAAATCGAGCAAATATTTCTTTTTCATGTCAAAGACACGCGCAGTAAGATCAGGTCTGTCTGACGGTTGCTGACCAAGAAGAAGATTTTCTTTAATCTCACGCCAGTTCGGATTACATGTCATCGTAATGAAGAGATCTGGTTTCCCAAATTTTCGTACGATTCCCATAGCATCCTGGTAATGTTGCATCATGTTTCGCGGCGAACCACTGAAACTCGACGGCAAAATGATGATTTTGCCAACTCGTGCGTCTGCGTTCTGTGCTGCAGTGTTCATATAGTCTACCAGTCCAGAGTAGGTTTCGGCGCGTATCTTCCGTTGATTTGCCTTTATAAACTCCATGCGATCTCTCTCGATCTTCACATAATTATCCACTACCCATTGCTGAAAAAGGCGTCTCCCCAAAAGAATGGCATTTCCGTGCTCATTTTCGCGAATCGCCATTCGATATCTGGTGTAACCCTCTCTCGACACTCGTTTCGGACTATTTCCTGTTTGTCGTAGATCCCGATGCCAGCCGCGAGTACCAAAAGGGTAAAACAGTGGATAGACCCAAGGCTCAACATTGGGATCCATCGTACTTACCAATTGTAATCTTCTTTCTTCCTTGTTAGATACAGTTACGTACGATTCCGGAATCTCTCCATCGGCGGTAGTGGAAAATACGGCAGCAACCTCGTTACTTCGTTGAAAGTTGAATCTCCGACGATCCATTCCTGGTTTCAACGTGAACAGCAACTGTAACTCACCTGGAAGTTGTACATCGTCGGATTGATTATTTTGCTGGGATTGCAACTCTTCGCCCATCATTCGATATGATTGAGCGAAAACGTTATTCTCACGTATAATGCGATCGAGTGTTACCAATATACCTCGGTCGAGGTCAGTGTTTCGTCGTTGCAGAGAATCGACAGCTTCGTTCGAATCGACGATAAACAGCTGGCCGTAGGTTGGTAGTTCATCGGGTGCTGGATAGAGTGCAGTGTTCACTTGATAGTAAATTTGGCCCTGTATCTTGAAGCAATAAGGCCCAGGACGTCTCCCATCGAAGTTTATCAAATTAGCGTTGAATGAAGCAAACGAAAATGAGGCATTGTAGTTTCGGATACGTTCAAAGAAAATATTCGATTTTTCATGAGTACCCTTAAATAAAGTATACAATTCATCTGGCATCGCTGGTAATGCTTCAAGGCGCACTTTTCCGTGGGTGCAGCAATCATGGAAAGAATTCTTCATGTTTGATACTTTTTCTGACACAAAATGTGCAGCGCTGCAGTGTGTACAGAGCTCAGTCATGCCACCTCCGTAGTGCTCTTCAACATTGTGGATAAAACCAGCAAGAAACCTATTTCCTTCTCCGAAGCCTCTTTCTCGAAGACGGCGCGATTGTTGCCGTTGTGCGGCGTGTAATGTGTCGTGATGAACTTGATCCTGGCTTCTACATGGCACCACCTCTTCTGATTGTAAGTCTATAACGATTGGCTCAGGTAGCGGTGCTACTACTTCTCCTTGTAAAGCTATGACTCGATTATAAGGTACTACCTCTATCGATGGCAATGCTGTTACGACAGTATCTCGGGAATTCGCTGTACTAACTGCAGGCGTTTCCAATCCACGAAACGTACTTGTCTTTATCGGACTCGAGGATGCGCACAAGAGGTTTCTCTGTACCGTGATGGCTTGTTCGTCCATAGCATTTCTTGAAGCCTCCATTGCATTTCTACGGCGTTCGCTCTGATTTTCGGCATTCCTCTCGCGCCGAATACGTTGGAATTCCTCCTCGTCTTCGGGTGTTCGATCAACTCTTTTTCGGCCCATGATTGGGATTTTTTTTGCAACAATACACAATTAGACTTAACGAACGTTCGAAAGTGATTGGTTTATTTTCATCAATGACGTTAAGGTACGGTATTACCCGAATTTTCATTCAGTCGAAGCTGTATAATACAAATCAACCAAGTTCAATAGAAATAGGTAATTTGTGTACAATTTTGTTTTATTTTCAGTTCAAAAATCAGTTCAATGTGGTTAGTTTCAGTTTAGATCAGTTCAATATGGTTAGTTTCAGTGAAAATCAGTTCAATATGGTTAGTTTCAGTTCAATTCGGTACAATACCGTTCGATTCAATTCAATTTCGTTCAATATAGCTCGTATTAATTCAATTAAAACGCACCTTCTGAAGTCTCTAAGCGTTGCAGAAGATCTGGCGACAACTTTGTGAATTTTGGGTTTCGCCGATGGGTGAAAAAACAACGCCCTGGAATATATGGGATTCTTTTTGGCACTCAGGAAAATTGTGCCGAATCTCTATTTTATATTTGATGCACGAATACGCCCGTCGTAGTATAGGTACTATAATATTTAACTTCTCGACGACGAAGGCATATAGTATAACCGCGCGCCAACTGTCAAACTGACAGATAAACAACGCGGGAGCAGGACGTTTCGGCGCCGCCGTTTCGGCGCCGGACGTTTCGGCGCCGCCATTTCGGCGCGTGCCCGTTTCGGCGCTTGGACGTTTCGGCGCTGAGACGTTTCGGCGCGAGGACGTTTCGGCGCGAGGCGTGATTCGAGCGCTAGGATGTTTTCTTCGAATTTTTCTCGCGCTGCCCACACACACACACACCTACACGTGCGAATTGGCCAGACAGTGACCGTGGCTCCCGAAAGTAACAGGTTAGAATAGGTTAGGCCACCCTACTGATTCCACACACACACACACATGCGAAATATCCAGGCGGTGGCTGTGGCTCCCGAAAGGTTGGCATAGGTTAGAATAGGTTAGAATGGGTTAGAATAGGTTAGAATAGGTTAGAATAGGTTAGAATAGGTTAGAATAGGTTGGGCCACCCTACTGATCCCACACACACACACACATGCGAAATACCCAGACGGTGGCTGTGACTCCCGAAAGGTTGGAATAGGTTAGAATAGGTTAGAATGGGTTAGAAAAGGTTAGAATGGGTGAGAATAGGTTGGAATAGGTTAGGCCACCCTACTGATTCCACACACACACACACATGCGAAATACCCAGGCGGTGGCTGTGGCTCCCGAAAGGTTGGCATAGGTTAGAATAGGTTAGAATGGGTTAGAATAGGTTAGAATAGGTTAGAATAGGTTAGAATAGGTTAGAATAGGTTGGGCCACCCTACTGATCCCACACACACACACACATGCGAAATACCCAGACGGTGGCTGTGGCTCCCGAAAGGTTGGAATAGGTTAGAATAGGTTAGAATGGGTTAGAAAAGGTTAGAATGGGTGAGAATAGGTTGGAATAGGTTAGGCCACCCTACTGATTCCACACACACACACACATGCGAAATATCCAGGCGGTGGCTGTGGCTCCCGAAAGGTTGGCATAGGTTAGAATAGGTTGGAATGGGTTAGAATAGGTTAGAATAGGTTAGAATAGGTTAGAATAGGTTAGAATAGGTTGGGCCACCCTACTGATCCCACACACACACACACATGCGAAATACCCAGACGGTGGCTGTGGCTCCCGAAAGGTTGGAATAGGTTAGAATAGGTTAGAATGGGTTAGAAAAGGTTAGAATGGGTGAGAATAGGTTGGAATAGGTTAGGCCACCCTACTGATTCCACACACACACACACATGCGAAATACCCAGGCGGTGGCTGTGGCTCCCGAAAGGTTGGCATAGGTTAGAATAGGTTAGAATGGGTTAGAATAGGTTATAATAGGTTAGAATAGGTTAGAATAAGTTAGAATAGGTTGGGCCACCCTACTGATCCCACACACACACACACATGCGAAATACCCAGACGGTGGCTGTGGCTCCCGAAAGGTTGGAATAGGTTAGAATAGGTTAGAATGGGTTAGAAAAGGTTAGAATGGGTGAGAATAGGTTGGAATAGGTTAGGCCACCCTACTGATTCCACACACACACACACATGCGAAATACCCAGGCGGTGGCTGTGGCTCCCGAAAGGTTGGCATAGGTTAGAATAGGTTAGAATGGGTTAGAATAGGTTATAATAGGTGAGAATAGGTTAGAATAAGTTAGAATAGGTTGGGCCACCCTACTGATCCCACACACACACACACATGCGAAATACCCAGACGGTGGCTGTGGCTCCCGAAAGGTTGGAATAGGTTAGAATAGGTTAGAATGGGTTAGAAAAGGTTAGAATGGGTGAGAATAGGTTGGAATAGGTTAGGCCACCCTACTGATTCCACACACACACACACATGCGAAATACCCAGGCGGTGGCTGTGGCTCCCGAAAGGTTGGCATAGGTTAGAATAGGTTAGAATGGGTTAGAATAGGTTAGAATAGGTTAGAATAGGTTCGGCCACCCTACTGGTCCCACACACACACACACATGCGAAATACCCAGCCGGTGGCTGTGGCTCCCGAAAGGTTGGAATAGGTTAGAATAGGTTAGAATGGGTTAGAATAGGTTAGAATAGGTTAGAATAGGTTAGAATAGGTTAGAATAGGTTGGGCCACCCTACTGATCCCACACACACACACACATGCGAAATACCCAGACGGTGGCTGTGACTCCCGAAAGGTTGGAATAGGTTAGAATAGGTTAGAATGGGTTAGAAAAGGTTAGAATGGGTGAGAATAGGTTGGAATAGGTTAGGCCACCCTACTGATTCCACACACACACACACATGCGAAATACCCAGGCGGTGGCTGTGGCTCCCGAAAGGTTGGCATAGGTTAGAATAGGTTAGAATGGGTTAGAATAGGTTAGAATAGGTTAGAATAGGTTAGAATAGGTTAGAATAGGTTGGGCCACCCTACTGATCCCACACACACACACACATGCGAAATACCCAGACGGTGGCTGTGGCTCCCGAAAGGTTGGAATAGGTTAGAATAGGTTAGAATGGGTTAGAAAAGGTTAGAATGGGTGAGAATAGGTTGGAATAGGTTAGGCCACCCTACTGATTCCACACACACACACACATGCGAAATATCCAGGCGGTGGCTGTGGCTCCCGAAAGGTTGGCATAGGTTAGAATAGGTTGGAATGGGTTAGAATAGGTTAGAATAGGTTAGAATAGGTTAGAATAGGTTAGAATAGGTTGGGCCACCCTACTGATCCCACACACACACACACATGCGAAATACCCAGACGGTGGCTGTGGCTCCCGAAAGGTTGGAATAGGTTAGAATAGGTTAGAATGGGTTAGAAAAGGTTAGAATGGGTGAGAATAGGTTGGAATAGGTTAGGCCACCCTACTGATTCCACACACACACACACATGCGAAATACCCAGGCGGTGGCTGTGGCTCCCGAAAGGTTGGCATAGGTTAGAATAGGTTAGAATGGGTTAGAATAGGTTATAATAGGTTAGAATAGGTTAGAATAAGTTAGAATAGGTTGGGCCACCCTACTGATCCCACACACACACACACATGCGAAATACCCAGACGGTGGCTGTGGCTCCCGAAAGGTTGGAATAGGTTAGAATAGGTTAGAATGGGTTAGAAAAGGTTAGAATGGGTGAGAATAGGTTGGAATAGGTTAGGCCACCCTACTGATTCCACACACACACACACATGCGAAATACCCAGGCGGTGGCTGTGGCTCCCGAAAGGTTGGCATAGGTTAGAATAGGTTAGAATGGGTTAGAATAGGTTATAATAGGTGAGAATAGGTTAGAATAAGTTAGAATAGGTTGGGCCACCCTACTGATCCCACACACACACACACATGCGAAATACCCAGACGGTGGCTGTGGCTCCCGAAAGGTTGGAATAGGTTAGAATAGGTTAGAATGGGTTAGAAAAGGTTAGAATGGGTGAGAATAGGTTGGAATAGGTTAGGCCACCCTACTGATTCCACACACACACACACATGCGAAATACCCAGGCGGTGGCTGTGGCTCCCGAAAGGTTGGCATAGGTTAGAATAGGTTAGAATGGGTTAGAATAGGTTAGAATAGGTTAGAATAGGTTCGGCCACCCTACTGGTCCCACACACACACACACATGCGAAATACCCAGCCGGTGGCTGTGGCTCCCGAAAGGTTGGAATAGGTTAGAATAGGTTAGAATGGGTTAGAAAAGGTTAGAATGGGTGAGAATAGGTTGGAATAGGTTAGAATAGGTTGGGCCACCCTACTGATCCCACACACACACACACATGCGAAATACCCAGACGGTGGCTGTGGCTCCCGAAAGGTTGGAATAGGTTAGAATAGGTTAGAATGGGTTGGAAAAGGTTAGAATGGGTGAGAATAGGTTGGAATAGGTTAGGCCACCCTACTGATTCCACACACACACACACATGCGAAATATCCAGGCGGTGGCTGTGGCTCCCGAAAGGTTGGCATAGGTTAGAATAGGTTAGAATGGGTTAGAATAGGTTAGAATAGGTTAGAATAGGTTAGAATAGGTTAGAATAGGTTGGGCCACCCTACTGATCCCACACACACACACACATGCGAAATACCCAGACGGTGGCTGTGGCTCCCGAAAGGTTGGAATAGGTTAGAATAGGTTAGAATGGGTTAGAAAAGGTTAGAATGGGTGAGAATAGGTTGGAATAGGTTAGGCCACCCTACTGATTCCACACACACACACACATGCGAAATACCCAGGCGGTGGCTGTGGCTCCCGAAAGGTTGGCATAGGTTAGAATAGGTTAGAATAGGTTAGAATAGGTTAGAATAAGTTAGAATGGGTTGGAAAAGGTTAGAATGGGTGAGAATAGGTTGGAATAGGTTAGGCCACCCTACTGATTCCACACACACACACACATGCGAAATATCCAGGCGGTGGCTGTGGCTCCCGAAAGGTTGGAATAGGTTAGAATAGGTTAGAATGGGTTGGAAAAGGTTAGAATGGGTGAGAATAGGTTGGAATAGGTTAGGCCACCCTACTGATTCCACACACACACACACATGCGAAATATCCAGGCGGTGGCTGTGGCTCCCGAAAGGTTGGCATAGGTTAGAATAGGTTAGAATGGGTTAGAATAGGTTAGAATAGGTTAGAATAGGTTAGAATAGGTTAGAATAGGTTGGGCCACCCTACTGATCCCACACACACACACACATGCGAAATACCCAGACGGTGGCTGTGGCTCCCGAAAGGTTGGAATAGGTTAGAATAGGTTAGAATGGGTTAGAAAAGGTTAGAATGGGTGAGAATAGGTTGGAATAGGTTAGGCCACCCTACTGATTCCACACACACACACACATGCGAAATACCCAGGCGGTGGCTGTGGCTCCCGAAAGGTTGGCATAGGTTAGAATAGGTTAGAATAGGTTAGAATAGGTTAGAATAAGTTAGAATAGGTTGGGCCACCCTACTGATCCCACACACACACACACATGCGAAATACCCAGACGGTGGCCGTGGCTCCCGAAAGGTTGGAATAGGTTAGAATAGGTTAGAATGGGTTAGAAAAGGTTAGAATGGGTGAGAATAGGTTGGAATAGGTTAGGCCACCCTACTGATCCCACACACACACACACACATGCGAAATACCCAGGCGGTGGGTGTGGCTCCCGAAAGGTTGGAATCGGTTCGAATAGGTTAGAATGGGTTAGAATAGGTTAGAATAGGTTAGGCTACCCTACTGATCCCACACCCACACACACACACACATGCAAAATACCCAGACGGTGGCTGGGGTTCCCAAAAGGTTAGAATGAGTGAGGTCACCTCACCGATTCCACACTTGAATCATGTCCCACCATGAAACGTCCCAGCGCCGAAAGGCCTGGCGCCGAATCGTCCTAGCGCCGAAACGTCCTAGCGCCGAAACGTCCCAGCGCCAAAACATCCCAGCGCCGAAATGTCCAAGCGCCGAAACGGTGGCGCCGAAACGTCCGGCGCCGAAACGGCGGCGCCGAAAAGTAACGTACCCAAACAACGCAGCCTCTCGCGGCGCGCAAGGACTAATCCCCGTCGGCCACCAATCACAGAACGAATAACACGACAACAATGCACTTATCGCATTTCGATAATTCGATAAAAATCGTGACATGGCTCTTTTATGCGGGGATTGAGCTGAACAGCCAGAGATTTTTGAACGTTCAAGAATCTTCTACCTCTAAACTAATAAGCCTAGAGAAAAATTGCAACATACAAAAATTCCGTAATTCCACGCAAAGAATCTTGAAGAATATTCTTTCCGAATTTTTTCAACAATTTTTAATTTTTTAACGCAATTAAAGAAACTGGGATGAAAAGTTATGGGAAAAAACTCCGCAATTGTTTTCCAAAATTCCTTGCATAAAATTAAGCACTTCTTATCTCTAGCAACTTTTCTCCAAACTCGATAGTTCAGAGGTAAAAAGTTCTTAAACGTTCAAAAATCTTTAGTTGTTTAGCTAAATATTATAAAAAACTGGTGTCTCACCAAAAAATGTTCCATACGAAAGTCGTCTGATTTTTCAAGTAGAATAAAATCACGTCATAAAAAATGCATGGTTCTATTCAAAAAAGTGGAGTTGACCTAGACGTAGCTTCAGCGCCTCCACCGAAAAAAAAATAGGATGGTCCAGTGTGACAGCCTTCCCAAATACAACTTCCATCTAGAACATTTTTTGATATCATCAATAGTTTCAGTGCTATTGCTCTGTAACACTTTAAATGCCTCACCCTGTATATATTATTCGCAGATCACAGATTTTTCTCAAACTTTTAGAGGTGTTTTCGTGTTCCGAAATATGAAGCCCCATGCGTGTAATTCCGTCTATTGGGTCCTTTTTGTACAAATAAAAATTGAAAAATTGAAAAATGAAAAAACAATCTTTTTCTCCTATATTATTTAAAAAACTTCAGAAAATCACATAAAATTGAACAAAGAGAGAAGACAAAATTTTTTGTTCCCACATTTTTTTCATTTTTATTTGTAGGAAAAGGGCCTATTAATATATTAATATATTATTTTATATTATAATTTTATATTAATATTAATATAATATTTTTTTGATCTCAAACAAATATTGTTTTCACCACACCTGCACGGAAAGTACGTCGACTTTCGGCCCCTCGCGTGAGCGGGAAGTCGTACTTTCTGATGCCAGGGGGTGGTGAAAAATAGTATACCTCACACGGGAGTGAAAAAGGCTATCCCAAACTGCGTTTTTACCACCCTCGCCTTCGGCTCGGGTGTCAATCTCACGCGCAGTTTGGGCAAGCCTACATTCCCTGCCTAGGTGAGTAATATTATTATATTTCGTCTTCTCACATCACGTAAAAAGAGCTGATACGATCATCACAGCAGGAAAAAACACAAGAACAAGAACCATTACGCGCGCATTTGTTTATAGCCTCGAATTTTCATCGTGGATAGATTTAACGTTTATCATGTCAAAATCGTACTATTCTGTTAAAAAATATAGAGATCTTCAGAAGAAACGAAAATCTTTTTCCGATTCTGATGAAAGTAGTGATTTTCAACCAAATAAGAAACTGTCGGTTGCACCGCAAAGCATAGTGATTCCTCCCAATGCCTCTAAAATTCAGATAAAAAACGATGAAGACACAATAGATAGGTCATGTGTTATTCCTGACTCTGAAAGTTCAAGCAGCACGGATGATATTGTTCAGTCTATGCATGATCATAATTATGATACCGAAAATGAGAACAGTATAAGTAGTTCAGAGGAAGAACACGTCCCAGCGATTACCACAACAGAACTGAATTCATCAGACCCAACATTGACGGACAAGTTAAAATCATGGGCTCTGAAAAACATCAATACCTTGACCAATTCTGTAATTTCAGAGCTTTTATGCATTTTACGCAGTGAAGGTCACACCAACTTACCAAAAACCGCAACTACTTTCTTAAGTACAAGGGGAACAGTATGTGTACGACCCGTGCTGAGTGGTAGAGAAACTGCAGGGAGTTATATTTACTTTGGCATAAAAACTGGACTCGAAAAACGAATTTCCCCTCATATTTACACAGAAGATTATATTCATATTTTGGTTAATGTGGATGGTATACCCTTATATAAAAATTCAAGACAACAATTTTGGCCAATTTTAATTCAACTATACCATAAGAATTATATCTGCAGTCCTATTGTTGTGGCCATCTATTTGGGTGATTCAAAGCCAGTTTCTGCAGATACTTTTATGGATGATTTTGTGACAGAATGCACACAACTGATTGAGCATGGTCTAACAATTTGTGATAAGACCTATAAAATTGATATCGCTGCTTTTGTGTGTGACACACCTGCTAGATCTTTCCTGAAATGCTGCAAGAGCCATGTCGGATTTTACGGTTGCGAGCGTTGTGAAATCAAAGGTGTGACTGTCTCGAAAAGAAGAGTGTACCCAGAAATGGACTGTGTAGACCGTACCAAAACATCATTTATAGAAAAAAGGCAGGAAGCACACCATATTGAAAATTGTACCTCTCCCTTGCTTCGAATACCTAATTTCGACCCTGTTCTGCGTGTCCTTCTGGATTCCATGCATCTATTATTTTTAGGCATAGGTAAATCCTTGATTAGCAAGATGTTGTTTGGAAACAACATTGCACGGATCTCTGTGAGAAAGCGTACCCTGTTCAAACAGTTATTATCAGGAATATCTAAATGCATTCCCGAAGAATTTCAACGAAAACAGTTGAATTTGGATGACCTATCAAATTGGAAAGCAACGCAACATCGCCTATTTTTGTTGTACTGCTCAGTTGTGGTTCTGCGCTATGTACTTCCAAAAGAAAAATACCAACACTTCATGCTACTATCAACATCTTGCCGGATTCTCTGCTCCGAAGAACTTGCGACCAAGCATGCAAGCTACGCAAACAAACTCCTTCGGAAGTTCTTCTTCCTAATGCCAACCTTATATGGAAAAGATTCGCAGTCGATGAATTATCATAATCTCATCCATATAGCAGAGGATGTGGAATCTATGCAAGCACCATTGACACATTACACAGCATTTCCTTTCGAAAACTGTCTGGGATTTTTGAAAAAGCTTATTCGCACTCCGAATAAACCTCTTGCACAGGTAGCAAAACGTTTATCTGAACTCGAAGCCGGAAGTCAGATATCTCAGCATCAACTCGTTACAAATTGTATACCAAAGGAAACACTAAAAGTAACAGAAATGAAAGACCAGACTGATAAGAACATTATAGACTACCGTAAAATCCAAGTGCAAAGTGTTAGTGTTGGCGTATCGCCGCCGAATAATTTAGTGCGATTATCGAACGGTGATATAATCGAAGTTTCTCGTATATATTCCAAAAAAAAAGAAAATAATCTTCTACCGGAGCTACTGTATCTGAAAGGCTCGGTTTTAAAAAATGATGGTGATTTTTTCACTTATCCATGTGCTTTATCAGTGCTAGGTATTACAACGATACAAAGAATAGCATCTCATGAAATAGAATTCTCTGCAACCGATATTAAAAATAAGTGTTTTACGCTCCAAGCTCATGACCAAATCGTTTGCTTAGACTTACTCCACGTGTAAAAGTTAAAAATTAGAAAAAAAAAATTAAAAGTTAAAAATTAGCCAAATAAATAAAAATTAACCAAATAATTAATCAAAAAATTAGCCAAATAAATTAAAAATTAACCAAATCGTTTGCCTAGACTTACTCCATGTGTAAAAGTTATATGTAAATTATTCCCCTCGTTGAAAATAATTTTACCCCCGGTAGGGACCACAGCTGATTTTTATCAACAATTTTCGTACATACGATTATAACAAATGAGAGTGTGATGAAATAGCAGCCGTAATAGCTAAGTCAGCATGGTTACGACTCTCGCGAATGTTTGTTTACGCATGTCTTGACCGCTTCACGACAGACGAAGTCTTTTCTTAAATAAAAACGGATATTAAATAAAGCATAACCATGAATTTGAGAGACGCTACCACCCACGTCGTAGTACACTTCACAAATGATCGGAAAGCGTGTGTGGACTTGGTACCACGAAGCTGGCTCACAGTAGCTAAAGATAAATGGCTCTGCAAATATCCACCAAAGGCGGAGTTCGAAAATATAAGCGAATGGGCACGGCAATCCAAGGCCCCGAAAACTTGGTGGGCGAAAGTCCGAGTTTCAATCTTGAAAGAAGCAGGTAATAGTACGATTACATAATATACGAGTCCGGTAAAACTTTTTCTGACGAGTGTGAGGTTGCAGCACGAGCCGAAGGCGAGTTTTCGCCACGAGATCAGAAGTAGTTTTTCCGTCGAGTATTGTACAAAATTTCACGTTAGGAGGTGTGAAAATGTGTGTTTTAATTTTATGTCAAAGTGGGCTACGAACAAGGCTTACGTAGGCTTGATCGGTCCTACGCAACTTTGACAGTTGAAAGTACGAGCGCTTCTGAAAACTGTCGGGCTCGAATACCTACTCCGAAAGTACCTAGCCCTATAGTTTTGAATGAAGAAGAAGTTAATGATGTACTGGAGCAAGTACCCCATCTTGGAAGTGACAGTAATGATCATTCTTCAAACAATGATGGTAATGCAGTTTGGGAAAACTAATAATATGATTAAATAATAAAACTAATAATAATAATAAGTATAATTCCGACAGATAATTCTAATAATACTTCGAGCAGACAGCTAGAAGCCACTCAGATTCCAAGCAGAGAGATTGCAAATAATAGGACTTCGAAGAAGAGGCGGCGGATTAGGTTTAGTAGTTCCGAAGGTATTCTATTCAACTTTTTGAATACTTGAAATTTCCTTACTTACGCAATGTGAATTATAGATTCATCAATAGAGCGCCCCAAATCTCCCGGTTTCATCGATATTACAACGAGCACACCACGCTCTCGAGCTACGCCTAACTCTCATACTACATCAAATAATACCATAAACGTACCTCACGCTAATATTGCAGTAGTTTCGCGTGATAATATTGGAATGGTCCCCCATGCTAATGTTGTACAGGTTCCACGTGAAGGTAGTGATTTTGTTCCAAACCCGGTTGATTAGTTAATTTTCAACCAAAAATAATGAACCAAATTATTCAGATCAAATGACAACTAACATGGCAAAAGCCCTCAAAGACATGGAGGACCGTATTATTAAAAAGATTTCATCTGCTAAAAGAAGCATACTTTATGATGTCGATAAAAAAATTGAGAGCTTGAAGGAAACAATTATATCGAATGCGACTGGTCCAGATGTCGGGAATAGAGAGAACCTCGGGTTTGCATTACCGATAATAGAGATCGACCAGTTCCTACTATTCGAAGCTACTCTTGCCACTACGCCTGCGAAACTGCAACAACTAGTAAGTGAATTGGTATTTATGTTTTTGATGTATGAAGAGATGAAATCACGAGAAAAATGTGTGAATTTTCATAGAACCATATCGTGAAGTCATGCTGCTACGGGGTCATTGACTACAAAGCAGCACTTCGAAAGATTTTGAAAAATATAATTGGAAAGAACGTTCAAGTGGAGTATAGTGCCTGTGGAAGGAAAAAAAAGGGAGAAGGAAAGCGTAATTTTAGTGCAACACAAACGTACAAATGCATACTAGGTCAGTTTATCCGATTACCTAATTACAACTCACATGGGAAAAAGTTTGATACATGTGAAATCTGTTTTGTCATTACAGTCGTTCTTTCGACGAAATATGAAGTGGCAAAAGAGGATATTATATCCAAGATGAGCCGATGGCTCTCTGGATCTGGTGATAGGGAGGGCGGTCGTAAAGGGAGAATTGATAATTTAGCAGCACGGCCGCGAAACGAGCCGCAAAATGCAGCGCCAGAATAATTATAGGGCAGCACGTACCAATATCTAATTTCACATCAAACAGTGCATTAAAATATCACCCTGTATATATGCAAGTGTAACCTTCTGATTGAGCTTGAATAAACCTATATAAAATATCTACCAAAATTCATAAATGCCTACTTAGAAATAATATTGTGCCGACATTCACGTACAGTAGTGGGGCAATGCTGATCTGCAATACTGGTTCAATGATGCTAATTTATACTGGCCCAATGCTGTTAGCCAATGTTGGTCCGAGCTTATCATACCGACTAATTCCCAGTATTCGTTCAGTGCTGGCAGCCATCGCTGGGCCTGCACTCATAACGTCGGCTGCGGTACTTGCCCAGTATTGGGCCAATTGTAAAACCTACTTGGGGCAAAATGGAATGGAATGCATAGTGAGGATGAAATGATAAAAAGTACAAGAAATTAGTTAAACGGAGAATGAGATGCGTAATGAGGATGAGATGATGAAAAATTCAACAATATTTGCTAAAGAGAGACGAATGAGAACAGAGAACTTCACACCCAGCCGCATCAGGTTGGTCGACCATTTACAAGGGAGATGAGTTCAGGCAGACATTTTCGAAATCAAAAACTTGCATTCTACTCTATTCGTCTGACTCTACTCGTTTCCTGTATCAAATCACACTATCCCGATATCTTGCAACTTCAGCGTTTTCTCTCATTATCCTCTCGTCTCAAACAACGACCGACTCCAAAATTGAACAATCCATGAAAAAGGTTTTTATCAGATCAGAGCACGCAGATCAAGTTCAGTGGCGGTGGCAAGGCGCAGTCAGTTGTGTAGGTCTGTGTCTGTGTCAAAACTTACCGCCGCTGCAGCGATTTACTGATCGGCGAGTTAGAGAGAGCCTATTTGAAATTTGACATCCAATTGTGAATATCGCTACGCACGTTCTAATATGTCGTAACCCACAAAATTTCAGAAATTGACTTTCTTTGAAAAATGGAATGTTAATAATGTTTCGCAGCTTATGTGTAAGTATCAGCGGTCAAATCGTTGATTTACTATTTTTAAATAAGTATTCCGATCCGTAAGGTCTTATCTTTTCAATGGTGATGGTGAACTGTTTTTATCGCCTACTGAACATTTTTCCAAATGTAGGATACGACATATTAGAACGTGGGTATCGATATATAGTTTGTACTATTAATTTACATGTAATCATAGATATTTATATAGACTTTGAGATCGTTCTGAACGGAGGATCTAAGCTGTTTGTAAAACATGGATTAAAAAATTATCTGTACCGAAGGTCAAGGCACTACGTTGACTTGGAGTGTAGAATAAAGCCTATCAGAGTCCAACACACAACGTCGACAGACAGTCTCGTTTCGACTGGATGATACGGAGATAGATTATAAAACTCGTTGGAATCCTACGCCTAACGGACTCACAATTTAGGTCTGAGCAGACGAGCCTTCAAAGATGAGCTTAACATAGAGCTTGAAGTGGAATTTGTTGCAATCCAACGCTTGAACTCGGCTTTATTGGTCTGGCTCCTTACCGTTCCTTATATCGAATGATGCTATCCTCATATTTTTCAACTTCAACATGTTTTCTTGATTTTCTATCGTCAGACTTCCTCAGGCCATAACTTGCTAAATAATTGAACCCAAAAAACCGTTTCCTCCGATAATTGCATTCATAAATAACCTCAAAAGCTCAAAATCGTAGGATTTAAACATTTTTGTTGGTGACTATCACATTAATGTCCTTGGCGTAAGGTTTTCGTACCTGAGGAGCTTTTGGTTGATATTCACTAGTTTTTGTACCTTCAAATTTTGTATTAATCATTGCTCGAACTTTTTTTTATTTCCTTTATTTGGATTTGAAAACATGAAATGACAACACGCGTCTGCTAGTGTTGCAGACGATTTGTGTCTGCGATGCTAGCGCCTACTACGTCGTGACTCTCGTACTTACGCCACTCTATACAACTCTTGTGTGGATTTATCCCTTCTATGCCATATTCCCAGATGCGTAAGGACGTATGTTCTGTGTATAAGCATAGAACATACGTCCTGCGTTTGGCGACGCGATGTGATTTTGTGGGAATGGTTTTAATGCGCTGAATCTTGGTCTGAATTTTTGTGTGGACTTTCCTTTCTATGTCTGTTCCCAGATGCGTAAGGACGTATGTTCTGTGTATAAGCGTAGAACATACGTCCTGCGTTTAGCGACGAAATGTGATTTCATGGGAATGGTTTGAGTTGGCAGAATCTTGGTCTGAAGAAGACTAAAGAGAAACATTGTACGAGGAAACGAGGTATCAGAATCTGTAATTAATTATATCTCAGCACTCCGGACACCGATTTAATCGATCCAGGGCTCAAATGAAAGCTTTTCATGCCCACATGCTAGATTAAATTAGTTTCAATGCGTGTAGTATCATGAGGTGGAAGAAAACGAAGATACTAATTCGCGTTATAGGTTAGGGTAGTTGCCTTTCGGGTATATAGACTCGTTGAGTCTCGCGCGTGAAATTTTTTTTTCTTAATGAAATTTTTTTTTTTAATGTACTTGGCGCGAGACTCTACCGAGTCTCTTGATATAAAATTTGAAGGTACGAAAACTAGTGAATACCCACTAAAAGCTCCTCAGGTACGAAAACCTTACGCCAAGTACATTAATGTGATAGTCACCAACAAAAATGTTTCGATAGGTTAATTTTGAATCCTACGATATTGAGCTTTCGAGGTTATTTATGAATGCAATTATCGGAGGAAACGGTTTTTTGGGGATTTCATTATTTAGCAAGTTACCGCCTGAGGAAGTCTGATGATAGAAAATCAAGAGCAAATGTTGAAGTCGAAAAATATCAGGATATCATGATTTGATATAAGGAACAGCAAGCAGCCAGACCAATAAAGCCGAGTTCAAGCGTTGGTTTGCAGCGAATTCCACTTCAAGCTCTATGTTAATTTCATCTCCGAAGGCCCGTCTGCTCAGACTCAAATTGTGAGTCGACGTTATACGTAGGATTCCGACGAGTTTTATGATCTATATCCTCTAGTCAAAACGAGACTGTAAGTCGACTTGTGTGTTAGACTCCGATAGGCTTTATTCTACACTCCACGTCAACGTAGTGCTTTGACCTTCGGTGGAGATAATTTTTAATCCATGTTTTACAAACAGCTTAGATTCTTCGTTCAGAGCGATCTCAAAGTCTGTATAAATATCTATGATTACGTGTAAATTAATCGTACAAACTATATATTCATAATTTACTGTCAAATTTCAATACATAAATTTGTTAGATTTTGGTATACAACCTGTGTCTGTATGTTCAAGTCTCTTAAGCTTTCTTCAAATTCAGATTAGTGCTATCACGACAAATTGAATGAAAATACTTATTCGCTATAAAAGAAATGATCGATCGTCGCCCTCTTTGTCAGATGATAGAGATTCTCATCTATATTTATTTATTCGTTTTAGACTCGCCGTAATTTCATTTATGAATGTGATTATTGGAGAACAACCTTTTTTATGGATTGTTCAATTTTGTAGCGGGTCATCGCTTCAGAAGAGAGGATGATGAGAGAAAACGCTGAAGTTGCAAGACATCGGGATAGTGTGATTTGATACAAGAAATGGGTAGAGTCAAACGAATAGAGCAGAATGCAATTGTTTGACTTCAGAAACTTTCATTTTATGCTCTACGCTAGTCTTGCATCAATAGGCTCAATTCTATATATTTCGATACCTTCGGTTCAGACCCGAAGTTGAAGTTGACGTTATGAGTACAGGACGCGTACATGTTCTTTTTGCAGAGGACCTAGCTGCATTAAAAAAAAAAAAAAAAACTACCTAAGAATTGCAATACATTTATCTAACATTTATATATATTTAATCATGAGCTGCAACTATAACCCTGCGTGCAAGTAACTCCGCCATTGCCGGTCCCAAGCCCAGATGAGACAGGAGGAGGGCTGCGCGCTGGGTTACACGTTGCAGGCATATAGAATTATACCGGATTCCAACGAAACAATTCGTAGAACTTAATGAAAGAACACATGTTACGTCTGTCCACAGAAATTTAAGGCTTACAGAAAAGTATGAGCATACGTGTATATTATAACATTATTCTCATTTATTTAAAATTATACTACCACATTTAACATTGCTGCTTTTTGAGGGATTCGGATGATATGAAATGCATCACCGTACATGCATTGAGATGTTCATAGGAACAATTGGCAGAATGCTGACAACTAAGCAAGCCTCGCAAGCGAGGATATAGGAAAACCCAATCGAGCGAGCGTAGCGAGCGAGCACAATTATTAGGTAGTCAAGCAAAATTGTACAAAAAGTGGTGATATCAACCCCAAAAAGCACCCCTGGTGCAAAAACTTTTCGCCAAGTACATTAATGTGGTCACTACCCCTAAAAAAATTCACCAACAAAAATTCTTCCTCGACAAAAGTGGTACTATAGAAATGTCTACTTACAAAAGAATTGAAATCAGATACAATTGCCAAGTACATGTCTTCTGTATCACAAAAGTTTACAACAGAAGAACAGAAAACTGAATAGTCTTGTATCGTTCACTCGCTACGCTCGCTCACTCGATCGGCTCTTGATCATCACAGGGAAAAAATCAGGAAAAAAAATTTAGGAAGTGGTACTTGGCGGGCCATTATAGCAATATGTATCGAACAAATGATACATAGACCTAAGTAAATACTCTTGTACTTACTCATAAATGGCCCGCAAGTACCACGTACTAAATTTTTTTTCCTGATTTTTTCCCTGTGATGATCAAGAGCCGATCGAGTGAGCGAGCGTAGCGAGTGAACGATACAAGACTATTCAGTTTTCTGTTCTTCTGTTGTAAACTTTTGTGATACAGAAGACATGTACTTGGCAATTGTATCTGATTTCAATTCTTTTGTAAGTAGACATTTCTATAGTACCACTTTTGTCGAGGATTGATGAATAGCTGAAAGAGAAGAGGACCGAGAACGGAGCCCTGCGGTACACCCGAATGGTTAGATGAAAAAGTGGAATGATTTTCGGCTAGATCGCGTAGAGCCTGAGACCGACCCGACGGATAAGAGTGGAACCACCTTACTACCTCTTTCGAGAGTCCACAACGCAGTAATTTGGGTAGTAGTAACCGATGACGTATATTATCAAACGCCTTACTGAAGTCACAAAGAAGAAGGATCGTGATATGCTTGTCATCAATAGCCTTCCTTGCATCATCTAACACTCTGAGAAGGACCGTTTGTGTGCTGTGGCCTTCCGGAAACCAGCTGCTCTGCCACTATCTTTTCGAATACCTTCGATAGGTGCGACAGGTTTGCAAGAGGTCGGGTATCCGATTCTGAAGCGGAAGGGTTGCATTTATTAAGCGGAACAACATACTCCGATTTCCAGACAGCAGGGAATGTGCGGAAAGTATGTTCGTATGTGTATCTAACGCAAATCTCAACGCAAACTCGTCAAGACTGTGCATTGGCAACGAGTTTGAAATATATCCACAGAGCTCAAGGGCCAAAGTTCAAGAACACGTGTGGTAACTGACCTAATTCAGTATGTCTACTGAGCACAAAAGCCGAAGTTGAATACGTGTCGTAACTGCGACAATTCTTAATATTTACGAAACCTACAACAAAAATGTTGGCACAGAGCAAAAATGCAGTATTATCACGTTGAAATAGTCGACAATCCCCTGTAAATGTTGTTGAGAATGTTTTAACTCGTTTCAAGTGAAGCGATATTATCAACCCACCCCATAATTCTGCAGGCATGAATTCCCAAAGCCGAAATTGCATAGAACAAGCCTGGAAACATGTTACAGTTGCATCTGTTATAGCCATTCGTAGTAATTAGTATAGTATCGCGTATATTTGTGACTTGAGACACGGGCGAGTTACCTATAGTATTACACCCATATAAGAGTACCAAAATCACAAAGGCCATGAAGTGATCCCAAATGCGGTAAATGTTCACCTGCGTACATCGTTCGCAAATGACTGGCTTCCGTGGGGCATGTTCCAGGAACCGTTGCACACCGCGTTCTCAGCGTCGCCTTCGAGAACAGTAGAAGTTTGGACGAATGTTTTCGTTGCTCAATCCATATAGATTCGCGTGAGCGAAGGACTTTAGCACGGATCCCAAGCATCGGTCATGCGTGCGAAATACTCTTGGGGGACCTCTGCGCGGACGTGACTCAGTGTACCTAGGCGCGTACACGCATCGGACGCCGCAAATTTTGTAAGCAGTAACGAAAGGGTAATTCCACGTCAATTCATCCGCACGTTTCACACGATGCTCTCGGAAGTTGGCCGAAGATGTTGTGGTCTCTTGTCTCATCAATTCTGAAACGTTTTCGATCCGAATAGAGCTAAGATGCTGCCCGACATCAGTCTTAGGTTACGTGAGTTGCTGAACAAGAAACTCACATCGTCGAACGTGCTTTTCACGTTTCAAATCACATGTTCGAAGATTAATTGGAAAAAAATATGAATCGAACGAAAATCAGTTCCTAAACACGTCATTTTTGAGGCGAAGTTTTTCTTTTTTTTTACTTTTTTTTATACAAAAATGATGTAATTTTCAATAATTTCCTTGTTATTGTTTGAGTAAATCTCTTGTAACGTAGAAAGCGTAATGTTATATAACTATCGACTACTTTTGGCATAAACCCGAGTTTAACGATGTGAGTCTCTTGTTCAGCAACTCACGTAACATATAAGACTGATGTCGAGCAACGTTTCAGCTCAATTGAGATCGAAGATATTTTCGAACTTATGGAAAATAATCTTTGAGCGCGGTAAAATCGCGAAAAACTTGAAAAAATGCTACACGATGCGAAGAAATTTCGAAATGTCTACAATTCGGAGAAGTAACTTCAATCGATGAGATGAAAAACCACAAGGTCTTTGGTCGAATTCCAAGTGGGTCGTGCGTGCGATGTTTCAATTTGATTGTTGTAAAACTACCCACAGGTAAAGCAAGCGTGTTTGATTGTGACACCAGTATGAACTTGGCCCCACAGTCTTCTGCCTCTTTTCTTCTTTATGCAACCATGAAGGATAGAAGGAGACAGAAGACTGTGGTGCCAATTTATACCGATCGGAATCAAATACGCCAAGCATACGAACTGCATTATGGGTTCTTGTGATTACAACTAGAATAAAGTCGTCGCGTGAAACAGATGGGAGATATCTACGATATCAAACTGCAGAATTTCTCGTCTTTTAATTAATTTACTCTTGTAATCATCGATTACAAAATTTTGAATAACTTTCACGGATTGTCATTTCAAACTATGTGGTCTCACTCACCGTACCGTATTAATTTCACGATCTCAGTTTTCAAAACAATTGAACTAAAAAATATTCGACATCGAGGTAACGACCCCCCCCCCCCCCTGCTATGTAAATTATGCATGACTCTCAGATGTAATATAGGAAAGAAACGGGCAGTCCGCAACGTCTTAGGTTGTCTCAAGTATCAGGGCTCTGGATATGTCGCCAAGGAGGATTATCCAGGAATGACGGTCGACAGAGACGCGTCCCCTGTGTTCAATGAAATGTCGTTTTCGATACTCTAGGATCACAAGTCGCGGATGGATGCTGAGAAATGACGGGTGTCATAGGCTACCCGACTTATATTCGTATCGTTGCAAGTGCCTAAAATAGATGAGTTCAGTATCAGGAAAGTTCGCTAGAATAATCTAACAATTGCTTCGTTATTTGCAGAACCACGTATTATGCGAGATGGTAAAAACCATCTGCGGATTCACGAAGGATGTCCAGTATTCCGGAGGAAATGATTTTCTCACACAACCTCTGACTTTGCGGTAACCTTGATTTGCTGATACTAGATTGATATGTAATTGATCATTGATCTGTAATCGGATCTTTCTATGGAATTATTTTTTCAATTTAATAAACGAAATATTACAGGATTTAGATACGTATTTGTTTTTAATGTTTACCCGGTTCCGTGCGTTGTAAGATGAAGTATTTCTCATATATTCGTTACATATTCTTATACATATATTTTTTGTTTACTTACTTGGGATTATATTCAACCCGTTATTCAATTATCCAAACAATCGTTCCGAAATACCATTACGTGGTATTAGATACATGTGGGGGGAACGCCAACTCGACCAGTGTTGAACCCCGACCGTCTCGAAATCTTTTTTGGTTTTTATTTCAACATTCTACTTGGTGAAAAATGCGTCCAGATTTTTTTTTCTGTTTTTCATACAGCCGTTTACTTTCTATGAATTTTTTCACTTGATTGAGAAAGCCTGAGTCAAAAAACTAAAAAAATGGGCCTTCTCAATCAACTTCAAAAATTTATAAAAAATAAACCGCTGAATGAAAAAATCTAAAAAAACATTTTGGACGCATTTTTCACTGAGTAGAATGTTGAAAAAAAAAAATTAAATGATGTCGAGATGGTTGAGGTTTGACACTGGTCGAGTTGGCGTGGAATGCCCCATATATATCACGTCGTTATTTATTCCGAACGTGTTACGTTACCATTCATGTAAGAAAAACTCGAGTCGGTCACGTTGGTAAGGTTATCATTTGAGATCCAGACGGTTGACCGACCCCGTTTTGTCTCGATGAGCGTTTCGCTAGCTCCCGGTAGGTGGTAGCACTTCTGACTGGTTTCATATGGGTTTGAAACCCGGCTAAAATATCCAGAGGGTGCTGCGCCGAATGCTAAATTTTGGATCAAGTTCTGTGGCACCTTAATACTCTGTACAATTCCCAATGTACCTATATCGCCGTGAGTAATTTTTTCACCTACTAGTATGCCTAAATACTTTACAAAAACCAACATTTCCGCTGCCGACATTTTTACATTCATTCTTAACTTAAGACGATTAGCCTTAATCTCAGGCGGAGTATTACTCTCATCACCAAAATTTAGTTCC
Organism: Tenthredo notha; assembly: GCA_914767705.2. Classification (NCBI taxonomy): domain Eukaryota; kingdom Metazoa; phylum Arthropoda; class Insecta; order Hymenoptera; family Tenthredinidae; genus Tenthredo; species Tenthredo notha. The sequence continues at coordinate 14,149,894 of OU611911.1, read as the reverse complement.
CTTAATTTGCTATTGAGCCAGGCTTCAGTGAAATTATTTTCTGTAATGAAAAACCCATCGACATCATTGAAAACACACTGTTCTTTGATTCCTGTTAGACATACATTTTGCGTTTGAAGATCCAAAATATAATTATGTCTATCTCGAAACCGGGCTTTGATTTCAGCAGTCATTGAAGCAGCTTCCTTAGCAGTAATTTCACAGAAACGGCACCAATAATCAGATTTAAAACTATCACTGAACCCACAAATTTGATTGCTTCCTAAATTATCCCCCAAAATAAGAATTAATTGAAACTTTACGATTTTTTCGATTTCATCTACAAGAATCGTTAGACCAGTTGTAGCAAGAAAATTTAATTCTTCAATAATTTTTCTAAATATTTCTCTATTAGTGTATTTTTTCATGTCCTCGGCGTAAATCAATATTGAAAACAAGATACTACTGAGGCGTGAAGCAATATCAGGTGGAAGACATGCAATACAGAAATAAACAGCTCCAAATTTATTTACGCCGGCATGGCTTCCTAGAGGATTTCTCACTTCTATTTCATCAAAATACAGAAAAATTGGAAAAACAATTTCATTTTTAAACTTTTGCGCATATTTATCTATCCACAGTTTTCCCTGCATAATATTGGTAATTATTTCGCTATTTTTCGGCAATTCTTGAACATAATTGTAAATTTTATTGAACATTCCAGGAATTTCTAGGAACATTTTGAAAGAATGTTTCAAAGGTACATAAACGCCAAAACTATCAATTTGCATGAACATGGGGTCATTATTAGCTATTAAATGTTCCCAAGGTCTCCTAAGTTTAAATTGAATAGGTTCTATAAACCCTTTTGGTCTCAACAAATTAAATCGTTTAGGTTCACTTGAAACATCCTTAAAAATATCACAGTGTTCTCGGAAGCATTGGTGAATTCTAATTTTTATTTCTTTAATAATTTCGGTACTATCTGTACTTATGGGTTTTGGAAAACTTTGTTCGACAGCAATTAATACATCTTTTTCAAGTGACGGAAAGTATGTACGCTTAATGAACTCGTGGAATGATTTGATAACTAAATCAACTAAATTTCTGGCTAAAGATGGATCGCCGTATAACGATAAAATTATTGTCAAAAGGGCATTTAATATTGCAGAGTATTCCATATGTTGTTTATTAAGTTGTCTATCTGCTATTCGACACCTATATTTTTAACTTTGATGCAAATGTTGAGAAGCTCAGGCCAACTATGCAGAGCTGTGCACAATTGAAAACATATTTCGACGGCTTCCAATGGATTTTCGTACATGTAGGTGTGGTCATTAAATATAACGTACCCAGCTGAAATTCGTGAGAATGGACCGATGAAAATCAAGTAAGGGTGCTTTTTTATTTTGTGCCTTACTTTCCAATCATCAAAGGCTTTCTTTTCGCTTGTAAAATTGCTTGGATCCTAAAATGTGGTTTAATTTATAACCGAAATTGATTAGGAACATATGGGAGCATTAATTCTAATACATTAGAAAGGGTTAAAAATTACCTGTATATGCAAAATGAAATGCTTAGAAATCTGTGCCTTAGTCAAAGTCAGTGTAGTTTTTGATTCGTAATCCGTAATCTTTTTACAATAACCAGTTAACGATAGAGGCGAAGTGAGTAGGGCCAATATAGACTTATCCGCTAATATAAAAAGAAATAATTCATAATTTATAATCATTTTATAAAATAATCTCGAACTTGTGTAATCTAATTGGTAACATGACACTTTTTCCGCATGTTTTGCGTACAGCAAATAGGAAATTTTCATTCATTTTCAATATCAAAGCCATATTACTTCTAGAATCGAAAAGTTGATGAGTACTTGTACTCAACTTACTCTCGATTGTAGATATTATAGAATGTAACGAGCAATTTCGCTACCCGGAGGAAATGAATAGAAAAATAAATCCCGCTCAAAGACGCACCAACTTTTTCTCACGCGAAAAGTTACGGACGATACGATACGGAAAAAACGAAACGAAAACTAATGTTGGGTGCCAGGCACACGAAGGTGCCAGATAAAGTTAACAAACGCACTAATCAACAACGAATTAAAATAATGAGAAAAGATAACCGACTAGTTGGACGAAGAGGGGAACGTGGGGGCGTAGAAATAACACACTTAACTCGGTACAGGTAAAACGAAAAGAGAAATATAATTTTCTGTCAAGGAAAGCGATACACAAAAAAAAAAATAATAATGACGTAGGTGCGGGCACTAATGCCGAGGCTTCCAGAACATCCCCCAGACGATCCAGCGATGATCGGCGCATCCCATGGTGTCCTAGGCGATTTACCTGCGTCTCACAATAAAAAAAACTTAAGGCAGACACGTATTCTAAAAGATATAGGTTGGACTTGCGCTTCGGTGAAGAATTTACGGTACGGCAGCGACATGGTTGCTCACATTCGCGGGTGGAGGTGCGATCAGTGGCAGATATAAAATCTGCCACGTTACAAGAAATGTACAAATTTTTGCGCAAGTTCACAGATTTGATTCATGGATTTTTTGCCAACTTCAAGACTCTTTTAACACTATAGAATTTTCGACTTTGGCTACGCGGAACATGCGGGAAAAGAGGATCATTTGTTCCATGTGTTGAAAAAAAAAATTTACCTTGCTTTAAAAGATCGCTATTTGAGTTGAAAAAATCTGTAACGTCCTTAGTTTTGCTCATTTGCTGAAGAATGACGGGTGCTTGCTGAGGCCAAACAGTTTGAAATCGTGTACTCGCGTTTTGAATTTCATATGGGGGTGGCGTATTTTGGGCAAGGGTACTGATTATTCGTTTGCAATCGGAAGTCAGCTGGATTAGAGAAAAAATGATTGACTTTGAAAAAATCACACATTACAGCTGGATTGGAGAAGTGCTCTTTTACTTACAAAAACAATTTCATCTGTTTGCTTCAAGCACTTGAACGTGTTTGTGTACGCCAAAACTTTATCTTCATCTTTGTCTTTATTTTCTTTTTTTTTATGATTTTTTAGCTTTAGGTTTAGGGTCTATAGATTCTTTAGGGTCTTTAGCCTCAGCTGAAGGATTGGTCAAAATGTGTGAGTTCTAAAAGCGAAAGTTCCATCCCACTTCTTCTTTACATCATCAAATTCATACGGAGCACGGTTCGCATCAAGCAATATTTGTAATTCTTGATTTGGTGATACTAATGTGGTAAAAGAATTGCAAAATAGTATACGAACGATATTTTTCGATGCAGTTGACGTAAAATTCGATTTCATTTAAGCAGAACAAGTTGTAAAATCGGAGTTTACGCCCACTGCAACGAGAAAGAATTTTTAAGATTTCTAAATTAGTTACAATGGTATTAAACGGTATTCAATTAATTTTACCTTCATCAACATCAGAATGCCGTCGCTTTCTAGTTCTGTCCGAATTGTAGATATGAGTCCAGCTAACCTACCTTCTTCGAGATAGTACCTGTACCGATTATAAAACGGACCTTGGATTCCAATAGAGTCCTCTAAACCACCACCACTTGATCGGTAGGGTCTATACAATAAATCTGTATCTATTCCTGGAAACAATTCTTTTATATCTCCTATGTCCTCCAAAAATTCTTCAGTAGTTATCCTAAAATTAATTGAAAAAATGAGTATAAGTGTTCGCTCAAATACGTGTCCTCTCATATAATGACCCATATAACTGTCAAGCTTGAATCAGGAGTTTGATTTACCCATCTGGATATAGAATATGGGTACCAGGAATGCGTTGGTGAGTATTTGGGATTTTTAGACATTTTTTTTTTTATTTAATTTCCAAATTACCCCCCCTCTGGCAATGGCCAATTTCTGGGAGAGGGGGCTGAAGTTTCGCATTCTCGTTCCGCGAGCGTGGGCCGCGCACAACTCTCAGAGTCCAGTCGTCGTATTTCTACGACTGTGAGGCTCTTTCGTGCGAGCGCCAGGCTCTCAATCTGTTTTCAGTGCATATGTATTGTAACGAGGCAAAATAGAAAGCCTCGTATTTAACCATCTCCTCTTCCCCAGACCGAAGTGACCACCTTATTATAGAAATCAAGTCAAAGCGAGAAGTCCCAGCTCAACTGCCCAAGGTCCCTAATTATAATTATAAGTTCATGTACTAATGCTTTTTTCCCGTTCCCCCCTATCTTATATTCCCGTACCGTTCCGGCCTGACGACACCGAGGGAGATCATCCCTCAATCTCATCCGGCCTGGCGGGTCACCCGGCCTTCGAGTGATTAGCCAGGGGAAAAGAGTCAACGTATCCAGAGATATGCCTGGAAGAGCGCTGCATAACGAATCTATAACGTGGAGTAGCTTCCTCCTTCCCTCTACCTGTCTCGTACCGGCTTGGTCCACCGGTTCAAATGCAGAAATTCCGCCTTCCAGGATATCGAGAACATGACGAGCCATCTAACAAACCCCTGGCCAAAGCTCGAAGTGCCAAAAGGCCCTGCCAGGCCCGCGACACAACCCGGCAGAAGAAGAATACGCCTATTAATTTTATGCGTAGATCCTCCACCTCCCCCAAAATTGCATCTGCCTAGCGACAGACCTAGAAACCTCACTTCTTGCTTGGACGTAGTATCGATAAGATATAGTATTGATTATTTTTCAATTATTTTACCGTAAATTCCCTTGTTTGAAGAAAACTGTATCGTTCGTAAAGTATTATTGAGAATTAACTTCTCTAACTTCAGTTAGTGTATTAGTGCCTTGATTAAGGTAAGATTCCAACTCTAGACGACCCTTCGATTGATATTAAATTGATTAAAAAGAAATTCGTTTCTGATTGCGTAGTTGTGACGCCGTTAATATATCATCGAATTGTCGTGCTTTAGTTTTGTTTAATCATTGATTATTGATTATATTATTGTTCATTGTGTCCCCTATGCCTTACTGATTGATTTTTCGAGAAAGTATCGTTATTCCTTATTGTGTCGTCATTAATTATCGTATCGTCATTTATTACCGTACCGCTATTTCTCTGTCCTTTGTTAAATATTTTTTGTATCGATTCTCTTGTAAGTGTAATTAATTGTTAATCTGAACCCCCCTAATTACTGTAAAATCAAGTCCCAGAAATAAGGATTTCCCACGTGGAAAAATTAGTTGCGTAGTAAAAATACGATAATTGATCTCGACGGCTTGTTGAGCCACGTGTTTCTGGAAGAATCGGTCTACAGGCTGTAGATACGATATTGTGATAATATCCCGATTAATTTACCCCCTTTCTCATTGAAAGTAGTCTTAAACCACTAGTAAAACCTTGAGCTGGTATAATTATCGTTATTTCGAATTAATAATTGTAATAAAGTCTAGCGTCCCTTTTGTTAACGTGTACTTCGTAGCCGCATGGCGTGCCTCGTATAAAGTTGCCTTGGCCATCTTTGTACGAGCTTATTTGAATTTGATTCCGACGCCTTGCCTTTTTCTAGGGAATATTCTGTAGTACCGACCCGTCCAATTAATCATTAGAAGTCCACAAATTATTGATTCTGGACTTTTGATCCCGCTACGTTATCGACCCATTTATTGTGAACTAATATTATTCCGTGTTTGATTTCTACCGTACCATAAGATATCGTTTCCTTCTTTTTGTATTATTTAATTGTTCTGACTTACCCATCCCCTTGTTCTATATTCCCTACTGTTCTGTATTACCCCCTGCCCTACTTATATGTGTGTGACCTAGTCAGTCAGCTGTCTTTGATAGTATTTCCGTGTATCTTGTTTAATTTGTATTCCGACCGACCTATGTGATCGGCTTTGGCTGTTTAATTGTTTTATCCTATGTTTTATTGTTCGTATTAATTGTTATCATTTATTGTTTTGTTTAATCGGTTTCTTTGAGATTAAATCCATAAACCTGAAAATTATTTTTGTTTCTTATCTATATTATTTCGCCCCCATGTTCCCCTCACGCTGAGCTTACCGTGTATTATCGTATTACTTTTAGTTAATTATCTCGTCGCTATATTTGTATTTATTATATTTTATTTAATTCTTTAATAATATTCTTTCGAGTTTGATTTTAACGTCATTTCGTTACCGCGGTATCATTTAAGGTACCTGGCGCCCAACATATCGTAAACTCATCGGGAGTAAGCTAGTTTATAATTTTGAGGTAAATAGTAAATTCTCCGATGAGCCAAACGTGGCAAGAGTGCCTGGCTTTGTAGTCGTGGCCTGCCCGGCCTCAAACCCAGACCGTCGGCAGTGCACGTCACAGTATTAAGTAGATGAACAAATTAATGAATTGCAAACTTTGTTTTTATGACATAGCACATCCCTGATGAACCCCCCGGACGCATGTAGGATGAAAGGAGGACATGATTCGGGATGTCCTGAGGTTATCCTGGTGGTGCATTTTCGGACGTCCTGGAGACCGAACGCTGTGATATGAGGTGACCTTACGACGCATAGTGGACGTCCACAAGACATTTATTTCGAGAGAAAGGATATCCGTAGGATGTCTGTATTCAAAGCGGGAGGACACCTGTAGGATGTCGGTTCTATGTCCTCAGGATGAAATATTGTAATGTTGGGGTGTCTTAGGGATACACAGCGGATGTCCTAAAAACGTTTTTCTCAGGGGTAGAGGATGCGCACAGGACGTTTGATTTGACGCACCCGGACACCTTTTGAGTGCCCCAGGGATGCAACACGGACACCTTTGGGTCGATTATTGCAGCATCCGCAGGACGTCAGTTCTGAATCCCCAGGGGAAAATTGCATAATAACGAGGTGACCAAAAGACGCACGGCCGACGTCCTTGATACATTTATTGTAGAATTGAGGACGTCCGTAGGATATCATTTTCGCATCCCCAGGACCAAAGAAAAAGTGACCTTAAGACATTCCAAGGACGTTGATGCGACCTCTATTTCAGGGACACTGAAAAATGTCTGTCCTGCGTCCTCAGGACAAATTGCTGAGGTGATAGGCTAAGTCAGAGGCTGACTGCAGGGTTATGCAATGCTCAAGTCCGTCAATAGGTTAGGCTCTGAGGACGGTGAGATGACGTATCCCGGTAATGAACACATAGAGACAAACTGCGGACGTGCATCATAACGTCCTGCCGACGTCTTCCGAACTAGGGACCCACAAATAATTTTACAAAAAAATAGTATGAAAATAATTCTAATAACTTGTAAAGGGAGCTATCATTATTATAATACTGTGAATAATAATCATAATTTCTTTAAAAAGCTGTTATCTTCAGAAACAAATCTTATAGAATTATTTCAGCATTGCAGAGATATTATACCTCATAACAATGGACAATTGGTAATTAGTTTTGAGGTTGAGTGTATGAAATTATACGGAATAATGAGTTACGTTTGTTCATACTTCAGTGGGATGAAACGAGGTTTTATTCTATATAGCAATAAGGACAAGATCAGCGGTTAATATACGGCTTGAAGAAACAGTAAGTTAGAAAATAAAGTTAATGAAAAGGTTATAGGATAAATCATTTGCCATCGAAAATTATGCAGCGACATAAGAATTCTATTCTCTCAAACTTAATTTTCTCTTATGCAGCTAATCATCATCAGCACTATCAGGTCTGGTACTGCCCACCCGTTCTTCTCCATCTTCTGACTTCTTAATTGCTTCCACTTCCGTCCTGTTTCTTCTCATCCTCGCTCTCTTTGTTATTCTTGTTCTCCTCAGCATCAGTTCCAGATCCACTAGTCTGTTGTTGGGTATTTTCAGCCTTGTCCCCTTCTTCCTCGTCTTCCTCACCATCTGTGGCACTTGGTGCCTTGTCACTAAACTTCTTAGGAACCCTTTGCTTGAGACTCTTCTTTTTCTCAAGTTTATTCGTATTTTTCTTGGAACAATTTTCTTTCATCTCCTCCTTTTCCTCCTCTTCACTCTCGCTGGTCTGATTCGGCTTCTTCTTTTCCGATTTCTTCTGTCTCAAATAATGAGGTATGTGATGATTAGCTTTCATCAAAGCTTCTCGTTGTTTGCTACGCGCCTGGTCCGTAATCCTCCTAATTTTCGCACGTACATCTGAATCCGTAATCTGGTGCTGAGTTTCAAACAACCATTTTACCGAGTTGATGAGATCTGTAGAAAATTAGATGTAGATTAGATGTTACGTTCTATCACTTCATTATTGGACTGCTGCGATGAGAATGAAATGAAATACATACTCTTCATTGCTGTAATGTAACAGTCTTTTATATGATGGGGGGTGGAACCGTCAGACGAAGCCCATTCGTAAACTTTGTTCGACCAGAACAGTTTAGCAATGATATGCAATTTTTTCTGCAAACCTTTGACCTCGCCTACATCTTTCACCTTCTTTTTCTCAACAATGATGCCGTTGCAGCAATATATCTGTAAAATATTTTTTTTATTATATATTATCCTCATATACAGGCTGTACAGCCACATGTGTTCAGAATGTCTCCTCAGACTTTCAGGCAAAAAAATCGCGTATAGAACTTTATGGAAGAAATCTTCAAGCTGCGAAACTACCCATTTTCATTCGGTCGTAACGAAGTCATCAGTAAATATTCGTCAATTGAAAAGCGCTTGTTCTATTTTTACCACTGAATATTGGAAAATGTTATGAGGAATTTCGAGTCAAAGAAACAAAACGTATTTTTAAGCTAGTCCCAGTATGTATGTAATCATTTTATCCATCATTGTAGTGGCTTCTCACCTTATCATTGGGAAGATCAATAGGCATTGAGTCATCCTCGTCCAACTCATCGAGTGCACAAGTCATCTTATCAATCACTGTGGTTTCTGGGCTTATCTCACCACCTAACAATTCTGTGAAAGAATAATAGTTTCTATTCGGACAAAAATACACGGCTAAAGAATCCTGTGGTATTGAAAATAACTGTACTCACGAGAGTTTAACTTCGTTTTTATCTCTTCGACATTCCCTGCTACTGCTTTAACTACGTCATGAATTGTGTCAAGTTTGGAACCCAAGTTATCTCTCTTTAAATTCTGATTTTGCTCCATCAGAACTCGATTGATTGCCCCGAGTTCGTCACATTTGAGTTGATAGGAATTTGATTCTCTCGTTGTCAGAGCCAATTGCTTCTTTACCATGATGCAACTACCGCAACCAGTTTGTACCTGCTGAGTCACCTGCTATGAAATTATATGTAAAAAAAATTGAATACTTGTTAAGACAAGAAACGCGTGCTTCAGGACAAGCATGAAAACTGTCAGGAAGGACAGATTAAGAAAGATTGCTGTTAATGAATGTTTAAGTTACCTGCTCACTCCTTGGAGAGTCAGGAAAGTCCTGCTTTTCATCTGATTTCTTCTCGGTGTTATTTTTCGGCTTATTGTTTTCTTTGTTGATCACTGCTGTTGGACTTTCAGGGGCTCTTCCATTGTCTGATCGGGCCGTCTTCACGATTTTGTCTTCGAGAATTAAAATGCTCTTCCGCTTTGAGGAGCGGGACTCTGTTTGTGGATCAAATCTGCTCAGAACTCCACTAGCACCTGCTGTTTTCGAGAGAGCTTTCCTCTCTTTGACTTGTTTCTGATGATAAATCATGATACGTGATGTGAGAACACGGCTTTGAGAAAATGACGAGATTGAAAGTATAAATTGAGAGTAAGACGACCTCTTCTGCCCCAGTAGTTCCCGGGCTGTTACAAAAATGAATTTGTTCAAATCAAAATTTTTTTCCAAGTCTCGGAAGTGCACCTCAATCAATTGAAGACGGCGATTTCTCCATACAAAAAACTACATTGAAAATCTTATTTGTTTCAATGAAGAAAAAAATTACCGGAAAACGACCAATAATATCCCAAAAAATGTTGTTTCCGTGGTATTTTCTCATTATATTTGAATCCTCCAATACGATTATTACTTAAATACCTCAACAGAAATCCCACTTATTTTTGATTGATATAAAAATGAATCTAACTTAAAACAAGGTGTTTAATAAATGATACATACTCGTTCCTCCTTCGTGGTCTGCTCTTCTTTGATGAGCTGAAATTTCTTGAAATCCTCGCGGGTGGGTTGACCGTCAGGTTTTCTCGGATCCGAGAGTCGACTTCCGGTTTTTATCTTATTTTCTACCTCCTTTTTATTTTCTGGTTGTGAGAAAATTGAACTTTGAAAATGTATAGTAAAGTTTTTCCCTAAATAAATAACCTCAAAAAAATTGAAAAAAAAAAACAATTGCACCGACTGAAACACCCCAGCAAACACAACGTGTATTTGTTATATAACATCGAGACTATTTAGTAATATAACATATGTTATATCGAAGTTACCTAACATTGTCATACCATGGTAATATACATGGTAATAACAGATGTTACATGGTAATAATATAAGTGTTATGTTTCTATAATATAACTTGAACTTGGCGCTGGTATCGCTCGTGTCAGAAATGACAAGTATTTTATCGCTCATACTTCTGCCAGTGAGTTCCGAGTTATTACGCGCCTTCTTACCGGACCCTTTTAAGTTTACATATTTCAAATAAATTTTGATAGTCTCATAAAAATATTTGCAAATGATCAAAATAATTCTGTGGCGACACAATATTATCGCAGAGTTTCTCTCCACGCTCACTACGCGGCGCATCTACCTCGCTTTGCTCTCGCTAGCACCAAATTAGGATTACGCTTCGCATATATACCAATCCGAAGCTACTACATACCCGTGTCCACCACCGGACACCCCGCGTCAAGGGCACGGTGTGCTCAGCTCTCACCGAGTACATCCGGACGAAACGCGGTTCCACATTTTCATAGAAGGCCCGATTTCTTCACTGGATTGATCAAGTGTTCTTGGATCAAAAAAACTGGCGTACAGTTGGAAAATCGCACTTGCTCTGACAGCTATTTCTCAATCCAAATCACGTTCACGTAACATTTTTATTATAGTTACACGTTCGTTGCATAACTGTGACATTACAGAAATATAACTTTTTTGTTACATTTACAAGTTTACTACATAACTGTAACATAACAAGAATATAACTTTCTTGTTACATGGATCTGTTCTTGAGTCGGAACTAATAACTTACCTGCAGCTTACATGCAATATCTACGTTATATTGCACGTTACATTCGGTTATATTAATACAACGTTGCGACAATATACCTGTGTTTGCTGGGGGCAGAATAGTACAGGCAATCGGTAATATTGCATTGAACTAAATTACAGAAGTTATTTTATTTTTATTTTTAATCAAGTTCAGTATCACGTACTAAATAGAAATGAAAAATATTCTCACAAATTTCGACCCCGGAAGTGCCGCCATTTGAGAATAACTTTATCTGCGTATATCTCCGTTTATCGTGCACTTTGGGCCGAAATTTTCGATGACCTTTCTTGTAGGTAGTTGATTTCTATATCTTTTATGTGAATCATTTTTTTTTTTAATCACTTACTGTTTACGACTTATGATTTATTTATTGACTTGAGAGAAAAAAATAAATAAATAAATAAAAAATTATTCAACTGAAAAGACAGGAAATTCAATTAGGTACAAGAAAGGTCATTACGATTTTTGACCCCAAGTCCAAGATAACGGAGCGATAGACAGATCAAGAGACTCGGTAGAGTCTCGCGCCAAGTACATAAAAAGGATTTTTAAGCGCGCGGCGTGAGGCTCGACCGAGTCTCTATACCCGCATGAGAGCTCTTCGGCCTATACGGCGATTATATTATCGTGATTTTGTTCCGACTCAGGTGATACACGAGATTCAAATATTTATCTTATAATATGGTTTCAAACAGCTTTCATTTAAGCCCAACTTCTATGCAATCGGTGCACGGAGAGCTGAGATCTAATATTCCGATTCATAGAAATGCTCAGTTTTATCAAGAATTTTTTTGGTCGTCTCCGTCTCCACGATGACGTCACGAGGCGTTGTATGGGTATATAAATAACATAGAGAGGCGTTCCTCCGTTTCTTGGCCCCACGGAAAGACTTAGGCTAGGCGGACCCGGACGGGAAATTAAGAGCGTTCGCCCGTCTAGCTGCGAACAATATCGCGTGTCTAATGGCAAAAGGGCATAAGCGCCATTTTAGTCATTTTTGGTTTTGTTAAAACCAAAAGGACCTATAATTTTCCAAAATTTGTAATTCGCTTCCGACAAGCCGGAAACACGTAGATCCGTCGAAAACGATACGTCAGGTACGTAAAACCATAAGGTCCTATCTGCCAGTCAGATTGGCCCTTATGGCGTCGGTTTGCTGAAATTTAGAAAAAAGTTAAAGCCAAAAGGGCCTAAGCGACTGTCGCTTAGGCCCTTTTGCCTTTAACTTTCTGGAATATTTTTTAATTTTTCTCTAAATCTATAAAAAGTTGAAGCCAGAAGGACCTAAGCGACTGTCGCTTTGGCCCTTTTGCTTTTAACTTTATGAAATATATCTTAATGTTTTTTGTTATTCTAAATAAAGTAAAGCCAAAAGGGCGTAAGCGACTGTCGGTTAGGCCCTTTTGCTTTTAACTTTACAAAATATTTTTTAATTTCTCTTTAATTAAATATGCGGGTATATATGGGTTCTCCGAGTATTTGCGGGTATATATGGGTTCTTCGAGTATTTGCGGGTATATATGGGTTTTTCCGAGTATATGCAGGTATATATGGGTTCTTTGAGTATTTATGGGTATTTCGAGTATATGGGTCTCCGAGTACATTCGCGTATACTATGTAAGATATATTCATTTAATTATCAATATGTTACATACCAATGGTATAAAATAAAACTATGTTGAATTTTTCCCGGCGGGGGGGGGGGGGGGGGGGGGGGGGTATACCCGAATCTTACCGACTCCGTCTATTTTCTGGAATATCTTCGAAACGGGGCTATCAATCGACTTGTCCTTTTGACAGCGGATATTATCCAATCAAACGTACTAGTTCGAACTCATTACTCGTCAGACATCGGTTGCCAACAGGAAACGTCGATTGATAGCCTCGTTTCGAGGATATTCCAGAAAATAGACGAAGTCGGTAAAATTCGGGTATACCCCCCCCCCCCCCCCCCCCCCCCCCACCTAAAAAATTGAAAATAGTTTTATTTTTCACCATTGGTATGTAACATATTGATAATTACATGAATATATCTTACGTAGTTTACTCGAATGTACTCGGAGACCCATATACACCCGCAAATACTCGAAGAACCCATATATACCTGCACATACTCGGAAGAACCCATATATACCCGCAAATACTCGAAGAACCCATATATACCTGCATATACTCAGAAGAACCCATATATTCCCGCAAATACTCGAAAAACCCATATATATCCGCAAATGCTCGAAAAACCCATATATACCCGCATATACTCGGAAGAACCCATATATACCTGCACATACTCGGAAGAACCCATATATACCCGCAAATACTCGAAGAACCCATATATACCTGCATATGCTCGGAAGAACCTATATATACCCGCAAATACTCGAAGAACCCATATATACCTGCATCTACTCGGAAGAACCCATATATACCCGCAAATACTCGAAAAACCCATATATACCCGCAAATACTCGGAGAACCCATATATATTTAATTAAAGAGAGATTAAAAAATATTTCATAAAGTTAAAAGCAAAAGGGCCAAAGCGACAGTCGCTTAGATCCTTCTGGCTTTAACTTTTCATAGATTTAGGGAAAAATTAAAAAATATTTCAGAAAGTTAAAGGCAAAAGGGCCTAAGCGACAGTCGCTTAGGCCCTTTTGGCTTTAACTTTTTTCTAAATTCCAGCAAACCAACGCCATAAGGGCCAATCTGACTGGTACATAGGACCTTATGGTTTTACGTGCCTGACGTGTCGTTTTCGACGGATCTATGTGTTTCCGTCATGTCGGAACCGAATGACGAATTTTGAAAATTTATAGGTCCTTTTGGCACGAAAATCGCATTTCGGGCGCTTAGGACCTTCTGGCATTAGACACGCGATATAGTCTATGGCCGTTAGTGAACGCTTCGTCGTACCTCCGATAACGGATTAAGCATACGGATCTTTTCCTTCTCATTTTCGAAATTTCAGTTTCATCATTCTTGTTTTATTAATTTTTTTTTATTGCTTTCCTATGCCACTATAAATTTTTTTTCCAAAAATAGGTTTTTTGTGTAAAAAAATCTCAGCGTTCCAAAAAAAATATTTTCTTCTCATTCATGCTTGTGGTAATCTCTTAAAATTGAGCTCAACATTTGAAAAGCTGTTCATTTGCCGTTGCCCAAATTTTGAAAAAATTTTCATCATTTTTTTTTCGCAAAACTAGGAAAATTTCACATTATACACGTAATTTTCAAAGTGGGATCTCGATAAATCGTTTTTTAATCTAATTCTCAGACTTTCTACATAATTATAACATAAAATATATGAAATAAACTTGAAATTTTCTTCAATCTCTGTTCTTCTATTCATTTCTTGAACGAGAGAGTGAGAGAAATAGAAAAATATTCATTAGAAAGAAAGAGAGAAAAAAGAATATTTATTGAATGCATAAAATGAATTGAAAATTTTCTTCAATTTTTGTTCATTAATTCATTTCTCGTGTGTTTATCGTGATCTCTCTTTGAAAATTACGTGCACCAGGTAAAATTTTGTTAGCTTTTCGAAAAAAATATCGAAATTTGTTTAAAAATTTGGGCGATGGCGAAAAAACAGCTCTTTAGATTTTGAGCTCAATTTTGAGAGCTTTTCACACAAATTAACAAGAAAAAACATTTTTTTTTGTAAAGCTGAGATTTTTTTCACACAAAAAAACCTATTTTTTGTAAAACATTTTAAAGTGGTAAAAGAATGCAAGAAAAAAAAAAGAATAAAACAAGAATTAGAAAATTATATGGAATACTTCGTGCAATAACTTCGAAAATAGAAGGTAAAAGGATCTGAAAAAATTTGGAATGCTGTTTTTCGATGATCTAACATGTAGATAAGAGATCGCGTACTGTTGACGCATGAGCTAATACATAGGGGTGAAACAGAAGTAGTAGAGATTCAACTCTACCTATATTATACATTTACAGTAAGGAAATAATTTATACAATTCATTGCGACCGAGAATAATTAATCAAATTCTACAAAAAGTAGTGAGATCCCCAAAAAAGCACCTCTGGTGCAAAAACCTTTCGCCAAGTACATTAATGTGATATACATCCCCCAAAAAGCACCTCCCAGGTAAAAAAAAAAAGAATCCCAAATCAGTTGCTACTGCCAAGTACCTACTTCTATTAGTGTGAAGAGATAAACAAAAAACATGGAAAAATGAAAATTGTTAGCGTTGGGAGATTCTGTGTCGGAATTCCCGCTGAGGCTGGTGGACTGTATACGAGGAAAGGATGGGTGGCTAGATCCAGGAGAATAAATGCACTACAATATGAGTTTTCTTTCACTGATCGAGTTTAATGTTTAACAATGCGTGGTAGAGCATGTTGTACAATGATTGGTTACACAATATCTGTCCAGAGTTATTTTCCTAAGCTATTTTCGATTCACTAGCCGAGCCACTGTGTGTCTTATCTGTTTGTCTTAACCGTTGGTGAGCGACTGTCTGTCCGACTCGTATCACCTCGTTAAGTGAGCGAGACGGTAGGCGCTTTAATTTTAAATTTCAAATTCCTGTACATTACCGCCCGCCTCGTGTTGTGCAACAATACGAAATTGAATTTTCTTATGACTCGTTTGATCTTAGTCGGTGCTATTAATTGGTAATTTACAAATTTTTGTGATAGGTCTAGTATATTGGGATTGAGCAGTTTTGACCGTTACTACTCGAACTAACCTATCTTGTCCATAATGACACTCGACAACTCTTCCTAACTGCCATTTGGAGGGAGGAAGGTTGTCGTTTTTTATCAGTACTAACTCACCGGGTTTCAAGTTAATTTGCCGGGTTTTCCACTTAAATCGTTGCTGAAGTGAGTGTAAATATTCATTTTTCCACTCTCGCCAAAACTGCTCAACCATTTTTTGAACTAACTGCCACCTAGACAGTCGATTTTCATTCACGTCCAACAGAGAAGGTTGAGGAACGGTTTTCATGGAGGTTCCGATCAAAAAATGACCTGGTGTCAAGGCATCGAAGGACTCGGCATCGTCTCGCAATGGAGCGATAGGCCTCGAATTGAGACAAGCCTCAATTTGGCATAACAGAGTTCTTAACTCCTCCGCTGTTGGCGTGCGTGATCCCAAAACTCTTCGCAAGTGGTGCTTAACGCTTTTGACTCCTGCTTCCCATATACCCCCAAAATGGGGGGAAGCTGGCGGAATAAAGTGCCATGATATGCCATCAGAGGCAATGCGATTTCTGATGTCTGGATCGGTGGTTGCGTGCTTAATGGCTAAGGCTAATTCCTTTGCAGCGCCTTGAAAGTTAGTGCCGTTATCACTGTATAAGTTAGAGGGTATTCCTCGTCTAGAGACAAATCTATTTAATGCTGCTAAAAAAGTGTCAGTCGAGTAATCACTGACTAGTTCTATGTGTATTGCTCGGGTGGCAAGGCACACGAATAATGCTACATAAGCCTTTCGGGACCTGTGACCTCTGCCAGCTGTAGTTCGTACAAGGAGTGGGCCTGCATAGTCGATCCCAGTGTGGGAGAATGGTCTAGAGGGAGTGACTCGGAAGTCAGGTAGGTTCGCGAGAAATTGCTGACCCGTTATTCCTTTGTGACGAGCGCATTTGACGCAGTTGTGAATAACAGATTTCACTACGTTTCTGGCCCCGAGTATCCAATATTGCTGTCGTAAGACGCGCAGGGTGAGTTGCGTTCCTCCGTGCAACGTATTCGCATGGGTTTGAGTGACTATGAGGTCGGAAAGACTGTGTTTTGGTAAGATAATCGGATGCTTAGTTCCGTACGGAAGAGAAGATTGGTGTAACCGCCCGCCGACGCGAACTATGCCGAACTCGTCGAGACGAGGATCTAATCGCGTTAAAAGGCTACTGCTAGGTAGGACGGTTTTTGCTTTAAGCGCAGCAATTTCGGGACGAAAGGCATCCTTTTGAATGGATTTCACCCAGAAATGCATTGCGTGGTTTAGCTCTTCTGGTCGGAGTGACACGTCGGGGTTTGGTTTTGAGAGTCTGCCTAAGTTTCGATTTGCTCTTCACGTTCGTGCATTATTCAAGAATCGAAATAGGTACGCAGTAACTCGCAGGAGTTTTGCCCAAGACGAGTAGCGGTACGCGAGCTCCCAATCGGTTTTAAGCTTCTCGTGGTGTACTTGAACGTGCGATTTCATTTCAAAGTCGGTAGAGAGATCGTTCAAAAACGCTTGGTCAGGCCAGGTGGCGTGAGGTTCGTTTAACCATGCAGGTCCAGAAAACCACAAGGAATGTCGCAAGAATTCGGGTGCAGACATTCCCCTAGATGCGCAGTCTGCGGGGTTTTGATCGGTGGGAACATGTTTCCAGGTCGCGTTCGGGACGCGAGAGTGAATTTCAGCGACGCGATTGGCGATGAACACTTTCCACGTAGATGGATGTTTTCGGATCCAGCCTAATGTGACCGTCGAGTCAGTCCAACAGTAAGTAGGGATATCGACGAGATTCATGGACAGCTGAACGTATTCAATTAGGCAGGATAGTAGAGTCGCGGCGCACAATTCGAGTCGTGGAATACTGACGGTTTTGAGGGGTGCTACCTTAGATTTACTGATCAGAAGAGTCGTTATGATTTCGCCTGAATCTTGGATGACGCGTATGTAAACTACTGCGGCATAGGCCTGACTGGAAGCATCAGCAAACCCATGTAGCTCACACCGGTTAGTAGAACTGCTGTGACCAGTCCATCTAGTGAGCTGGAGATTTTCTAGTTGAGATAATTGTGAATAGTACGATTCCCATCGTGCAAGGGCGTCGGCTGGGAGCGGTTCGTCCCAGTCGGCTTTTAACGTCCAAAGGTATTGCATCAAAATCTTGGCGCGAATGATCACCGGTGCGACCCACCCAAGCGGATCGAACGTTTTCGCTGTAACGGCGAGTACGATTCGCTTGGTTATGACCGGAAGTGTGCTGGCCGTGATTTTGACGCGGAATAAGTCTTCGAGAGGATTCCACATTACACCTAATACCTTAAGGCTATCGTCTTCTTGCAATGGATGGTCTATCGCGAGTCCATGGTCTTCTTTCGAAATATCGGCTAAGAGTTCAGGAGAATTGCTCGCCCACTTTCTTAGAACGAATCCCGCAGACGCTAAAAGCTGCGATACTTGGTTACGCGTTTCAAGAGCAAGGTTTTTGTTGTCGGCACCGAACATGACGTCATCTACGTATATGTTGTTAGACAACACTGGTATCGCGAGTGGGAATCGTGCTCCGTCGTCGTATACGAGTTGCTTGAGTACTCTCATCGCGAGATATGGAGCAGAAATGGTGCCATATGTTACAGTCGTAAGTTTATACGTTTCTACTTGTTTGGAATTCGGTGAACGCCAGAGTATGCATTGATACGATTGATCCCGAGGATCGATCCAGATCTGGCGATACATCTTTGCGATGTCCGCCGTGAATACGTACTGAGGCATACGCCAATTGAGGATTACCGTTCGTATATCAGCCTGCAGCTTCGGCCCCGTGAACATGTGGCTGTTCAATGAGGTGCCGTTGCTAGATGGGCACGAGGCATTGAATACAACCCGGAGGCGCGTTGTGCTGCTATCCTCCCTGACCACTGGATGGTGCGGAAGGTAGACGTGCTGACTGTCCGCGTCGGTTTGGTCTTCGACCAGCTTCATGTGACCGAGCGCTTCGTATTCTGTTAAGAACTCGTGGTACGCTGTGGCTTGCTCTGGGTTTAATCTGAGTCGATTCTCAAGGCGAGAGTAGCACGCCATGGCAATCTGTTTCGTATCACCGATGTCGATCGGAGGTGGCCTTTTGAACGGAAGCCGTAACATGTATTTCCGATCATCAGCGCGCGAATGCGTTGAAACGAAATGATCGTCGCATTGCTGTTCGTCAGCTGTTGGATACTGTACTTGAGGGGGTTCTTCGATTTCCCAGAATTGACGAAGCGCATTGCTTACTTCGTCCGCGTTTGCACAGTGGTGCACATGTAAATTTACAATAGGGATTGCAGAAGGGAACGCAGGGCCAGAAACTACCCACCCGAAAATGGTGAGTTGTGCGGTAGGGGAACCGGGAGGTCCCTGGCATAGCCCGTTACGCAAAATTGTGCCATAGAGATCAGCGCCGAGTAACATGTCGATCGAATGATTCTCGTATGGTACAGGATCAGCAAATTCTAAGTTCTTTAGATGCTCATATTCTTCGAGCTGCGAAATTCGCTTTGGGACATAGGATGTTATTTTTTGTAAGACCATGGCTGTGGCAGGAATCACAGGTCCGCGTCCGTGACACGGTTCAATGTTAAAGCTTGTACTGCTTCTTATGGTGTTAGTTTTCGTTCCGCCTAAACCCTGAACGGTCGCGTGTACTCGCTTCCGTGGGAGTCTTAACGCTTGTGTCAGTGATTCTGATACGAATGTAGACTCTGAACCTTGATCTAACAAGGCGCGCACCCTAATGCACCGACCAGAATCCGCGGTGACTTTTATCCATGCGGTAGCGAGTATAATTTTTTTTTTTTAAGCCAGTTTGCGTATGTGAGTTTAGATTCGAGTAAGCACTTAAGGTGCTGACTGCTGTGTGGGAGTGAGTGGACGTTTCTTCCACGTTCGCGTCCGCATTTTCAGTATTCACCTGCAAGGATTGTGTCACTGGCGCATTCGGTCTTACATGTAACAAGGTATGGTGACGTTTTTGACACTGTTTACACGTGTATTGACTTTTGCAGTCTCGCTCAAAATGTCCCTTTACAAGACAGTTGATACATAGTTTATTTTCATGCGCAAAAGTTTCGCGCTTTGCTGCGCTGTATCCTCGGAACTGTGGACACGTGTAAATCGGGTGATTTTGCTCACAGACGTAGCATTTAAATCCGGATGAGGCGAGATGCGACTTGACAAACTTTGATCCGAAAGAACCTTGTTTTATGAATTTGGACTCTGATTTTTTCGAACCTTCATTCAAGTTAAATGAAGTTGCAAGAGCTTCTAGTGTTCGAATCCGCGTGTTGAGAAATTTTTCAAGAGTGTCATAGGCGGGATATTCCGTCATATCACCGAGACTCGTTTCCCAGTCTGTCCGCGATTGTTTATCCAACTTTTGAACAAGAAAAAAAACCATCCACGTATCCCACTGACCAACTGGCTGCCCGAGGTTAGTCAGTGCGGTTCGAACTTCAACTGTGGTATCGCGAAGAGATTTTAATCCACTCAGTGGATCAGTGGATACGGTTGGAATTCCATACAATGCTTGTAACTGTGCATTGATGATCGCTCGTTTATTATTGTACCGTGATTTTACTGACGTCCAAGCTGCTGTATAATTTGCTTCTGTAACTTGAAGGTTCTTTAGGAGTGTCGCAGCCTCGCCTGTTAAGCTACTTTTCAAATAATGTAGTTTTTGCACCCGAGAAAGAGACATATTCTTATGTACTAGTGACTCGAACAGATCGTGGAAATTTTGCCAATCGGCATAATCGCCAGCATACGAGGGGAGCTCTATTCTCGGAAGCTTCACAGTTGAATTGGGTATTACCTGTTGTTGCGGTATAATTACCGGTGCTGCCATCAGGGGTGCAGGCTCTAGAGATGCGATCTTCTCGTTGAGGAAGTCCTGTGCCTCGAGATAGCTGTCTTCGGTGAGGTCGAAAGTCTCCGTGCTGAAGTACTCCGACTGTCGCTCGTCTGCTGTAGCGTTCTGCTCGATCAGAGCATGGTTGCGTCTGAAGTTTTGCCAATTGGTAGTGAGCGTGGTCATCCGACCACGTAGGATCGCTAGGGTCCATTTGGCTTGGCCCAGTTTCCGTAAATTGTTGACACATCTAGATATGGATCGTATCAGCCCAGCCTGCTGCTGGATCAAATTCTCGACGGTGTACTCTGAATCCGAGCTGATGGTGATGTTTCCTCGTGCATCTCCGCCATCGATTGACATGTTGCAATTGATTTTTCAAATCGAGCCGTTTGAATCTCGGCACCACCCTTAAGGCGCGAGATTGGCAACGCTGTTCTACGTGCCAGTTAGTTGGACAAGACTTTTCCTTCTCACGATGCTGTTCTGCGTGTTATGATAACTGGACAATACCTTTGCCGCTCAGAGCACGCCGCGCTGGTGTGTGTGTGTAGTGATGAGTGACCAAGACTTGTCCCGCGTGCTGATAGCACTGCTGTTCTGCTTGTTATGATGAGTGACAACAGAAACCGGCGTATTTTCAAACTCCGAACGTGTGTGCGTGACTCTCTTCACTACCACTATACTGTCTGGAGTTCAACTCGAATTTTGCTGTCTTTGTAGCGGAACTGCACTCGCAATGCGGTTATCTAGCTCACTGTACGTGTTCACTGCACTTTCCGAATCTTTAGTCACCTAAATCCGGCTCGAAGGACCTGATGTTAGCGTTGGGAGATTCTGTGTCGGAATTCCCGCTGAGGCTGGTGGACTGTATACGAGGAAAGGATGGGTGGCTAGATCCAGGAGAATAAATGCACTACAATATGAGTTTTCTTTCACTGATCGAGTTTAATGTTTAACAATGCGTGGTAGAGCATGTTGTACAATGATTGGTTACACAATATCTGTCCAGAGTTATTTTCCTAAGCTATTTTCGATTCACTAGCCGAGCCACTGTGTGTCTTATCTGTTTGTCTTAACCGTTGGTGAGCGACTGTCTGTCCGACTCGTATCACCTCGTTAAGTGAGCGAGACGGTAGGCGCTTTAATTTTAAATTTCAAATTCCTGTACAAAAATGAAGAGATAAAAAAAAAAATTTTGGAGTACGTGGTACTTGGCGGGCCACTACTTTATGCTGGTACCTCGTTCTTTTCTACAAAAGGCCCGCCAAGTACCACTACCTCCAAAATTTTTTTTTTTATCTCTTCATTTTCATTTTTCCATGTTTTTTGTTTATCTCTTCACACTAATAGAAGTAGGTACTTGGCAGTAGCAACTGATTTGGGATTCTTTTTTTTTTACCTGGGAGGTGCTTTTTGGGGGATGTATATCACATTAA
Source organism: Tenthredo notha (assembly GCA_914767705.2). NCBI lineage: Eukaryota > Metazoa > Arthropoda > Insecta > Hymenoptera > Tenthredinidae > Tenthredo > Tenthredo notha. Next base: position 14,127,817 of record OU611911.1, on the reverse strand, counting down.
TGTACTTGGCGAAAGGTTTTTGCACCAGAGGTGCTTTTTTGGGGATACAGTTTTTCTCCAAATGAAAGATATAGGCACATATATAGGCCGATACAGTTTTTCTCAAAATGGCGCCACTTCCGGGGTCGAAATTTGTAAGGATTTTGTTCACTTATACTCAGTACGTGATACTGAACGTAATTGAAAAAAAAAAGAACTGCTGTAATTTAGTGCAACGCGCACAAGAGTGCCGGGTTCTCCTATATTGCCTGTACTGATAACTCAAGATCGGCAGAGTGAACTTCATTAATCTTCTATTACCCTGAAACTCTTCCTCTAAGCTTTGAAACGACAAAAAAAAAGTCGAGCTTGACCCTGCCGCTCTCAAGTTATTCGCGATCTCGACAACGGTCCGTTTTGCTCCGAGCAATGGCATACGTTAATAATGTAATGTGCTCATTTCCGTGGTATAGCGAACCGCCACTGAAGCATCGACATCACGGGAGCAACACAGCTCCGACGAAGATTTGAATTGTCTCATTGACGCCCACGAATTGGATATGGGTGAATACATAATTCATATTGGAGTAGTCTTTTCTCAGTTCAAGGGCGAGAAAAATCAGTTGTTAATCCGGTTAAGCATTATCATCCCCTCCATGACTGATTTTTCAAAAAATTTAAAGTATACTTTTGCCATTATATTAATAAAATGAACGATAAGGCAAACATGATTAACGTTCGCTACTTATACAACTGTATTCAGAGGTTGAAATTGACAATCTTCCGACTTCGAGCGCGGGTCGAGCTGCAGTGCCGCCAAACCATGCAGAGGCTTCATCATCACACATAGAACAGCACGTACATGAACGATCGCCCGATCATTCAGATCCACCTTCAACTTCGGATCTAGATTACGATAACATTGAGTCAGAGGCTCATGATTCAAGCGAGGTTTGTAGAGAGAATTTCAAATGATATTGCGAAAGAGAGGTCCGGTTTTTTCAAAATACCAATTTCTGTCCTGAAAAACATGGTGACATCGGTTAGGAATCAAAATCTCGCGTGACACCAAAATCGATGACCTATGCGCAGAAAAATGTCCCGCTTGAGAGAGACCACCCAATATAAAAACAAGATCTCTCTGGCACCACTCCTCCGGGGTACGCCGTCCTTCAACGCAACGATTTTTTGATTGAACTTTTCATAATAATTTTAGGGAACTGAGAGACATAGTAACAATAATGAGATCATTTCAAGTGAATATGGGGATTCTGATGGCAGTTCGTTGGAGGTATGTAACTCAGATGATCCGAATCAGATCGAATTGGAGAATAAAAAATGGCTGATATCTTGTAACTGTGCATGATTTCTTAGGATCCATCAAATGATTCTGATGCCTTGTTTCACGAAGAAGACCCTGATGACCCAGATGAGCCTGATAGTGACCCTCCAGATGATTCAACTTCAGGGTCTGACTCAGATAACAATGGTGGATTCAATGTTGACAAAGAATTTTTGAATAGAATTCTACGGTTTTCTATAGCTCACACAGCAAGAGAAGCTGTTGTTCTCATATTAGCTCTGGGAATCCGACATAACTGGACATATGAGGCTACACTCGGAGTTTTTCAGGCTCTAAACATTCTAATGGTAAGGAAATTTTTACCGAGAACCAAGAGAGAACTATGGGGGGCACTTGATAAGACCAAAACACATATCGTTTTCAGAGCATATTGCCCAAAATCTGGCTGTGGCTTTTATCTTGGTAAACGAGATTCTTTGGACGAAAATACCCAGTGTCCCTGTGGTTGGAGAGTGAATAAGAAGGAAGTGAAATGTTTTATTTCACTAAATTTAAGAGAGGAATTCAAGCAATTTCTTGAGACTTCTGCCGCCAGGGAGCTATTGCAATATCAAATCGATCGAAGGGAAAGACATGTTGTAAATATTGAAAGTATTTATGATAGCGAAGGATACAAAGATTTGAGCAGAAGAGGCATAGTTACTGAAAACGACTTCGTGTATATTTTTAATACCGATGGGTTCAGTCTTGGTAAATCGACGAAAACCAGTGCATTGCCGCTGTTTGTACGATTCCCTGGTCTCCCCGCAGGTCTTCGTCAGAAAAACATGGTTTTAGTTGGTATTTGGATTGATCGGTGTGAGCCAAACATGACAACCTTTCTTCAATGTTTCGTCAAATATGCTAATAAATTATCGACTACTGGAATAATGTGGAAGCCCGATGGAGTAAATGAAATTCAGAGTAGATTCATACCCGTTTGCTGTTCCGTTGACACTCCGGCGCGGAGTTCGGTCTTAGGTATCAACCGTTTCAACGGCCATTACGGCTGTACATACTGTGATCACGAAGGCGTTTATGCGGGTGGTAGCATGAAATATCCTGTTAGACCACACCCTTCTATTGCACAGCCGACTATGCGGACACATCAAAGTGTCATAGATGATATGATAGAAGCTCACAATACATCTCAAATTGTTCGGGGTGTTCAACATCCTTCCGAACTTATGAATTTGCAGTTCTTTGATTTAGTCAAAGGTTTTCCTGTTGATGATGTCCATGCCGTATTCCTTGGGGTCGCTGAATTTCATACGGGACTTTTTCTTGACAAAGTGGGCACACCGTATTATTTAGATCCTGTGAAAAAATGTACTCTCAATCAGCGACTGATCCCCATAAAAACACCAAGAGATATAAGCAGGAAGCCACGATCCATTGAACAGAGAGCTATATGGAAAGCTTCAGAGTGGAGGAACTGGCTGTTTTATTACTCGAGTGTATGTCTCAGAAATTTATTGCCACAACGGTACATTAATCATCTCGAAATGTTAGCTGAAGCTACTTTCCTGCTGTCGAAAGAAAGTATCACTCGTGAAGACATAATTAATGCAACTCGTTCACTGGAGAGATACGTAGATCTGTTCGAACAGTATTTTGGTATTGCAAACATGAGATACAATATTCACCTCCTCACTCATATCGTTGACAGCGTCAAAAATTGGGGACCACTGTGGATTTATAGCACCTCAGGTTTTGAATCGTGGAACAATAGATTACTCCAAACGATAACATCTCCCAAAGGCTCGATGCAACAGATTGTTGTCAGATATTTGATCAAAAAATTCGTCTACAAGTTTGTGAACGATGATCGAATTTCCGAAGCTGTCAGACGCGAATTAATAACAATTCTCTCTAAAACGTCATTGAACAACGCGAGGAAAGTATCAGATCTGTACGTTATTGGAAAGTATATAGAAGACGAACCATCAGAAGAAGAAGCTCAACTCATGCAGCATCAAGGCCTGTATTGTCAACAAATGAAAGTGTATCGAAAAATTTTTCTCAACAATTCAATATATTGTTGTCACGAGAGAGATGATGGTCGCTCGGATAATACATTGCTATTGACACGAGATGGGTGTTTCCTTGAAATCCGGAAAATTGTGACTTTAAACGAGCCCGAACTATGTGGATTGATCGGCGATGTACTTGAAACAGACCACCCTCTTCAATATGCATCATACATCTATAAATTACGTCCACGGAATGAAACACGGAAAAAACTTCTTCTTTCCAATGAAATTCTTTGTCCCGTAATCAAAATGCCAATAATGGATGAAATATATGTGTCGCCAATATCAAATCGTTTCGAGATAGACTGATCATGCGACTTTTGTTCTTTATTTTCATATTTCATTATGTCCCTTTTGCATGCTACATACCTATATGGAAAAAAAAAATTGTTTCTGCCTTTGACCATGAAAATATCAAAATCGACTTGAAGAAGAGATACGACAACGCTATTCCATAGGTATCCAGAAACATGATTGTTTTGTTAATTCTCTCTCAAGTAGCAGATTGTTGATATAAAGCGATATTCAGCAGCAATAATTGTTACAGAGGTATTTCCAAAGCCGAAACGCCGAAACCAATAAATGAAGATAGGTTAAATTAAAAATGGATATTTTGTTTCAGTATTATTTTTTTCTTGTTGCTCTGAGAATATTTCCAATAAATATACCCAAATTTTGTGAACAAAAAACGTGATTTTTAGTTTCAAATAATTCCTGTCACTACAAAACCTCGTATTTAGGTTTCATATTGGAGTGATCGATGAGAGGTGAACAATACCGATCGAATGTTTTGAACCGATTGATATTTGATAGAGATGATTCGAAATCTCGATGAATTATTCAGTTGTAACGTATTGGTTTTGACACAAACTATGAGGCCAAATTTTATCTTTTTCGTATATTATTGTTACTCGCACCGGCGACCCTTGCGAAATCATCGATTACCGTTAACATTGCGAAATCATCGATTTACCGTTACGGGTGGTCCCTGTAGCGGGTGGGAAGGTTTCGACCAATCAGAACACAGGGGGCTTATGGACCAGCATTTTGGTGACGTACTTGGTCCAGAACCCCCCTTGTCTATCTACTACGGAAATGTATTGAACAGGGATCCTAACGACGAAGAATGCATGCCACCTTGGCAGATATTATATTCTAAAGGCGATTTGTCTTCAAGACAAGTTTATTATCCAACAATGGGAGGTCTCCAGGACGGCAAAGGGATACAGACTTGAGGCACAGGATTGAGAGAGGAATCCATCCTCAGGACAAGGTCGGGGTCCAACGATGGGACGGCTTTAACCCTTTCACTGGCAATGTATCATATATGATCAAAAAAAAGTCGTGCCACAACTGGCGATGTATCATATATGATCAAATTGAATAACTGCTGCATTTTTCAACCAATTCATTTCAAATTCGGTGTGTAAGAGTTTTGGGGGTTGCTGATTACGAATCTAAGGTCAGAATTGAAAAATTCAAAATGGCGGATAATTAATTAAAAAAATTGGAAAATTCACCCACAACCCCTCATTTAGGGGTTGGAAATAAAAAATTTGCAAAAATAACCATCAGAATCGATTCTGCGTCCCCAAAAACCCCTATATTCATAGTTAATCGTATAATTTGTTTAGTTTATTGTCCTACCATTTTTGGCACGTACAGTAAAAAAGGCTGCACCAGTGAAAGGGTTAAGCCGGCGGAAGGATGTGAACATAGAACATGAAATGTAAGAAACGATCCGTCCACCGGACAAAGTTGGGACTCTGTGATGGGACCTCTTGAAGACGGAGAAAGGATGCCGGCCTGGCACAAAGATTTTAGACAACAATCCATCCCTAGGACATAGTTAGGATCATCTGCTGGGACATTTTGAAGCCAGAGGAAGGATGTCGACTTGGGACCATTGGACGTGAAATATGGATTGTCCGAAGGACATCATCAGGACGAGTTTTCAGGATATCCACAGGATAGTAAACAGACACTGGGAAGATCGTGTGTCCGCCGGACGAGGCGAAGGCAAGGTTCTGGTGGTTCCCGAGACCGACACTGGACGCGCGACTGACACGTGACCGTCGGCTGTCCTCTGGATAGTAGGTGGGACAGTGCCGGCGTTAGCAACACTGGCGCCCCTGGCAAGATTATCGTGTGGCGCCCACTTAAGGGCACGATTCTCGAACATCAATTGGCAATTTTCTGCTTGACGGATCTAAACGGATATGAATGAATGAACGCATATTGTTATGGGAATTCTGAATTTTAATAACCTTCTTTTAGCGTTATCCAGAGCTAACGACGTGGACGTAGAAAGTTTTATAGCTCCATTTTTCATTTTATTCTTTGTATTTTTCGTTTTCTTTTTGTATTTTTGTTCTTTTTTTGTAGTTTTTATATTTTGTAATTTTTTTCGTATTTTTTCTATTTTTGTACTTTTTTTTTGTATTTTTTATATTTTTGTACTTTTTTTGTATTTTTATATTTTTGTACTTTTTTTTTTGTATTTCTTTGAATTTTTTTGTCTCAAGTATTTCTTCATTTTTTATTCAAATCATCGGGCTTGAAAATGGAGAAAACCTAGTGAAATTTCACTTTCCGAGCCTTTTTGTCGGCAAATGCATGTACCAAGTCAGTGAAATCAAATTTTTGGGCGATTTCATTTTCAATAGAGAGCGTAGCTAAATTGGTGAGTCTCGATTGTGAAATCGTTGACCGAAGATACATTTTTATCAGTTTACGTTTTGAAAAACTGCGTTCTCCACTAGCTACTGTGACAGGAATTGTCACCAAGATGCGAAATGCAATCCATACATTTGGATACAATTCCTGAATATTGCGCTGCTTTATGAAATTCAAAACGCAAATGGGGGTCACATCCTTATCCGGAAGGAAAGCTCTGAGACTAACGAGCTCATCGCACAATGAATTTCCATCTATATCAGAATTGGAACCAACAGTGAGTTTTCGTTCGAGATTATTACAGAACACCTTAAGTTCATTTCTGTCAGGAATTTTTGGAACATTATACAAAAAAGACCATGTTTCCGAATAATCATGCGACTGTTTGAACCTCTCTTTCAACGACGTTAAACAGGTGTCCAGCAATTGATTGAAAGATTCTATTTCGAACTTTTTTTCTGGGGATTGAATGGGCTCATCCGTGGCCATTTCACCAGCCCGACGTTTTATGCGTCGCAAGCGTGTCATCGGCTTGAAAGCTGGTTCGATTTGAAGTTCTTCCGCTAGGCCATTTGCTATCAACAGAGCATCTTTAAACCCAGTTTTTCGGTATTCTTCTAAGAAATCACAGCAGCGCTTGAGCATTTCTGTGGATTCACCGACGTCAACGGTTTTCGATTGCAGAGATTTGCTGACGACATTTATTTGAAAGAGAACCTCGTACCAAACGACTAAAGAAACTAAGAAGCCGAAATCTTTCAATTGCTCTGCTAGAGTGCTTGCTTCGTGTGAAATACTAGTGTCAGTTTTTTCGGTTTCGTTAGCCAAAGTGATGAGAGCATCATGAACCTCGCAAATTTGATATCGGACAGCTTTTACACTATTTATCTTAGCTTCCCAACGAGTATCGCTCAGTTTTTTCAAATTATACAGTTTTACGTGATCTGTTAAAATTTTCCACCGATTGATAGAAGCAGAAAACAGAGTGTATAATCTCTGCAAAACCCCAAATAACGTTACGGACTTGACCGACGATTTAGCAGCGTCACATAGTACAAGATTGTAACTATGACAGCCACACGGTACGAAGAAAGCCAGGGGATTCAAATCCAAAATTCTTTTTTGTACACCTACATTTTTTCCCTTCATGTTTGCTCCATTATCATACCCTTGACCTCTACAATTGCCTACCTCGAGCCCGTGTTTGTTTAGTACGTTCAGAATTACTTCCGTGAGCCCTGCACCACTAGAGTCATTGACCGGAATGAATTCTATGAAATGCTCCTTAATACTGACATTGCCATCTGACAAGTCTGCGAATCGAATCGTTAGAGACAATTGTTCAACGTGACTTATATCTGGCGTACAGTCAGCTATAATTGAATAGTATTTAGAGTTTTGAGCGCGCGAAACAATGTCAGATGTGACTTTTTCGCCCATCAGATTTATCAACTCATTCTGAATATCCTTAGAACAATAGTGGTCCGAAATATTTCTCGTCGTCGCTAATCTCAAATGCTCCTCCATGATCGGATCGAATTTACCTAGTAACTGTACCAATCCCAAAAACTTCCCATTGTTCGGTGTGTACAGTTTGTCCGAGGTCCCTCTGAACGCCATATTATTTTCTGCCAGGTAGAGAACAATGTTCATCAAACGCATCAAAACATTTTTCCAACGCAATGTTTCGCGAGAAATCAATTTTTGTTCGTCACGGTCAATTGTCTTTCCTGTCTTCAATCTTATCTCTCTTTCCAACCACTGATGGTGGGATTTCTTATGCAATGCGCTACTTTCATGCATTTTCAGGATTTCGGACAAATTCTTCCACCTATCGAATCCTTCAGATGCCAACTTCGATGTCGATTGATTATCGAAAAGTCGGCAGCAAAAACAGAAAACCCGATTTGTTGAAGGAGAGTACTCTAGCCAGCGACGAGGGATTGTTTCATCATTAGAAAGTTTTCTAGAGTAGTGAGAGTTTGCAAAGTGACGACCGGTATCATCTTTCGGAAAGTTAACTCTATGAATTTGCGTTGGACCCATAGTTATAATATGATCAATAGCTTTGCTATTTAGATTACCCGGCCAAGTACCTATATCAGATAAATCGACTGAACTTACTGAACCAAGCTCTAGTGGTGCATTACTAGCATTAGTAGTATTCAGTTCGGAGGATAGATCATTGGGATTGTCAGGAAGCTCGGATATAGTAGTAGGATCACCAGTAGAACTAGTAGCCAGTTCAGGTAATTTACATCTATTAGCATCGCAGAGTTCATCTGTCTTTGTTTCGGACATGCAGGGTCCTATTACTGCCTCGATTACTGTCGATGTCGAAGTAGAAGGAGAGGTAGCAACACATTGTTCCAAAACCGAGGAACCGCTAGTCTGCGGTTTTGTATCAATATATCTATCGAGACTCATTTTTTTTTTCGCTTGCTGGAATTGTTTTTCCTTCTCGGCCTTGCGTTTTCGATTTTCCGCACCTGATGACTTCTTTTTAAACCGTCGTTCGCACTCGGACATTTTGAAGAAAAAGTAGCGTACTAGTCGCTAATACAATATCTCGGGGCACGGGAGCTCCGAATCATGAGAGTCTAGAAATGAGAAACAATGCGCTCACTAGCTAGCAGCAGAGACGCAGAGTCTTTAAAGTCTTTGTAGACTGCAGAACCGAGCACCGCTCGAGACAAGGCCAAAATCAAGTGAAGATTACGATGATGGGCTGCGCGCTCGAACATTGGAGCTTCGGCGATCTAACAAGCGATTTCCAAATTCCACTCATGCCGCGCGGGTCCAGGGTGGGGATCGCTCGTGGGCTACGAGGCACGAGCGCTTAGATGGTGGTGGGGGCGCCCCCACCACGAGCGCTTAGCTGGTGGTGGGGGCGCCCCCACCACGGCCGATCATAGGCGCATACGTCACACGCGTGATGTTCACTGAATTCTATAATATAATTGAACGCGCTTAGGAGTGGGGGGATAATGAAAAGAGATAGTCTCCAGGAGTCCCTGCGTCCTTGTCGCACGCACGGGCATAAGCGATACCTATTACCTCAGCATCAAACATCGGCTGACGATAGATCCGTGTGCTAGACAAGGACGCAGGGACTCCTGGAGACTATCTCTGTCTGACCTCTGGTCGCTATACGAGTGATATGCTGGCGCACGTTCCAATGAGGGAGGGGAAAGACAGGAGAGAACCATCAAGCAGGCAGGATGATGACTTATGGTTGGCAAAAAAAAAAAAAAAAAAACAAGCAGGCAGCGGCGCCCCTACAGATCGAGCGCCCCTGGCGGTCGCCCCACCTCGCCGTACCCTAACGCCGGCACTGAGGTGGGAAATCGAAGATGTCCTCCGGATATTCCCCAAAACACATAAAAGTCCCGCGGACATCTCGTCAACGCTGAGTCGATCGCAGTACATTCTTAAGGATGTAAAGAAGTCTGCAGGACACGTTATGGGACAAAGAGACGTCCGTAAGATATTTTCAAAGACGAAAGGACGTCTGCGGGACCCTCGATAGGACGTGCGGACGTCCGCGAGACAATTTTCAGGACGCCAGGACGTCCGCGAGACAATTTTTAGGACGCCAGGACGTCCGCAGGATATTTTTTAGGACGGATTGATGTCCTGCGGATTCACCAGGGATCATATAGTACATAATAAGTTTTCATTCACCTAGAATAACGAACAAATCTTCAAAAAATGGAGGAGCGCTGTTCAGACCCACACGGGCAAGACTCTTAGTTTGACGTGCCGCGTTTGCGAGAACCGCTTCTTGGACGAGGAAGTGGTTCGGTTTGACGATATTGTAATGCCCGATGGAGCAATTTGTCAAATCGAAAGACTCAAGCCCAGACTCAAGATTGGAGCAGTGCCATCTGTTTTCACGCCTTTACCAATTGATCAATCACTACAATTAGAGGAAATTCAAGATAAACAACAAAATAATGAGCCGTTGGATTTTCATAAATTAATCAATGAAATACAAACTATTAACATGCCTAATAGTACGTGGAGTTCAACTTTTTTACTCGAAGCTAGTGAATTCATTTTTCTAAAATGGAATCCGCTCAATTACAGTATTGATAAAAAACTAGTCGTGACCGAAAGCTTAACTTTGAAAGTAAGAACCACTTTTGTTGCCACTATTCGACAGTACTACCATCAATAATGATACATGAGAACTTTTATACTCACATTCTTGTAGATTATACATTATGATCGGCAAATTACTACCGACATCATCTGTAAAAATGTATGTAACCGCCAAGATTTAGTGGCGGCACTTCAGCTATTAGATGAACTAAAATCGTGTGCAGGAGTGCAAATTAAGGGTCAGGCGATGAGGTCTGTGTCGTTTGAATTTGTTACCTGCTTGTCGAAATAGCTTTATTTGCTGTAATACATTCCTTGCTTGGGTCAAAATTGTGCACATCGTACTTGCCGAATGAACCTCTCAGTACAAAACCCTCGCTGAGGTCCCGATGCATTCACTGCCCAAAACACAGAAAAAATCATGCGGATAAGTTACGTCAAGGAGTTTCAGATGTATGGAAGAAACGGCACGAAGGAACCAAAGGTTTCGTTAAGTGTGTTGAACGCAAAAATTTGAGGCTGCAACGGAAGGTACTGAACATGAAGGCAGAGATAGAATCGTCCAAACAGGAGTGCGCTGCAGCTACTGAAGATGCTGTAGAAAGTGCAATCGTTTCTTTGCATGAGCCCCAACAACAAGCTGTCAAGGCTTGCTTCGCTGCTTCAAAAGTGAAGAGTTCCAGGGGCAGACGCTATGAGGTAAGTTGGGTGTGAGAATGCTTGTTATTGAGAATCAAAAATCGTAAATTGTATGAGCATCTTCGAGCCCATTAAATCTTAGCTCTGCCCTGTGCTGACACCCTGAATAAATATATCAGGCGGATGAATGGTTGTTATGGCTTCCAGCAAGTAACGTTCGACCTTCTGAAAAAAAAATCAGTATCGTTAAAACCAGAGGAAAGGAGAGGTTATTATTCATGCAATATTACAATAGATGAGATGATTGAGGTTATTTCAAATGTGGAATTGTAATTACATCTGAAATAATTACATAGGTACACTTTCGATCGATGAAATCGACGTACCCTGACTGGCAATGGCTTTACCGATCTCGGAGACCATACACATGTCCATCAGCAATCACAGAAAGGAGTCCACGCTCTGGTGATGATTTTTCAGCCGTTCCGAAGATCTTGGATTCAATCGTTGGCAGCTTTTCTTAGCAAAGGCTGTGCCACATCAAAAGTTCTGCATCACCTAATCATAGAATGCATAATATTGTTAGAAAAAGCAGGCTTTCACGTCGATCTAGTTACTACTGATGGTGCAACTTGGAATAGATCTATGTGGAAACTTTTTGGCATTAGTGAAGAAAATATCAGTTGCGAACACATTTTCGATGAGTCTAGAAGACTTTGGTTTTGCTCAGATTTTCCACATCTGATAAAAACCTTGCGAAATTTTGTGACCAAAAAATGCACAACATGGGTAGAAAATCAATATACATATCTTTAGCGTTACCTAAACGCAGCCTTGTCATGTATCTTCAAATTATTCTACTTTTTTCAGACACCTAATGGCGATGTCCATTTAAAACACTGGGATGCTGTTATAGCTGAAGACAATCCTTTGGGATTCAATTTAAAAGTCTGCGCGGAATTATCACAAGGGGATGTCCAGCCAAAGGGATATCAAAAAATGAATGTTGCTCGGGCTGATCGGGTGCGAGTGATGCTCATGACTGTAAACTCTGCATCAGAATATTCTTTGAATTGTAGATACCAGTGCGTAATAACATTTTTAGTTCTTCGGGAAACAAACTGGAGTAGGCATGCCAGTATACCAGGCTGACCATGAGGATCTGGTTGCATGCGCTCCTAGTGTCAGCCTAATAAACAATGTTCGTGAGCTTATTGTAGCCGTGAGTTCTAGGACACCTGCACAAGCCTTACGAAAAAATAGCGATGCAATAACGGTACTACATATTTCCTCACAGATAGAATGGTGTCACTTTGCTAGAGACGCTTTCTTGTTGCGATCCAAATGCAGTGCTATTTGAAGACATGAAATCGACCAAGACAAGTACATAATTGAAGCAAGGCTGAGCATTTAGACCCGAATGGAAAGTGTCTGAGAATCGTTCATTTTTAACCCACAACATTTTGACACAGCACATCCGTTCCTTCTTGGAATTCCTCAACAAGTGAGAAGTAGGTGCAACGGAAAACGACTTCCTGTTCATGCCACAGAGTACTTCTTATGGACTGAAAATTACTCTAAGAGCCACAATAGAAATTTATGAATATCTTTCTGCGAATTACAATTGCGAATACCTCATGACTGCGAAACTCAACCAAGATTCCTTAGAGGTTATCATACACATCCTACAATCCTACCTTATCCTATCCCAGGCGCGGACTGGGCCACCGGGACACCGGGCATAATGCCCCGTGGGCCGGTGGGTCGGTGGGTCGGTGGGCCGGTGGCCGGTAGGCCGGTGGCAAACAGATCATATGAGGCGTTCTCTCGAAGAACGACCTAAGTGCAATTTGGTCGTTTCGAGAAAAAGCGATTTGAAAATTCAACATTGTACGGCTCATCGTTAATCATAACTAGTCAAATTTGTTTTATTTATTGCAAACAATATACTGTCGAATGATGGATTTGGAGCATAGGATCTTCAATGAACATTTTTTAACAATATTTTCAGCGACAGTTTATGCAAGAGCACTTACGTCGTTTTTCGGGAGAACTACTAAAAATATGTTTTATAGCTATAAAAACACGAAAAAAATGTAATTGTAAGAGATATTTGTTTAGATAATTTTATTCAAGGATATACAAAAACGAATAAATGTTATTTTTTATTGTTAATTTATTTATTTACTTATTACAAACAGTTATTAAGAATAATTGAAATTATTCATTTTCGCACTCGGTTTCTGAATTGCACACTGCATTTTCATAAGCTGCAAATGTGTTGTGGTAATAAAAGATCTTTCTTTTTAGCTGCATTGATACCAACTGGAGGCAATAATATTGTAGACGCGTGGTTTCAAACAATCACAGTTTGCTCAAAAATTGATTAAATCTCATGAAATTTGGTATATAGATACTTTGTGACCTTGTCTACCTATTATATCGTTTTCCCAAAAAGTGTCGCTTTAAGTCGTTCTTCGAGAAAACGCCTCATATGTGGATCCATGCAATTTGGGCCATTATTTGCTAACGACATTCCCCATCTCTGCGTTACCCGGAACCTACGACGTGGACGTGTGGGGAGTTCTGATTCCTTTTTGTTTTCCTTCCTTTCTTTTTTTTTTTAATTTTAAATTTTTTAAAAAAATTTTCAAATTTTATTTTTCGTTTTTTTATTTTGTTTTTATGTTATTATCACTTTCTGGCGTACAGAATATGTGCGAAAGAGATATTTTTTTAATAATTCTACTCTTCAACAAAGCAGATTCAGTGTGAAGAAATTTGTTTCTTTATGCCTGGGGCCATCTATCCCACAATGTCAATTATTACATTATTGTCAATATTGACTAATATGTCTTTTTCAAATGACATCAACATAAATGCTGACAAGTGTTCTTGCGTCATTGTGCTGCGGAGACGGTTCTTAATCACTTTTAATTTCAAAAAACTTAGTCGCGAGCAACCTGGGTGGATTAGAGTGTTGAAACGAACTTATATGCTAAAAAAGGTTGCTATATGCATTTGTATACAAATTATATTTCTTTGATATGAAATAGCAACAGTGGACACATTTTTTGCACAGTCGCGTTTTTGAGCATTTTTTTATCTGGTTTCGTAATAGTCTCTAACGTTTCTTCGTCGCTGAATGCTTCCAGATTACTATACTCGAATTCATCGGGCAACGACATGCTCAGCCGATCCCATTTTGTCATAAAATCGTTCAATTCTTCTCGGAGATTGCTAACTGTAGCTTCAGGAGAGAGCTGTATGACCGCTTTACTTAAATGTGTCATAGCAGTAGAGGGACATTCTTTGTTTTTATTGAAATTTCTTGGATCAAGACATGCTAAGTCGGCGAATAGCTCATTCTTTGTTGCAAAACATTCCTCTATAGCTTGAATCGCAGTATCGAAAATACGATTGTATACGTTAATACGAAATTTATCGGTAGGATCAGATAGGGCAAGATCATATTTGTTATTATTTGAACAGTTTTCACCAATGAAAACTTTAGGCCGTCTTTCTCGTTTTTCCTGAAACTTATCTTCCACGATGTGCTCACAGTCTTTCCTTTCTAGTTCTTCATTCGCCCAGACAACAAACTTTTTCGCGGACTGATAAACTATATCAAAATCCCTAGATATCAATTTTATTGAAGACAAAGTTGACTGAGACATACGAGCTGCTTGCAGAATATCTTATCCCGATGTTTGCAAATATTTCGATAACGGAGCTGTTATGATTGAATGAGCGCAGAAACGTAAATGCAGTGAGCAATGTCTCAAATTGTAAAAATTGCTGCAATAAGTTCTTCGATGTTTCTTTTACTTTTCCATTGAGCCCGTCTGCTGTGGCTGAATGATCTAACGTATCTCTCTAAACCTGAATTAGTGAAAATTTCACTATTTGTGTAAGTGAAGTTATTTTCATTTAAAATTTTGTAATTTTCACAAATAAAAATTTGAATTTTCAGCAATTTATTGAGTCCTAAAATTTTCACTAGGGAAATTTATGAATTTCACTAATACACTTGTGATGTTTTTATAAATTTCAAAAGAGAATAAAAGTTGTATACTATTATTTTCCTACTTCTTAAAAACTGAAAATTTTCACTTATTAAATACAGAAATTATGTTCATTCACTTAGGAATAAGTGAAGAATATAAGTAACAGCAGCGCCATAACCGTGTAGTACTAATCGATACCTCAAATAATCGATTTTCAAATCTCGATACTATACTGCCTGTGTTGAGCGCCAAGACTGCACTTAACTATAGCATTCTTAATACAGCAATCAGTACGGCGACACTCAAGCATCCCACGTTAAAAATACCAACGGTTTTCAATAAGTTTTATTAAGTATAGAAGTGTGTATCAATAAATAAATTTATTAGTATTATTGATTATTCAAATTGATAAAAATATTGTCAAGGTATCAACTTATATCAGATCACGTAAGTATAAGTTAACTTAATACTTTTGAGGTCAGGTTTTGTTAAGAATTAAAAATGTTTATTAGATAATATTTTATTTATGACTTAATATTCATTTTTAAAAAATGTTAATCGTCTGTTTTTAGCTCAATTGTACTAATACTTATAATTTTGCTAAATTTTTGTAAAATTGTATGAAGTTGATTGTAACAAGAAAATCCATTAGAAGATTTTTTAAACTAATTGTTTTACTAATTTCTCAGCTTATAGACGATTCGTTCAATAAAATTATTTCTCTCGCTTATCAAGTATATTTTATGAATTATGTATGTATATTTTATATTTTATGTATGTATAATTTCTATGAGCCCGCACTAATTCAATTAGTTGAAATTTCACTTATCGCAATAGTACTTTTCACTCATTGCAATTGTGAAATAATTTATAAAAATAGTGAATTCTGATATTCACATAATCATATATTGAATATTCACTAATTCTGCGTGGTACGATTCTAGCATTAAGAAATAGTGATTATTTTTCCGACCCAAATATCGACCAATAGAATTGCACCATTCGACGTCACGTGGTACAACCTACATGGTATTATACTGATAATTTTTTGATTATTTTCTCTGGTAGTTGCTATATATAAAAAACAAAACATAATCCAGTCAAATTAACCACACGTCAAACTGACAGGTTGAATTATAATTCTGTGACTTCCGAATTTTTAATTTTTAACTGTGGATTTTGTCTCATGGTGCAATTCTATCGGCCGAAATTTGGATGAAAAAATAATCCCCCGAATACCACTCGAGCTTCAAAATTAATCGGGTATTTCCCTCAAGGTTCCCTGCAATCAAACGAAGTCGTCAAGTTTTTCAGAAAAATCACTCGCGCTTCGCGCTCGTGATTTTTTAACCTGAACAACTTGACTCCTTCATTTGTTTGCAACGAACCTATCGGGAAATACCCGATAATTTTGAAGCTCTTGTGGTATTATAAGTGAATATTCACTTGAAATATGAAATGTACAAGGCATTTTCAAAACTATCGAATATTCCGAATATTTTTTTTAGTGCATTATCTTTAGCAGACCATCTCGTTTCACCAATAGTGTTCAGTCGCTTCTGCGGAGCTTGTTGATTTGAATCATTCCATACATCAATCCGTTTATATGATTCTCGTAAGAATACAGCGGCGGAATTCAAACTTTGAAATAAGGAATTAGCTTTACTTACTGCATTTGTAGCATCACCTACAACCAGATTTAACACATGGGCATAACACCACACGTGTAACTGATTGGGAGTTACTTTGCTCAACCAAGCTGTAAAACCTTTGTACTCGCCGCACATATTAGCAGCACCATCTCTTGAGTTACCAATACAGTTTTGAATGTGAATTTCATTTTTTGTCAAGCAGTCTTTAATTAATCCGAACATTCCTTTGCCAGTTGAAGATGTACAATTGACTATATCAATCAAACGTTACTGCACACTATCACAATCGTCGTCAACAAACCGTATGACAATGGAGCACTGATCTTTTACAGTAACATCTTGCGTTGTATCAATCTGAATCGAAAACATACCCGCTTTTTCAATTGCAGTTGTAATAACTTTCTGTATGATTTGGCGTACGGCTGAAATTATGTAATAAACTGTAGTTTTTGACAACATTGTTACTGTACTACCTCTGCCCGATTTATTCGAATTGCCTTCATGTCGGCGCCTCCTATTTTCTATCACTTTAGTTAAATGCTGTTTTAGCAACGGATCGAACTTTGACAAAAGTAGTGTCATCTCCAAGAAGTTTCCATGGTTTTCGGACTCATTTTCTAATGAATATGCAGACTCGTTTCGATGGCCACGATAGGCAAGACCGCTCTTTCCGATCGTTTTAACAACCTCTATTATTCTTAACAAAACATCACGATTTTCATGCATTTTTTTTTGTCGTTGATTAGTTTGCGCGAAAAAAAAAGTTTATTGTATCTTTTTTGTTAGCGTGCATGACGTAAGCATCAACACATCTATTGTGTGCGAGACTTGCTTCGTGTTCTTTCACGCGCTGTTTGAGGTGTCTCCAATCTTTGGTGCCTTCTCTAACGAAACGACTAGAGTTTTCGCGATCAGAAAAAGCAAGACAAACAGTACAGAGGAAAGATTTTTGTTTTATAAGAGTAAGACAACCATTCACGTTTTCTCCCATTCTTGTTGACATTAGTATTGAATGGTAACAAAGACTATTTAGGTTGACATGGGTGCTTCGCAAAAAAGTCTGATAATTGTTCCACCTCAGGAGTTTGGAAATATCTGCATGGAATTAATGCAGAGCTTGTAAGATCTACAGTTTTGATATCACATATATCCAGCATCAATGGAACAATGTCAGAGGAGGATTGGGATATAGAGGGAACGGAAAAATGTTCTGAAATTTTATTTTCATGGGTATAACTTTTTTTTATCAGAATCTGTTGTGGACGCGATAGATCTAACGGAGCTAACTTGCTGTGAGTCGTCGCTTTCAGCGTGTAAAATAACTGCAGGTTCGCTATGTTTTGTTGTAGATGCAACAGGGTTGTTTTGCGTTTTAGAAGATGGTACAAGGAAAAAATCTGTCAACTTTTTACATTGACTTGCATCCTCCTCAAACTTTTGTCGTTTTCTCTCTCTTTCTTTTTCTGCACCGCCTTTCAATTTTTTTTTCCTCCACTTGAATCCATGTTTATGATTCTTAACTCTACAACTCACAGTTAATTGAGCAGCAATAAAGAAAGTATCAGGGCTGGAGTAGCGCGGTGTTATATCAGAATAAAGAGTGACATCGGTAGCGAGAGAATAGCGACTGATGCGCGTCCAAGCAGCAATCGGAGAAACTTGAAAGCAACACAAATCTTATCTGTTTGCTCCTTTAATAACCTTTATAGCTATACCTATATTACATAGTTTAAAGAAATTCTATCAATAAATAGAATAATTCATATTCATCAACTCAACAAAAATATTTCCCTTGCATGGGCCGGTTTCATCAATTCGCCCGGGCTGGTTTCATGATGCCAGTCGGGGCCTGTCCTATCCTATGCTATTTCACATCATCTCATCACCCTAACTCAGTCTATCATGAGCTATTTTCAATCATCTTACTGCCCCAACCTAGTCTATCCTATGCTATTTACTATTAACGTACTACCATATCTTATTCTATTTTATCTAATCAAATTACCCTAACTTATTCTATTTTATTAAATCAAATTACCCTAACTTAGTCTATCTTATGCTATTTACTTTTGGCGTACTACCTTAAATTATTCCATCCTGTTATCCTGTCGTATCTCATCTCATGGTATCTGATTCTGGTCATAATCCGATCCTTTTATGCATTCGTGTCGAATTATAAAATATTTACAGAGATTTTTTGGACTGATACGAGGTGCATGCGGATCAAATGATCATCCAGATTCAAACATATTTGCACAATTATTCCGTCTCATCAGTACATACTCCCTGGTAAAGCCACCCAGCGAAAGTAATATTGCAGGAAACGAAATGCTAAGCACGCTGCTGCAATCTCAAGACCTTACTGATGCAAATGAACGACTCAGCAAATTTCAGTCACATCTTGACGTCATGATTGACAATGGAGCCGCGACAGAAGATATTACTGTGATTGCAGCAGTTGCGACAGACCAAGATTATCATGTTGTAAGATCTTCTGATTTTGTTACATCATATATATCTGGATATGTAGCTCGAAGGTCTTGTAGATTCACGCAATGCTCAGCTTGTTTAGACGCTCTCAAAAGTCAGCATTCTCTACCACGAGATAAAATGATAGATATCGCAAGCAAAGGTTATTTACTTCGCCCATCGGAAATGCTTTTTCAACTGGTGTCTCTTATGGAAGTTGCCGTGCTGAAAGTTGTGACCGGAGAACAGCTTCACGCCAATTCATTATTTTCAATTGCCGAGGAAATCGAGAATCAGCATAGTATTCCCTTGGTCGGCTGCTTGCAGCATCGAGACACATTGACGGAAACCATTATAAGACTTTATTTTATAACTCGCATGCATTTTCTTTGCAACTTTGCCAATAAAATTGACAATTCAAAATCTGAAAAAGCCAGGCAATATCGAAAATCTGCAAAATTGCTGTAAATTCCGAATATAATTGAAATACAACCATTTTTTGAACGCATTAACATCTTTTTATTACAACCCATACAAGAATTGAACAAAGGAATTACCTGGTAGATTTTTTTCCAGATTATACATATTAGTAAGTCAGCTGCTTGATATTTTATTTCATACTATTACGTGACTTCAAACGAAGTGGACCCTATTTCACACGTGTTTTAGAAAACGATACTTGTAATATATCATGCACGTGGAGACTATTACTCCTGGCTGCCGGTAGAGGCGCGTCGAACTTTAGTGTATCGTATATATATGTATACAAAGCTAGGAAACTTGAACCACTTCCGTACTACGGAGTGGGGTCTCCTAACATACAGACTCCATAGTAAAAACGTTTGATGAATCTTACAGCATCGAACTGGTGAAATGATGCAACACTGTATTATCAATAGTTATTTGTTTATTGTATTATGAGTCCTTCATTTCTCAATCTTTCGAAAAAGACAAAAGCAGTTCGATGCAGTAATTCTTCGTTGCGAAGTTATTAAAAGTGGTCGCGTTTATATACAGTGCTATTATAACTAATAGAGATGGTGTAAGAGCGTGGAAGACCGCGTCAGATCGACTCAGACTTGATTATCGAAGCGGTCTTGAATCACAAGGAAGACATGCTTCTTTCTCCGAGTGTTATAGTGTCGAAGCAGAATAATGTGTGGTGTATCATATCACAGGAATTGGGTAATGCGATTTTGCCGAATTCGTTATATACTTTTGTTACGTGCAATACTTACAACGTGAAAGAAAGACTCACGAATCGCCTCAGTGTTACTGTGAGCGACAGTGTCTCGTTAGAAAATAGTGACCTTCAAGTGACAAATCAGTCAAATCACTCGGTAGGGTCTGTCGAAGGTGAAGCTAATACCCTGCAATTTTATATATTTTGAACAAAAACTGAATTTGACGAACTACTTATAAACAAAACACGCAAGCGTACCGGCACAAGCCAGCTCAAACTGTATCTACGGTCTTGTACAGTTCTGCAATCAGGGGAATGGCAAGAGATTCTCAGTGAGAAAATTTGGGATGCTACACGTCTGTAATGCGGATTGAATTTCAAAAATCACCTCATCGCCAAGAACTGCAGGTCTGGTTTGATAAATGGGCAATGTAAGTGCGGCTTCACTCTTCGATGCGAGATAATCGACTCAGAGGAAGAAGACATTCGTATAAAATGCACTGTGAACCAAGGCGATAACACTTGCGGTAAAATGTACTTTAGGGCACCCGTTAGGAAAGCTGTTGGTGCAGAGCTCCAGGGCAAATCCGTCAGTGTATATCGCGCTGAAAAGCAAAAGAATTAATGCACCCGGGTGACCCTGAACCACCGCATTTAAGGAGTTCAAACGTATTAAATACGGCGGAAAGTGAATATGCGGCTTTCATGCATTTAGATCGCGATCCACTTTTGGCATTCGCGAAAATGCAATTAGGCTCTCATAAGAACATGATTCATCATTTATCATTGAATCCATTTCCCGTCTATTACTGGACGAATAATCAAAAGCACGCATACAGGAACTATGCACGGGATCAACCTGCTTGTATAGCTATTGATGCCACAGGGAGTATTGTGAAGAAGGTACAGAGGTGTGACGGTGAAATTAAGTCCAGTCACATATTCTTATACGAATGTGTCGTTCGTTGTGATTCGCGTAGACAGTTCTCTGTTGCACAAATGTTTACTGAGAGTCATAAAACTACTTCGATACAAGCATGGCTGACCCGCACGGAAATATATATATGCGAAAAATATATGCAACATATATGTCGCATATCAAGATTCGCGGCAGCGAATCGCCGCCAAGTACCCGTAGGCCGGCGCGCCAGCCCCGAATCATTTACCCGAGCAAGCTCTTGTCCTTGTAAAAAAACCGTCATATCTTTCGAACAACCGAATATTTTTTAACGAAATTTGTAGCGGTGTAAGACCCACTCCACCTAACATTGCTCCAAAAAGTTGAACGAAATTGACCCGGTGGTTCCTGAGATATCGACCGTCAAAGTTGATCGAAAAACGCAATCTTCTTCTTCTTCTTCTTCTCCTCCTCCTTCTTCGTCGCAGAACGTTCTTCTTGGGACCACGATATCTGTCAAACCGTTGCACCTATGAACTTGCAATTTGGAGGGGGTGTTCTTGACACTGAAATCTCGCCCCCTATTGTTTTTTAGCAACATTCGATCACGCATGCCGGAGTTATTAACAAAATAATTATTTTATATATATGCATATAGATATACATATGGGGCAATCCATGACATCGCGATCAAGATCTGGCGGTGACATTTTAGATTTGCTTAATAATTTATTATTCCAAACTATTTAAAAAAAAATGCGAACACAATTTTTTACAGATTTTTCAGAATTTGAGAAATTGACTTTCTTTGAAAAATGGAATGATAATAATGTTTTGCAGCTTATGTGTAAGTTTCAGCGGTCAAATCGTTGATTTACTATTTTTAAATAAGTATTCCAGTCCGTAAAGTCCTATCTTTTCAATGGTAATAGTGAACCGTTTTCATCGCTTACTAAACATTTTTCCAAATGTGGGTATCGATATGTAGTTTGTACTATTAATTTACATGTAATGATAGATACATTGTTATTATTCCAAACTATTAAAAAAAAAAATGCAAACACAATTTTTTACAAATTTTTCCAAGCGTCGGTACCTGAGATACGATTTTCTGAGTGAAAATAAAAACACCCATATTCTAAAATCTGAAAAAAAATCAGGAAAATCTGAAAAAATATTACAAAAATTTTCGAGCGCTATTAGAAGATGGAGGTTTGATTACGGGGAAAGCTGAAGTGAAAAATGCCGAAAAAAATATTTAAAAAATCGGAATGTATTTTCGACATATGAACGAACAAAAAGTCCTCTATTATATGGGTCTAAGAATAGTACATTACAGTACGAGTCCGGTAAAACTTTCTCTGACGAGTGTGAGGTTGCAGTACGAGCCGAAGGCGAGTTTTGCAATCACACGAGATCAGAAGAAGTTTTTCCGTCGAGTATTGTACAAAATTTTACTTTAGGAGGTGTGAAAATGGGGGTTTTAGCCACGCGAAGCGTGGGTAAAACGTCCAAAATCACACTAAGTGAAGTAAAGTATATTTTCAGAGTTAGGTACAGGAATCGAACATATGATATCTATATTACAATATTGTAGTTATATGTACAGTAATGTTAATTAATGGGTTCGCGGTGGCTAACTGTTTTTTTCTGACTTTGTCGGAAACAAAACTCCATTCTAGTCGTAATTCATGTGCCCATGGCCAAAATTATAATCATAATAATCATGACCCCTTATAACAATAATATAATATTATTTTATTTGATTGTATCTGAAGAAGTCAAAAAAAAAACAGTTAGCCACCACGAACCCATTAATTAACATTACTGTAGATATAACTACAATATTGTAATATAGATATCGTATGTTCGATTCCTGTACCTAACTCTGAAAATATACTTTTTTAGACCCATATGATAAAGGACTTTTTGCTCGTTTATACGTCGCAAATACGTTCCGATTTTTCAAATATTTTTTTTCGGCATTTTTCAACTTCACCTTTCCCCGTAATCAAACCTCCATCTTCTTATAGCGCTCGAAAATTTTATAATATTTTTACAGATTTTTCTGATTTTTTTCAGATTTTAGAATATGGGTGTTTTTTTTTTTCACTTCGAAAATCGTATCTCAGGTACCGACGCTTGGAAACATCTGTAAAAAATTGTGTATGCATTTTTTGAAAAATAATTTGAAATAATAAATTATTAAGCAAATCTAAAATGTCACCGCCAGATCTCGATCGCGATGTCATGGAATGCTCCGTATGTATATTTGTTTTAGTTGAGCTCGAAAAATATTATAGAACACAATATTATAGATAGTATGTTTTGATATTGGGCTTGGTTATTTTACGTAAGAGTTCTATAATCAGACAAACGGAAAACATTTTCCGTATTCTCTGTTTGTACTACATCTTAAGGCCCATCCTTAGTCGCCCACCTCCTTTCCGTACAATGTGACACATTTCGATTATTATCTGAGTCCAGGCGTCAAAAACGCAAAAAAGGCCAACGCTACGCGAATTCAAATTTAATACCGAACACATACGTCTGAAAAAAATGTTCGTTTCGTGCAAAAATAGAGACTAGAGATGGTTTTTACATTGTTACGAAAAACATTACATTACGAAAAATGTAAAAACCATCTGCAGACTCTATTTTCGCACGAAACGAACATTTTTTTGGACGTATGTGTTCGGTATTGAATTTGAATTCGCGCAGCGTTGGCCTTTTTTGCGTTTTTGACGCCTGGGCTCGGATAATAATCGAAATGTGTCACATTGTATCAAAAGGAGATGGGCGACTAGGGATGGGCCTCAAAATAGAATGAGTCACGGGTAGCATAAACTATGATTGGTACAAACTATCGTATAATTTTCAGAAGGAGATTTCTTGATCTTATTATAAAATATCTCGTGCGTGTTGCGCGAACCCGAAAATACATCATTTCATTTTATGACAAATGACTGAGAGTTGATCTCCATATGTGTAATACATTGAAGTCATTTTAGCGCTGACCCGTTTGTAGTATATACAAAAAGTAATGAAATACCCGGCAAAAACATTGTAAATGTCGAAAGTTACCGCCAAGTACAAAAATGGTTTCACGAGCCAAAAACTTAAAAGCATCATACTCTTTACCAGCGACAGATTACAAACGTCATTTCTTTACACAAAATAATACAAAAACCTTGTACGTGAAATCAGGCAACAAAGCCAAGCACTCTCGTAGGTATTTTCAATTCTCAAATTATGTTTCCCGAATGCTAGTATGATGGAAATCAATGGAACACCGATAGAAAATCATTCGTTACCTTCGACATAATAGCATATTGAAGAATATTCACTCACATGATAGCATATTGGCGACGGGGAATATTGCCTAAGGCAGTATCTCGTATGATGATACGAACTTGGCGGGCATAGATTGTTCTGAAAATTATGAATTGCACTCTTTTTTCGATTTATTCATGCCAGTCACTCTGCAACGATCACACCCACAGAACTGTTGAGAGCATGATGAACGATTATTTGAACATCATTGATAATATTCATCATTGTGAAATGAAACTAAGAAATAATAGTCATTCGTATGACAAGGACGCGAAAAGATCTCGTCTTCGGATCATACAGGACTTTCACACTCGTCACAAAGTTTCTCTATGTGCCTGTGTGCTTCGTCCGATTGTTTTTTTTTACAGATTCAGAAATGAGCAAACTTTTCCAACGCACTAGTGCTTGAAAAGCTCAACAAAGAGCGTGTTTTTGACAAAAGGTAGTGCTGAAATGAATGTTAGAAACGAGTAAATAATTCGTTGCAATTGATGTTGAGTTAAGCGTACCTATACCGTGTTCATAGCGAGACCTAATAAGTCCATAAGCGGTGGTTCTGGAAATTGGAATTTAAATTCAAGTTTTGGAAAAGTTTCCGATTTCATTGTGCATCTATCATTCACCAACGTTCGCCTATGGTTATAACGCCATGATACGCCGCAATACGCCACGGTTCATATCCTGAACGTACCCATCATCGGTACACTATTGACTAGGGTAATGCTTATTGAAGGCCTACCTTCCGGTGTGGAAATTTCCTTGGGGTTACCCGATTATTCTGTTCTACTCACAGTAAATATGAATCTAAACGCATCAGTTTCTTTCGTTAGACAATAGTGAATATACTAAAGTATATTCGACACTCAAGGACACACTGATTGTCAATCGTACTTTACGTTTCCGTGATTGATAATTTTCAGAACAATCTATGCCCGCCAAGTTCGTATCATCATACGAGATACTGCCTTAGGCAATATTCCCCGTCGCCAATATGCTATCATGTGAGTGAATATTCTTCAATATGCTATTATGTCGAAGGTAACGAATGATTTTCTATCGGTGTTCCATTGATTTCCATCATACTAGCATTCGGGAAACATAATTTGAGAATTGAAAATACCTACGAGAGTGCTTGGCTTTGTTGCCTGATTTCACGTACAAGGTTTTTGTATTATTTTGTGTAAAGAAATGACGTTTGTAATCTGTCGCTGGTAAAGAGTATGATGCTTTTAAGTTTTTGGCTGGTGAAACCATTTTTGTACTTGGCGGTAACTTTCGACATTTACAATGTTTTTGCCGGGTATATAACATATAAGTGCGCAAAATACAAAAATGTCGCATATAGTATAACATATATGTTATAACATATATGTTAATACATATATGTTTGATGAGTTTTACATAGTGTTGACATCTATGTCGACATCTATGTCGCATATATGCGCATATATGCGACATAGATGTCGACATTCATGCCGCAACATTTATGTTCACATATATCTAGACATTTATATCAAATATATAAAAATAAGTTTTGGCGCAAAAAAAAAATATGTCACATATATGTGGCATATATTTTTCGCATATATATATTTCCGTGCGGGGATGGAGTGGATAACCTCAGGTATGATTCTAAATACTCACTGCCACTTGCAATTACTCATGTTTACCTCATTATTTCGGACGCATACGTCCTCATCATTTTAGTACGTGGTGAATTGAATGCATCTGCAAAACAATTATCTATAAATTGCACTGTGTTCAATCTATAAAAACTTACTTCTCAATTTCGAAATGTACGTACCTGATTTTCTTGAATATTTCATAACGTTTGTAATAGGAAACCGTACCTGATTTTCTTGAATATTTCATAACGTTTGTAATAGGAAACCTTACGCACAAATAATGGTATAATCATTTATGCTTCGAGTAGATTCACTGGAATGACTTTTCCAGGTGCACCTTGGCCCGAAGAAGTTGTCTGTGATTCCGCCAAAGCATTGCTAACAGCCTCCATTCGTACGTTTACATCGTATTCGACCATTGATGAATATGCGGATGCATTTTCTGACTAGACTGTACCTAACTGCTGGATCCGCATTGATGTTGCGCATTTTATCCACATGTGCGTGAGATTTTTGAAAAGCGCGAATCGACAAATACAGAGCTTCATCCTAGCATCATTGGGTCAGTTAATCGAATCTCGTTCAGTTGAAGATGCTGCGAAATTATTAAAATCTATTTTAATAGTTACTCGAAGCAAGACAGAGGGTAATTTCGTGACTAGTCAAATCACACCGTGCGAAGAACACAAAGAACGGCTCCAAGACCGCATAACCGTCGGAAACCCTGACCTGGAAAACTGGGACAACGGTGTGGAAAATCGCGATAGTATTAATGAAGATCGTGATAGTACCGATGAAGATACACATCTCAACAGTTGGTCGTCACAGGCCAAAAATATTGATAACGAGGTGAAAGCATTGGTATCAGATGGAGAAGGTAACCGTGATAATGCGCATTTCATTCCTCGACTCGCCGATCGTCTGTGACGTCCTGTTCTAAATTCACAAATACAAATTAGCAGGTCGATATCGTCTATCGAAAAGCATGGAAGGCTCTGTAAATTGGGTTTTCCAAAAAAAAAATTTGTTTCACTTTTTGGGGCGCATCAAGTAGAAAATAACTCAAAATAGTGGGATCATTTTTTTTTTTTTTTTTCCGATGAAAATTGCGAATGTTATAAGCAATTGAAGTTCACTGATTTTGATATACAGGGTGTCTCGAAATTCGCGCACCAGAAGCATACCGGCGGATTCCTTGCGAAATATTAAGACGAAAGTTACCTATGCAAAAAAGTCCGCGGGGACTTAGTTCTTCCGTAAAAAGGACCTAATAACGAACCAATCAGCGTTCGTCGATAGGAAAGACTGTCTAAAATCCACAAGAATCCGCACTTTGGAATTTCCATTGCGTGAACCGACTGTCTAATGTCAATCGCTCACGGTGGCTTCAAGCGCGGCGGGCGGAGCGCGGAACACCACACATTATTGTCTTATTCTCCCTAGTAAGGCGATTCGGATTCTTGTGGATTTTAGACAGTCTTTCCTATCGACGAACGCTAATTGGTTCGTTATTAAGTCCTTTTTACGGAAGAACTAAGTCCCTGCGGACTTTTTTGTATAGGTAACTTTCGTCTTAATATTTCGCAAGGAATCCGCCGGTATGCTTCTGGTGCGCGAATTTCGAGACACCCTGTATATAGATATACCTTAACATGGGTGACGTCATATTGTTGTAGTTTTCAATCTGTTATATCAACGGCAATTTTTGTTTAAACGAAAAAAGAAAAAATACGTCCTAATCATTTTTCCCCATACTACTGAAATATGAAATAAAAACAAATTCGTGGAAGACCCAATTGGTAGAAGGTCGTAGAAGGTTCTCGATCGCAGACGATGCGGTCGACGCGCGACTTTCAAAATAAATACACTTAAATTGGTTGAAATAGGATCAAAAGAACTTGCGCCAGAATGAAGGCAATATTAAACTCCACCAATTAGCCAGAATCGGACCCAATCAAATGAAAAACTTAGATCAAACGATATAGAAGCTTCCAGAACAATGAAGACGATTCCAGGATGATCAAAATCAGTATATAAGCAGCGTAAAGAAGTGTCAAGGGACAGTCTTGCAAATACACCCGCGAAGTTAAGATCGGTCAATTAAAGATAACTCCTGAAATCGTCTAGAGCGTTATTAACTTATTTCTTATAGTAGTAAAGTCATTTTTATAACTTAGAGTCAATCTTGAATAACTTTAGAGTCATTAATATCATTCTCGGTATATCTGATTTAAACTTAGTTTCCAGGGTAAAAGAAAACCGGAACAGAAATTATCATAGATAATTTATATAATTTGACTATTTATTGTTTTTACTCAAGCAATTTATTTCATAATTTGCCTCATTAGTAGACTCAGCCACATGCAGTAGATGCATGTATGACCGTAACCGCTATCAAATAATATACCAGTTTTGTGAACATAAAATAAAACTTATTAGTCTGTGTTTATTATCGAAGTGCTGTGAAAGTGTCATTCCTTATACACCAAGTAGTGGATTAACAACACATCCTAAGATACGGTTCAGTTCGCGTTATATGGTAAGCAATACAACCTCTACTACAGGGAGCGTCTTCGTCCTGCAATATAACGCAACCAAGGCCAAACATCGGCTGGAGATCACTCATCTCAACGCCCAATGAGCGGCTGACAGATAGTAGCGACTCCGCTGATCACAATGACATATCCTCATTACGACTCTTAATAAAAGATTAGTGATTGTAGTGATAGCAATCACTGTTTTTAATTATACTAACACCACCTGGTATTTTTTTTCATTTCCCGACTCAATGAGAGAAAGGGAAATCGTATGAGGGATCCAGGCCTCATCCCGACAAAGTTTCAGCTTTCAGCATCCGAGATAGTCTGGCATTTACGAGTAGGAAGAACCCCCACAGCTAGCCGGCAGTGTGTGCACAACACGGTTGCAAGTTGTGTGGAAAGTAAATACCACCAATACACACGTCCATCGGCAACAGAGACATAATTGGATATCAACACTACCGATATTAAAGGCCAAGATCTCCACAGCACGGGTCGAGATTTAAAATAATATCAGAGAATTGCATCGCAAACCTGGACCGTTACACGTCTCGTCAAAGATGCCAAGTAACTACCGTTATGGTCCTGCGCGTTCAGGGATAGGTATGGCTATGGTCGCGTATCTGCATCCAGTACCTCGGTCGAAAGTGATTTCAACCAAATAAAAAATCGACGGCTTAGAAATTGCAACAAACCGATGCGAGTAGACGATTTCGTGCAAAAGCATCTCGACTATATTGATGGACGAATTAAAATTGCTGAAGCTCAGTCGCTGGGGGTCTTGACCACCCATTTTTTTTTTTTTTTTCTATTTTTTAATAACAAATTAACCGTGATTTTTTGAGCTAAAATCGCGTTTTTCACTTCGAAGTGCTGCAAAAAATAGAAAAAAAAAATACCTCGACAAATACATCACCTTTAAAATGCATATCAATTTTTTTGTTTCAGATGATCCGGTAACGAGTTATAATGTTCGCCGCAAAACCACTTTTTTTCAAGGCGCCTCTGGAGATTCACCGTCACCGGCTTATTTATCAATATTTTTATTTGAAAATTTTTTCTGACATACTTCAAAAGTTGTACAATAATATGTAATTAAATTTAATAAAATCATATTATTCATGTCGCCACAAAAAATTCACAAAAATACGTTTTTTTTTCGTCTTTGAAACCCTACCCCCCCCCCCCCCCCCCCCCCCCCCCTTAAGAAGAGTGGTTGCAGTCGTTAAATCTCTAGCTGGAAGAGGCTTGCCATTCCGAGGGGACATCGAACAGATCAGAAATCCACACAAAGGGAATTTTTTAGCTTCAATGGAGTTAATTGCTCAATTTGATCCATTTCTTGCCAAGCACCTGCAACGAAATGCTCACGTAGGTAGTGGACGCACATCCTATTTATCGAAAACCGTTTACGAAGAATTTATCATATTGATTCATGATAAATTATTAAACGAAATCCTAACCGAAGCAAAACTTTCCAAATACTTTGGGATAAGCGTTGACTCAACGCCTGATATTGCACATGTTAATCAACTGACTTTCATCATAAGATATGTCACAGAAAATGGTGAGCCAGTCGAGAGATTTATAGCGTTTATAGCGAATTCCGGGCATAAAGCTAAGCAGTTGACGGATACAATTTTGAACGCATTGCATCAGTATGACCTAAATATCCAAGATTGTCGTGGACAATCTTATGATAATGCCAGCAATATGTCCGGCTGTTACACTGGACTTCAAATGAGAATCCGCAATTTGAATCCATTGGCTAATTATATTCCATATGCCGGTCATTCTTTAAATCTCGTGGGACAATGCGCGGCTGAATCAATCAGAGAAACAGCAGATTTTTTTTGTACACTGCAAGAGTTGTATAATTTTTTCACAGCTTCTACACACCGCTGGGAAATCCTACTCTCGCACGTCAACCGAGTACTAAAGAAACTTTCTGCGACTCGTTGGTCTGCCAGGTATAACGCTTGTTACGCTTTACATGATCAATGGACTGGCGTGATCGAAGCTCTTGACTGCATGGCTGAGGATGAACAAGAGAAGCCGAAAACACGTTGCGAGGATAGAGGAATCCTGTGTCAGTTACAACGACTGGAAACTGCGTTCTTGGTCGTTCTTTGGAATGCGATTTTGAAGAGATTTAATAGCGTAAGTAAAAAACTCCAGGAAGAACGGATGGATCTAACAACCGTTCTGCAATTGTATTCATCACTCGCTGAATTCCTGCAAGACTTGAGGAGTTGTCCTGATCATTTCACACATTACGAAAATAAGGGAAAATCGTTATGTGGATTGCAAAATTACGCATATGATTCGCGTCGCAGAAAGACTAGAAAACTTCAAGTCGATGAAATCAGAGAAGGTGATACGCAGCCGGAGAATGGTCGAGAACATTCCAGAATGAACATATTCAATGCTATCATTGATACTTTGAGTGCAGAATTGCAGCGCCGAAGTCGAGCTTATGGTCAGCTGCAACAAAAATTCAACTTCCTAGATCAGCTCTTGACGTGGAGTTCGAACGAAATAGCAACTAGTGCTATGGACCTCGTGTCCAAATATCCCGAAGACTTGGAACAAAGTTTACGCGAGGAATGCATTCACCTCAGCAGCCACTTGAAGACCATACTGCG
This sequence comes from Tenthredo notha, assembly GCA_914767705.2. NCBI lineage: Eukaryota > Metazoa > Arthropoda > Insecta > Hymenoptera > Tenthredinidae > Tenthredo > Tenthredo notha. The sequence goes on along the minus strand of OU611911.1, from coordinate 14,096,692 downwards.
TGACGACAATCAAACCTCGATTACGGCACTGCAGGTGTGTAAAATTTTGCGAAAGAATGAGTTATGCGATATATATCCGAATGTAGATATAGCATTGCGTATTTTTCTGAGCATGCCTGCAACGAACTGTTCAGGCAAACGCTCATTTTCAACCTTGAAAAGAGTGAAAAGTTATCTACGAGCTAGTATGGGCCAAGAAAAATTGAATGCTGTCGCGTTACTAGCAATCCACGCCGAAAAATTACAAAAAATTGCCTGCGAAGAAATGATTAAACAATTTGCAGCAACGAAAACAAGAAGACAGTCTCTCTATTGATTAGAAAAACTTACTACTATTTGATTTATTGTGTGGACGTTGATAATCATAATTTTATTTTGTCAATTTATTGTGATACATGTACTGACGATGAAATAATGTCATGGAAGTGCAATTAAACCTTTATTTCTTCATGACTCTATTCATTCAACATTTTTCTTATGCTTTCGGTGAAAGTGCCGTTATTGTTATTAGATGATATCTAAATTTGATTTGAAGCATGGGAAGAGAATTGCTTAACTTATGATCATGAAACTGAAAAGTCATCTCAAATAGGGGCGCCATGAAGTTACGGGCTTAGGGCGTAAAAATGTTTAAATCCGGCGTTGGTAATCATATCATACAGCGAGGAAATCTAGCAAGTATACAGGCGACTGCGCACGCGCCAAATAATTCATTTTCATTGGTCGGTAAGATCGTCCCGCGGTGGTAATTCAACCTACGAGGCATGGGTGCCAGCTTGAAAAAAAATTAAGCGAAAGCTGTCAAACTCTCGCGCGTAGAGTAGTCAATCGAGGTTATGTTGATATTTATTTCAATTCGACGTTAATTATCAAAAGAAAATAAAAACATAGCATGGACTAGCAGTCCAGTAATCTCGATAATAATAGTTTTCCAAGCCTTTCTGAATTACTACCGCAATTGATTGAGATTTTAACCTAAAAATTTCGTATCAATTACATCGCCGTGAAAAACAAAGTTTGACAGCTAAAACTCGGAATGGCCAGCCTCCCCCAGCGGACGACGAAACCCGCGCGTGCGCAGTCGCCTGTATACTTTCTAGATTTCCTCGCTGTATATTATCATATCATATCATATACAGCGAGGAAATCTAGAAAGTATACAGGCCCCTGGCGGCTTGGATGACACCTAAATTACACCAGTATTACACCGTGTATTTGTGAAAAATGTACACCCAAGTTCACACCTACATTACACCGGAATTTTCTTAACCCAAATTTACACTTAAGTTACACCGTTAGTATACCGGAAGTTTTCCAGCTCAAATTTACACTCTAGTTACACCGATAGTCCACCGGAAGTTTTGTAGCTCAAATTTACACTCAAGTTACACCGAAATTAAACCAAAAAATTGAAGACTTCGTGCGGGATCGAACCCACGTCCGTGATATCCTGAAGCAGTCCCGCTACCGCCTCGGCCACGATACCTATTACATTCATGTCATAGTTGGATCAAAATAAAGCTCAACTCGGTGGGAGAAAATGAAATTGATTCTGGTCATATCAATATATTAATATAAGACGGACGTGGGTTCGATCCTGCACGAAATCTTCAATTTTTTTTTTCTTTGGCAAACCCAGGCCATATAATTATACCGCGAGGACCAGGTGAAAGAGAATGGTCGGTCCGCCCAGACACCTTATATTTCGTATTTTCATGGGGATAGCCACTCGTTGCGCTGAAAAATATATCCTGGGGTCGAAGCTATCGACCACGCGCCAAAATCACCCTAAGGATTTTCTGCGCAACGAGTGGCTATCCCCATGAAAATACAAAATATTAGGTGTCTGGGCGGACGGACCATTCTCTTTCACCTGGTCCTCGCGGTATATGATAAATCACAAAATAAATGATATGGATTTGAACCATACAATAAATCATATAACAAATCACACAATAATTCACATGGTAAATTGTGCACTGATATCTTTCATAAGATCATACAATTTACCATGTGATTTATCATGTACTTTTCTACATGATATATCACATGAACTTTTTCAGTAGGGACTTTTGTTCAATTTTTATTAATCGGTGTAAGTTGCGTGTCACTTCGGTGTACATTGGGTGTAAGCTTGAAGAATTTGATGTAGTGTAAATGTGGTGTAACTTTGGTGTATTTTTTGGGTGTAAACCTGGTGCAAACTGAAGTGTAAATTTTTCACAAATACACGGTGTAAAATCAGTAAAATTTCGGTGAAATACTGAATTTACACTAGATTCACACTGGGTTTACACTTACACCAAACCCACACCAGAAAAATACTGAAAAAACACGGTGTGGTCGGATCCGCCAGGGGCGACTGCGCACGCGCGGGTTTCGTCGTCCGCTGGCGCAGGCTGGCCATTCCGAGTTTTAGCTGTCAAACTTTGTTTTTCACGGCGATGTAATTGATACGAAATTATTAGGTTAAAATCTCAATCAATTGCGGTAGAGATTCAGAAAGGCTTGGAAAGCTATTATTATCGAGATTAAAACTTGAAAGAACCTGCCTCCGTTTGTCCAGACTGCCACTTAATAATGATCTTTCACATTTCATTTTAGATTTCATCTTTTAACAAATCACTTCAAGATAATTTTTGTGGCGATTAATTGTTGTTTTTCTATCAAATCCTTTATTGCACCCATTGAATAATCTTCCGATATGGACAACGTTATTAAAAACTGCTAGTCCGTGCTATGTTTTTATTTTCTTTTGATAATTAACGTCGAATTGAAATAATTATATCAACATAACCTCGACAGACTACTCTACGCGCGAGAGTTTGACAGCTTTCGCTTAGTTTTTGTCAAGCAGGCACCCATGCCTCGCAGGTTGAATTACCACCGCGGGACGATCTTACCGACCAATGAAAATGAATTATTTGGCGCGTGCGCAGTCGCTGTATAATATTAAAGTTCGAAATTGGATGTCCGGATGTCACACTTTTTTTCAGAACACTATAGCTTGACTGTACATGTCTGCGTGCTTCTCACTGTCAAGCTATCTGACCTCGGACTTCGTTGTTACATATGATGTGATATTATTATCAAGAACGTTCCAGGGTTGATGCATGAGTTTTTTAAGATTATAAAAAAAGTATAGTTGGGACAGTAATAATAACACCTGTTCTCGCGATATTTTAATTATTTATTATTTTTTCATTAGCGTTTTCAAAAAGATCGCTCGGGCGACAAGCTACACTCGTGTGAGAATCACGTACTTCGCGCACTCGTATCGTAATCTACTATTTCGATATCGAGAAGTAGGTACGGTGTTTCCCCCGTCACGAAAAAAAAAGTGGAACAGTTTTTCCAGCAGATGGCCCCGGAACCAACATTCAATTATATTTTGGCCATCGAAGGAGACGGACGTAAATTCATTTTTGGTGAGAATTTCTACCCGCGTGCAACTCCCGGCTGATAAACGACTTTTTTGCGATTGAGGAATCAAATGTACTCTAATAACAGGGCTGTTAGTGGTCAAGCCCCCTAAAAAATATGATTGTAGGACTGATGAAGATTGAAAAATATGACCTAAAAATGACCGAAATATCCTCATTGTATGACAGACAATTGATCCATGTATGACGAAGAAGAGCGAAAAATGAATGTAACAAAGACTGAGTCTAAACTATAGTGAGACAGGTAAAGAAAAAGGGAAATTGAAGTAAGGATTGGTAGTTAACGTATCGTTTGCTCTATTGCAACGTTCCGTAAGACTTAGGATCTTAAAGTTGGAACTGAGATATGAGGTTCAGTGCTCAATGAATCAATCTTTTTCTGAAATGTCGAATAAATAAACGTGTATACCCTCAAATTATGAATATTCCCGTTGGATATCGGGTTCGAATTTTTGATTTGCTTCAATGGAAAAAATGGCATTTATTTGGAAAAAAATAGTGCCTTCACCATTACAGTTTTTACAATGTTTGTAATTTGTATTTAGATTGTTTTCTAGATCATCATCGCCATTTCATTGGGCATATTCTGAGCTTCGAATAATACAGGTAATGAATGAAAATGGTTGGTTGGAGTCAGAGATGTGAAGCGCTGCAGTCGGCTGGTGCGAATTCGCACCGGCGTGTGAAACTGAGGCTTTCGAATAGGTGTGTGATCAAAGGGTTATGAATAGGAAAAAAATTCAATTGTCACTACTTATTATCGATGAGTAAGTACGAAGAAAAATTCGTGAAAAATCTGAATGTTGATTTTTTGCCGTCACTGAAAACACATGTAATCTCGCGTTTGCAGATATGACTTACGTCCAAACCTCCCACCTTTCACTTCCCTCGCGCTGCTTCCCGCTCTCTTTTCTTTCTCATTCTCCTCCTCTTGCTGTCTCCCTCTCTCCTTTTCCTTTCTCCGTCTTTTTCCCTCTTTTCCTCGATCCTCTCTCTGTTTCCCGCTCCCCGCCGACGTACTAGCCATTACTTCTGAAATATGTATTGAAAAATATTTGAATTCATTGAATGATAAATTCAACCAGCACTTCTAGGTAAAGTTTTGTTTTCATGAGTTAAATATAATGTCAATATAGTTAATCATTCTCATATTGATAATAGTTGCGGTCACAGATTTTGAAGCAAATTTAATGAGCTGTGAATTTACAGGTCATTGGATTTTGTTCGCCGAATGGTTTGTCATACACTGTATGGTTGACTCACCGTGCGTTGAAATGCTCAACTGGTTCAAGTGATCTGAAAGTACTATATTTTTCATAAATAAGGCAATTTATGTCAACTTCACCACGTTGAAGGAACCAGTATAGCATTCTTTGTGGAATTCGACATATCTCCGAATCTATTGATTACTCAACTAATGTTCAGTTGAGGATGTTCAAGAGCTAAAGCTAAAAAAAAGTACCGGTCGGCTACCACGATTGAGGTGTAAAAAAAAGTTAATCTGCAACTGAACTGAAAGGACAGCTCCATAAGAATGTCGGATAATAAATAATAAGAAGAATAAATAATGAATAATTATAATAGTAATAATAACAATAATAAATAATATTATACTACATACTACATCTTCAGTATCTGATGTTTCATTCACACCCAACAAAATTTTCTTTAGTTCTAGCAGTTCATTATCATAATTGTTCTTGAATTGTTCTCATATTTAGATGATGTTATTCGTACAGATCGTCATAAAAGCTGTCAGATTTTTAGACAATATATCATTCATGCAATTGAGATCATCGATTACAAGAATTAGTCATTTTATGTGAATATTATTATTAAAAACAATTATAATGAATGAGTCCAAAAAGGTTTAATTTGCCCCAGAACCGGGGTAAATTGAACTTGAGTCGGGTCAAATCGAATTTATGCAAAAAGATATTAGAAAATGGTTATTCACTGAATTGAAACTATTTTATTTGAATTAGTACAATATTCTATTGTCGTAGAATATTAAAATCAGTTTCGAATGTAAAAGAAATTTCATTTAATTAATTAATAAAAACTTGTAACCTATGTGTCAGATGTGCACCACGAAACGTGCAGCACCAAAGGTATGCAGAAGTGAAGGCATTGGAATATTCCCGCAAAGGGTAGTCGACAGTAATTTTTCGATATTTTTGAATGGGTTAGTCAGAAAAATAAAAATTGAGTTCAAATAGAACTTTGTTATAGATCTAAGGTTGAAATGTTTAAATTAGTGCGATTTAATGAATTTATGTTATCAAGCGATCAGCGCACATTGCCGACAGTTAGCGAGAGTTTACTAAATAATCTCACAATTCGGTAGAACGTCGATTTGTAATTGTTTCCGAATATTATCGATCATTTGATATGTTCAAAGGCCGTTTTCTATGATAACGGGCTGCTTGCGACCAATGGTTCTCCGAAGACTTTTGTTCTTTTCGATGAGTAGAATTTTTTAGGGTCATAAAATTTTCGGGCTCATCTGACCTTCAAAATCAAGATCAAGATCAATTATGCGGGGGCATATTTTTCAAGATCTTTATCGATCGCAAACTGGAGAATCATCTGGTAAAACGGCGACACATAATTTTTTTACGCCCTGTACATGGCGCGAGACTCTACCGAGTCTCTTGATAAAGACATTTTGGAAAATAGCGAATAACTAACTGATTATTCTGCTCACATTGAATATAATTCGCATTTACTTACTTTTATCAACTCGTAAACTGCAATAACTTTTCCAAAAACTCCAGAATCGAAAATCAAAAAGTTATAAACAAATGACCAGATATCAATGTTTTTTTTCCAAGCGCTTCATCACTATGGAAAATGTATCAGCTCGAATAATTTTAGTCTCCTTTTGCTTATTGTTTATGTGAAAAACATTGTTCAAAAATAGTTCCAAGACTTGGGAACATCGCCAGGGCCGGGCAACGAATTTGGACGAATCTTTTTTTCTTTTGAAGTACTCGACTCATAGTTACAGTGAATTGTCTCCTCGGCCCTGGCTATGTCCCCTTGTTAGTATAACAATGCGCGCGAGTGTTACGGCTAAGCCACCGGTTAATAATTGATAGGCGTCGTTCATTGAGGTATTCGTAGTGAGTCAATGGGTCAGAGTGAGAGAGTGAAAACGAGATACGGATGGAGATGTTGCAAACTCGATAGATTTGCGAGAAAGACACACGGAGAGAAATTCGGTACGCCACCTATACTGCGACCGATAGGTGCTATCCTTTTTAAAGTACAGCGAGCGTCACTCGCATGGGTATAATGTACAGTCCAAGCTAGGAGCGCTACTGTACCAAGAGGCACACATTGTATACTAATCGGCCGGGCGAGCAGCTATTCAATATTTTGGTATAACTGCTCTCCTTCGCGTTAGTACAAAAGTAGCCTGTCATCTCTCGCGTATTCACGTTGTATTATATTTGTTTCATTTAAGTGTTTTCGTCTGTGATATGTATAGTTTATTGTCTCTTGAAGTTCAATAGCATCACCTATAATGGATTCTTTTCTGGAAAAAGGAAATTTCACGGGAGTGAAATTTTATCTCATCCGTAAGTAACACAACCTAAAATTTCTCATTGTTTACATCGGATACAAACCTATGTGTGAAGCTTTATTTAGAGATGATGTATAATAGTTTGTAGAAACAAGGTATTGAAATCATTTTTGATTTGAACAAAGATAGATTAATGTTTAATTTCAATTTTTATTTCTAGAAAATGGCATTAATGAAGAAAATTTTTTTGAAGTAGACACAACTAAGTTATTCAAACTGTTAGAAAATTTTGGTGATAGAGATAACTTTATGTTATCTTATTTGAGAGAAAAAGAATCAAAAAACCTTCCTCCAGCAGAACCTTTTCTGTCTAATAATGTAATAATAGAAATTGTTCCTGAAAATGATCAGATGATTAGTGCAGGTTCATCAAATATAGCAAATTTAATGAGTACTCTTGGATATAATGACTGCTGTGAAAAATCATTGAAAGTTTCTGCACTAAGTGATATCACAAATGCTTCATCTGCTTGTAATATTGAGAAGTCGAATCGGGTGATACCTCAAAATCAATCCATCAATATTGCTACAATAAAATCTAAAATTTTATCAGAAAACAAAAAAGATCTAGATGAAGATTCAATCAGTACAATATTACCTAAAGGTACTTTCACAAATAATAATGCATTGATTAGAACATTAATTATTCAGTGGTATTATATATTCTCATTTACGTTACATACATCTTTCTATAGATTTTGAATTTAAGAAAAATAAGATGTATCATTTTTTGAATGAACCGAGTAATTCAGATGGTGGAGTGGTATTGGGGAAGTATAAGAGATTAGGCATTCTTGATATGCATAGATTAAAACAAAATCTCATTCAATCAAAGTTCAGAGAAGATTTCACAACTTTCAAGTAAGTATTTTGTGTGGGTTGATAGTTTATGTTGTATGTATTTGGGGTGTTGGTGAATTATTGTACGAAAGTTTCAAAAACCTGAATTTTTATGCTTTAATTGTTTACAGAATAGATAAGGCTACCTTCAAGGAATGGTATGAGGACTTCAAAGAGTTATTTCCTACAGTAGATCCTACTCGATTTTTTTTTCCCTATGCAAATGATGGTAAAGAAGTAGTAAGTGCAGGTGGAGCAGTTTATAATCATTATAAGTATGAGAGACATCAGCGGAGGATAGCTGGACTTTTAGATCCTGGAAAAATTACAACTCCTAAAGAGACTAGAAAGAAAGGTAATCTGAATTAATCAAATCCATTCTTTATCAAAACTACTTTTCTCAAAATAATTTTTGTTTTCACAGATGATGATCATGCATGGAAATGTTTAACAGACAGTGATAGATTTATATACACAGAGGATGAAATTTCAAATGCCTGGAATGATTCGTTCAAGGCAAGAATTGAGTTAATAAACCCATCTGCAAATTCTAAACAAAAACCTACAACTGTAGAGTCTTATTTTAAAACATTTCTTTGCATATGCAGACCTTTCGGATTGGATTTGGTAATGTATTGTTTAATATTTATTTTAATTAAGACTTTAATGAAGTGATAATAATTGTGATATTTTACAGTTAGTTTCAGATTATAACAAAATCATTATAGATCAGATTGAAACAGGTTTATTAACTGAAAGTTTAGAGTTCTATAAGAATGCTTTTTCAAATTCATGGTTGCATCATGCTCATAAAGTGATACAAATAGCAAAAAGCAATAAGACAAATGCATGCAAAGAATTCGTATCGCTTTTAAAGAAGACAGAGATTAGTAGTAAGTGATTTTATTCATTGATTAAATCAATATTCGTACATCTTCAGATTGTAATTATTTTTTTTTGCGTTGTAGATTCGAATTTGTCTACTGTTAGTTTATTGTCTTTAGTATGGGCAATTGTGAATGCACCTAAAAAATTGAAAGTTGGAAAAATCAGTGATTCAGGTGCGAAAGAGAGTAAAGAGATCACTTTAACTAAAGCTGAGATAGGAAGTTTCTTCATTTTGCATGTACAGGTCAATTATCCACCTAATTATCAAGTACATAATCTATAAAATACGGTAACTCACTGTACGAATTTCCTAAAGGATTCAGAAAACCTTCAAGATAAACAGATTGCACGTGAGAAATGGATTAGAGATCTTGATCAGGAACTTCTACCATATATTATATTCTTCGGATCTTTTGAAGGTATAAGTAAAAGTTATGTTGCTGTCAATTCACATCTTTATGAATTCACGGATCCTGTAAGAGCTGTAGAGGAGTGCTACAAGTGTTTGACAGCACTAAATAGTTTTCCAAAAGCTTGTGATTTCATTTGGAATGTCATTGAGAAGGGATTTTTCAAAGTAAAACGTAAACGTCATATTGCATCATCTTCTACGTTCTTAGATAGATTAAATAGCCCCGAAGTTTCTCATACAGTAACAAATCCAAAGAAGAAATTGAAGAAAGTTGGATGATATAATCATTTGATTTGCACTTACAGGTATCATATCCATTCAGAATTCGAGATTATTTATTATTTGAAGCTCCTGTTCATTAATATTATATAGAGTTGAGTTATCTATAGTACACTGAGAGAAAAATACGGTACAGCCAACCATAATCTAACCATTTTTAATAGTTGTATAGGGCCTCAACCTTTCAAACATGGTAGGGCAAACTAAAATTATAATACTTTCGGGAACCATATAAAATAGTTATTCGAACCACTTGCAACCATTGAGCGTGGTTGGAAAATGTTCACAACCTTGCAATTCTAGGTTAACTAACCATGATGAAAATACGTTGAGCTAACTATTTCAAAGTTTCTCAGAGTTTTTATATGGTTGCAAGATTCTTCAACTTTGAAATTATGGTTATATTACCCCTGGAAGAGATCGAGTTGTACCAACTATATACAACCAGATAACATGGTTGAATGAAAGTGTTCTCAACCTCGCAATTATGCTTGCAGCACCCATGAACCAAGTTAGTTGCACCTACTATGTACAACCAGATAACATGGTTGAATGAAAGTGTCCCCAACCTCGCAATTATGCTTGCAGCACCCATGAACCAAGTTAGTTGCACCTACTATGTACAACCAGATAACATGGTTGAATGAAAGTGTCCCCAACCTCGCAATTATGCTTGCAGCACCCATGAACCAAGTTAGTTGCACCTACTATGTACAACCAGATAACATGGTTGAATGAAAGTGTCCCCAACCTCGCAATTATGCTTGCAGCACCCATGAACCAAGTTAGTTGCACCTACTATGTACAACCAGATAACATGGTTGAATGAAAGTGTCCCCAACCTCGCAATTATGCTTGCAGCACCCATGAACCAAGTTAGTTGCACCTACTATGTACAACCAGATAACATGGTTGAATGAAAGTGTCCCCAACCTCGCAATTATGCTTGCAGCACCCATGAACCAAGTTAGTTGCACCAAAAGTGATTATGTTGAATTAAGGGAGGAAATAGGTGTAGGCTTCAAAAAATTCAATTTTTTTTTTCACAAATCGATAGTAGAACTATATTCAAAGATATATTCTGAAAATTTCAAATCAAAATTCCACGACGTTTAAAAGTTATAAGCGTTTGAGTGAGTGTCCCTCGGTCAAACGGTTGGAGCACTGGGCACGTAGTACGGAGAAAAAGAAAAGCTGCAAGCCGAAAATGATGCATATGAAGCTGACGAAGGACTGCAATATGGTGCTGGAATAGCTGATTAACCGGTAAGTTGTTTAAATTGATTTATTACTGCTTTAAATTTACCTTTACTGCCACTCTTATTTTCAAACGCGGTTTTCTCGAAACTACTTTTTTTAGAATTTGTGTACACTCTAGCTCCTACAGTTTTTGATCAATCGTTATCAAACTCAGCACATAGTTTTTTTTTATATAAATACGCTCTATTTGAACCTCAATCCTAAACAATATCTTTGTTTTTATTCCTAAAAAATGGTAAAAAATCATACTACATTTTCACATTCCTCAAAAAAATATTAATTTTCAATTTTTTTGTTAGGATTGAGGTTCAAAAAGAAGAAACACTTATAGAAAGAAAAAAAAATTTTTTGATAAATTGATTTCAGATGAAAATTGTGACCTCCGGGATGTACACAAATTGCCCAGCTGGATGGCGACTTACAATGCGCAGCAGCTGATATCTCCGTTACTTTTTGAGGAAAATATTTGAAAATTTTACAATATACTTTTGGATGTATGTGTAAAATGACCCCAAAGTATGAATAAAATATATATATTCTTTATGTGTTAAAAAAATTCATGAAAATCACTAAAAATACCCCGTCCTACACCTATTTCCCCCCTTAACATCCCAGCTATAGAAAAGTGATTTTCTATAGCTGGGATGTTAAATTTCAACAATCTAACGTACAATAATGACTGTATTCAATGTATAAATATTCAGTGCAATTTAGAATCTCATAACGCAGCACCAAAACTGGTTATTTCGTGGCGATTTGCAAAACCCAGGTTACCGCTGATTTCTGTTGTACATTTAGGTAAATTGACAGAGTAAAGGCTTATTAGGGTGAGTTATTCAGCAGGTGATTAATATTTTGGCTCAAGGAATCACCCCTATAAATTTTGTCAAGATCGATGATCCGGAGGTGCGATACTCTCCTAGTGAGTGGAAACGATAGCCGTATCTTCCCTGTACATATTTCTGTATAACATGGGGTATTGTGTATTTTAGTAATAACAGATCCAAAAGACGCGACTGCTGCAATCATTAATATTTCACTTTATTTTACATGCTATCTTTTACACGTATATAGGAATCAAGAGGGACAGAACGGGATTTGTCAGAGACAGCCATAAAATTTTCGCGAACTAAAAAAGAAAAGAAACTGAAGTTTTCATCAGCAGATGATTGTACATTCTTGCTCTAGGAGGTTATTTTTTATAAACTAAACTAGTTTGACAACAGACTTTCTCATCGAAAGGCAATTATTGTATATTGTTCGTATCTTAATATTGCTTTATTATAAACTAAAATTGTAAGAAAAAATGGACTCTTCTGGCAACTGCAACCCATATTTTTTTTTTTAAATAGAATAGTATAGAAAGTCAACTTTTTCTGCAACCGACAATAGTATACATAGACTTTTTTTTGTATCAACTTGTTATATTCATAAAATAAAATAGTAAAATTAACTGTCTCTTTAACCCTTCGTGTGAACACTGGGTCTTTTTAGGGAACAGTCGAGTTTTTGGAGTTTTCCATGCTTTGAAAAAATTTGAAAAAATTCTGGGTTACTTCTTGAAGTGTCTACTACATGGCCCAGAAGTTGTTAAAGTCAAAAGTTTAAACCCGTTGTTAATAAAAATTCAAGAACAGTCGAAAAAGTGGAACAAACGGAATTTTGGAAATTTCGACTGTTCCTTAAAAGACCCAGTGTTCATACGAAGGGTTAATTAAGAGATCGTACACTGTTCTTTTATAAAAGTTTGCTCATTATAAACTAAAAATAGTGAAAAAACTGAGTCGTTCGACAACTGCAGCCCCTATATATAATATACTGTTCCTTCAACAGCTTGTTATAGACTAAAATACTAAAAAAACTGACTTTTTTTTTATCAAATCGAGAGATGATCATGTTCTATTTTTCTCACAGCTTGCTGTTTATAAACTCAAATGGTAAAAAAAAAAAAAATTGTTCTTGTAAACCACTTATGTCTATAATTCGATGCCTCGGTGAAAAAACATGATATGTATCTCACATTCTGATAGAAAATCATGATATTTCAAATTGTGGCAGCAAAACATGATGTCTCAAATTTTGGTAAGAAAACATGATACCTCCAATGTAGGGGATAACATGTTTTTCGACGACAATTTAAAATATGTTTTTCTGTCACAATTTGAAATATCATGGTCTTCTATTAGAATTTGAGATATCATGATTTTCGACTGAGGCGTCGAATTGCATTTACAGCTTAGAGTTGACTTTTTTTTCATAATGATATTTAAATTTTTTGATCATCTCATAAGCACTTACTTTACACCTGACTATAATACTGTTATACTTCAACTGTATACTAAACGTAAAAATAATGGTTTCTTATAGAACACGTTATCAATCATAAAGAATGTACGACTGTCCATTTGGCATATTTATGATATTATATAGACTAGTATCACATATTGCATTTAATCTAATTGATTCACACTTAATGAGGTCACCCATAACATAAGCTACTAAATGATCATCATACTTTACTGTCAGGAACTGACTGACAATAAGAATCAAATCGTTTTCACTGACACCAGTTAGGTCATCTTTTGAGCAGAAAATCTTTTCGACAAGTCCAAAAACTGGAAGCTCTTCAAGACGAATGAGCAAAATGGAGCTGGTTGTATACTTAACATTATTGACAGACACATGTTTCAATTTTATGAAATTTTTACTACCATCTGGTAAAAAAAGTTTTTCGGAAAAAGAAAGAGGAGCTGTATCTTCTTTGTAAGTAATTCTTCTAGGCATAAATGATTTGTTATGCAGAAAAACGTCACTCAAATGCAATTGATGCTTCATGGCTATTGAATAGCATAAATTAATGCGGTTGTACGTAACATGAGCATATATTTTCGATGGCCGATGCTTTGCTTCGAACCGCATTGAGGAAAGAGCTCGAAGCGGGCCAATTTTTTTCATGATACGTGAATAATGTGTCATATAATGATGTTTAGGCTTGAGTGTATTTCCATACAGCTTAATGTACAACCTGTGATGTTTTGCAACGAGTGATACCATAGTGGTAGGGGTCAGCTCTGTGATCTCTCGTAAAAACGATAATAAGACAATTTTTCGCAAAAGCTTGAAGAGCTTCCAGTGCTCGTCTAATTTGTCGGTTATGAGGTCACCAAATATTAAACTCATATTTAAAACAAAACTTTGCATTTCCGCAGCAGACATTTTTATACCATTGGTTTTCAAACTTTGCGCAGATATTAACGGAGGTCTATTGCTCTGGGAGCCAAAATTGAAGTATTTTATTCTCCAATTCAAGGTATCTAATGTAAAGTACTTTTTCTTTAGTATGCAATGACATAGTAGATTATTTACTTCATATCTGCACACCCCTTCGTCTAAGTCATGCGCAACATCTACACAGTGATTTTCCCATACATCAAAACTAGTCAAGTCATTGAAGACACACAACTCCTTGATACCAGTCGTACTGATATCGTCTTTCAGAACATCGGATTGATAGTTTGCCTTCGTTCGCAACAGTTTCGGATTTTCACGAACAAGTTTTGACGATTCTTGGCGTGATATCTTACAGAACCTACACGAATGGTTTGAATTAAAACTTTCCACGAATCCAAGCATTGAATTCAAACCTAGATTATCACCTAATATTAAGGCAACTTTGAAATACACAGTTAAGTTACGATCTTTAATTGATAGTTCGATGCCCTCAGTTTCTAATGCATTCAAATCACAAATTAACTGTCCATATATGGTTTTCTTCGGAAAAGCTTTAGAATCATCAGAATGATATATTTGAGCTAAGAAAATGTTATCCAATCGTGAACGAAATTCCGGAGGAATACAAGGAATTTGAATATACATCCCAGATAATTTATATATTCCAGCATGCGATCCTAATGGGTTTCCAGTTTCAAAGGCATCTTCGTATAAAAATAAGGGGAAAATAATTTTATCAGACGTCTGTGATGCTTTTAATTTCCAAAACTCTGTCTGGACTATATTGCATATGGAAGTTGTGCTATTTGACATCAACGATAAATAATAATTATGTATTAGGTCGAATATATCTGGTAATTCAAAAAACTGTTTGAATACTAAATTCAGTGGTATTATTTGTCCACAAACTTCTTTAACCCTCAGTGTGCCGTTAATACCCTTTTCTTCAATACACCCGAAATATATACGCTTGGGATTTACGAAGCATTGTAGTTCCTTCAGTACTTTAAATCTGTTGTGTTCAGTTTTCAATTTATCAAAAGTATTTTGAATCTTTTCAAAGTTTTCAACAATGAGATCTTTATCTTCGTTTGAATTGCAATCTTTGATTGATTGTTTTAGAGAATTGAAGTAGTCACTATTAAGAAATCTATGGAAGTAGCTGACAACACGGTCCACTTGAACTCTGGCAAGACTTGGGTCGGCATAAAGTTTTGAAATAATTTCGATCGAACTAGTTGTGAGTTCCGAGTCAGTTGGTAACTTCACTTTTGGAATTTTTACCACATCAACTTCATCTGCTGAATTTGAAGGAGAGTCATCTATTGTATCAAGAAGTTGTGTGCCTTCAATACTTATACTCCCTAATTCGCTTACCATAGTTGGAGGTATATTGTGACTTTTTGCTGAATGTTGTCTCAAAGACTTTTTAGTTGGGAAAACTCGATTACAAGATGGATCAGTAAGGCATTTATATACTGTAAAGTTACTTGATCTGTGCATATGTTTCATATGCATATCTAGATACCTCTCATTGAAATATTTAAAACAAATGTTGCATTGTGTATCCATATTGAGAAGTGCTATTATAAGTCTACAGACGGCGATGCAAAGTTTTGCTTTATCTTAAAAATAGCCTTAGGTTGAATGTTGAGTCAAAGAATCTGACTCGTCGGAGCTTGAACTTGAAGAATCGGGTCTATTCATTGATTCCAATTCTAGCCATAGCGTATGGATACTAGGAAATTTTTTCCCGTGTATTCTATCGCTAACTTTGAATAAATAGCACTGTAAAAACTGCCATACAATTTCACAATCAACCGGATAATGTGCAGTGAGTGCATAGTACGACTTAAAGCACAAGTCTACAGCTCCCATTAAACTGCTCATTACATACTTGATATCATTGATGATAACGTAGGTAGTCAGATTCTGTAGTGGTCCAACAGCGACGACTAAGGGTTGTAGTTGAAGACCATACTCCTGTAATTTGCTACGGCGGTTTGTGATTTTTTCTTCGTACTCTGCGATAGTCTGCAATAAACATGTTTTTTGTGAATGTTTTGAAAACCAAGTCCATCTTGGATCTGTAGAATTCATATTTATTTAGATATACAGGGTGACCCAGAACTCACAGGCCACATTGAATGGGCATATTTCTTGTCGAATTCCAAGACTAAAATTCCTTTACGAAAACTCTCTGAGGCCAACTGTTCGAGATATTGAACATCGCAATTGACCAATCAGAACCTTTCTTTATGACCTCAACTATGGAGCAAATGACCTGGACAGATAAAACTATGGAGCAGTAGACCTAGACAGCCGATAACTATGAAGCGAATGACCCGGACGGCTGAAACTATGGAGCAGTTGACGTGACGGCCAAAAACTATGGAGCTGACAACCTGGAGAGAGTTTTCGTAAAGAAGTTTTCGTCTCGAAATTTGACAAGGAATACGCCCATCCAATGTGGCCCGTGGATTCTGGGTCTTCCTGTATAGTATTGGAGAAATAAAGACCGATTGAATTAGAATTGAGTGTTTTGTTAATTATTGATTGCATTCTAGTGCGCTCTACTCACATTCATTTGAAGGATGAAAGCCTCCGATATTTCAGATTTTGATGGCTTCCAGGATTTCTTTTTTTTGGTCGGTACTGGTACTGGTGTAAATAGATTTGGCAGTATTAGCAGAGCTAATGTTTCGTTAGGAATTCCTGTGAGGAAATATGAAAGTTGATTTTTCAAAAGAATTGTTTAGATATAACTAAAGAAATAAGATACCTACCCATATAAAAATGAAATTACCTTCAGCCTGCAGATTACAAAGAATGTCGCACAGTTTTTTTTCTTTAGCATATCTCACAATTCGGTCTGCGACATCAGGCCAGTTAATCAGAAATGTTTCTGCGTTGGTTTTGGTGGCTAATTTGAAGTCTGTTTCAATCTTCGAATAATGTAAATAATGATGACATTATAAGACCTGTACCAGGCTAATAAAAATCATTCAAATATATTCTAGTCAGCATTTACCAACTCTGCTCCGATCGGCGCTTTCAATACTGGATAGTTATCGTAATAATCTCCGATACCATCTCCCCTCTCACGTATGTCGAAGGTATCCTTCCAATATTGTATCAGTTGGGAGTCATCGGGAGAGATGTTGCGCAGTTTGGTTAGAATTGCAGAGTCTTTAACTGGAACTGTAGCTTTGTTGTTGTTGTTGTTGATCTTATTTTCCTTGTTGCTCTTGACGTACTTTCGTAAATTCGTGTACTTATCCCACAGTTTTCCTGTGGCAAGCCTTTTCTCTTGGCCACAACTTGGGTTGTAATAAATCTCAGGTTTTTCCGCTTTGAAAATTGAAGTTATTTCATGTGTCCAGGAACGAAATTCTTCGCTAGTGATTCTAATACAAACATAAATATCTATTTAATATAGCTATGCTAGAAATATATAGAACAGAAGAATTTTAGCTACTTCATGCATGGAAATAGCACATGTTGCTCTGTTGCAACATCCAAAAAACAATTAGAACATTTAAAAAACTGAACTACATGAAAGTATTATCCAGTGATGAATTGATTATGGAATACAGAATTTTGCATTTGTATTCTGTTATTGCATAGAGAAAGTCCACGTTGATGGAAAAAATTAGTTAGGTACCTACTTTGACGATTTTGCGAGTAGATTATCTATTATGAGATGACATAGTTTTTTTCGGTCATTATTTGTCAGTCTGATCCGGGATAATACAGTCCGCCCTGTACTGGATTGCTCGAGCAATTTTCTTAACTTCTATTATACAAACAACAGAAAAAAATAAAACACTTCGATAAAATACTGCATTGCATGTGTATATGAAATTTGTCTGTCGCATGCATAAAAATTGACTGATAACAGTTTTATACATGATATTATCAGAAATTTGGAAATCCCGTTTGTGAACATGATAGTATCAGAGAATCAGTTATAGCTATAGAAATTCTAGATAGCGTATCGGTATGAAAATCTACCTACAGAACTGGTGAAATTCACAGAGCAAGTTGGTTGGAAGAGAATTTTTAAGTCTACAGAAAAATATTCATAGATGTTTCTGTACCTGTCCATCATTACTGTTATTTCGTGTTTCGTTTATTTTCTTCGATTGGTTTGGTATAACTGTGTCTATATTCAAAACCGGGGGTTTTGTTGGGGCTAGTAGCACATTCGAATCTTCGACCGATGATTCCAGAGTATGTAAATTTTCTGGTGAAACGCTTCCATCAATCTGAAGAATGGAGATAAAAAAAAATCAGAAGGTTCGCGTTCAAGAATGTTGAGTTTAGGTAAATTAAGTCCATAGATGATCGCAGGATATGTTTAACGAAAGCTTGGCACTTTTAAAATATATTTAAAACGAAATCGTAGTACTTTCAGTCGACTAATTGGTCAAAACATATGGAAAAGAAGTATAAAATCGGAGAAAAAGTAATTTTTGTATACAGAATTAGTGAGTAAAGTTAAGAAAGGGTTGAGCAAGTGAGCACCTTCGAATTCAGGCTCATCATTAATCAATATCTTTATTTCATGCAATATACATAAAAGCATCTCGATCCAAAAGTGTTTGCATTGTAAAAAATAATTAGACTGTTTGCAGAAGTTGCAGACACATCAAGATTGAATTAGAAAACAAGTATATCAATGAAATGAGTCAAGTTGGGTAAAGTCCACAAAATACAAAAAAGTGTATGTGAATAATGTCTTACTGTGATTCTGGAATCTATTGCCTGTTGAAGGTAATCATCTCTATTTTTGATGAATCTGCATCTAGGCCCTACTTTGGGAATTATTTCCTTCAGGATTTCCAATGACATGGAAAAGAGCGTGTCGACATTGATATCATGCTCTATAAAAATAAAGAAGAAATTGAGACTTGGATAATATGCATATATAGAAAATTGCCAAAATAAATTGTTTAAAAATTACTTCTGGCAACATGCTGCGTCAATTTCAAAATTAATATACGCAAAGAAAGATACCACCCGCAAAGCAAGATGCTTCAATCAATTCATACACTGGGAAAAACTTAGTTGGTTGAATGAATCCAGCTAGTCCAGTCAATTAAGTCCTGAATTTTCTTTTTTTTTGTAGGCGTTTCTGAGCTTCTTGAAAGAGCCCCTGAAATTAAAAGTGCGCAACCCCTAGGGAAGGGTAGGAAGAAGAAATCACAGAATCCTAAAAATTCCTCTTCGGGAGGTCCTTCGAGAGGCTCAAACACGCGTACGAAAAAAAAAAATTAATTTAGGGCTTAATTGACAGAACTACAACGGCGCGGGCATTTCTACTGGAGCGGCCGCAGTTTCGATTTCACTTGACATAAATGAGTAATTTTTTTATATTTCAGGAGCTGAATTTCAAAAGGGTATCTTTTGATAAATTTTCGATTTTTTTTTTTTCAAGAATCTGGTAGAAAATCCTAAACTCTATTGATATTTTTCATCAAATTATATGAATTCAAATTTTTTTCAACATAAGAAAAATAATTAAATTTACGCTTGGGATCAAAAGGAGATCTTTTTGAAAAATTTAATAAATAATTCAGTATTTATCATTATTAATAAATTATATAAACATTGTTTATATATTTTTTATTATTATTATGTTTTTTATGTTTTTATATTAATTTAAAATTTAAAATTATCATCAATATTAATGTTAATATTAATCTCTTTATCATTAATATTAATTTTCTGAAGTAAAAATTCAAAAATTCTAACTAATTGTTTGTAATTTAATATTTTATATAATAAATTGTTCTAATGTTCAATAGTTAATTTTTCATAGTTGGTTTTATAAAATATGTTATTATTTCCAGAAATAAATAATTTGTTGAAAAATTTTTGTTTGTTTTTGATAAAAAAATATTTTTCGATGATTATTTTAATCAAGTAATCCAGAAACATCTTTAGTTATTTTAGATGAAGACAAAATTTTTTTTTAATTTATCCGAATTAAAAAGATACATTGCTTAGTAACTTTTGATCAAAACGGTATATTTTTTATCACTTTGAATCAAAAGGGTACTTTTTTTTATCACTCTGGATCAAACGGGTATCTGTTTATAAATTCGGATCAAAAGGGCACTTTTACTAATTTTAAATATTAATTACACTAGAAATTAAAAAAAATTTTCAATACAAATTGACTCACGGTTTGTATCACCACAAGCACTATGCATGTGAATCAAAAAAAATTGATAAAAAAAATTATAGCTTCAAGTAGACAGTTTTTTGCTTGTATTGAAAAAAACTAAAAATTAAAGAGATACCCTTTTGAAATTCAGCTCCTCATTTTATCTTAAGGCCCATCCGTAGTCGCCCACCTCCTTTTGTTACCATGGGACACATTTCGATTATTATCCGAGCCCAGGCGTCAAAAACGCAAAAAAGGCCAACGCTGCGCGAATTCAAATTCGATACCGAACACATACGTCCGAAATAATGTTCGTTTTATGCGAAAATAGAGACTAGAGATGGTTATTACATTGTTACGAAAAACATTACATTACGAAAAATGTAAAAACCACTTGTAGTCTCTATTTTCGCACGAAACGAACATTTTTTTGGATGTATGTGTTCGGTATTGAATTTGAATTCGCGCAGCGTTAGCCTTTTTTGCGTTTTTGACGCCTGGGCTCGGATAATAATCGAAATGTGTCACATTGTATCAAAAGGAGGTGGGCGACTACGGATGGGCCTTAAGATGCCACAACTTTGTAGCTGTGATATAACATTTATCCGCGCGCATTTGCTCTAATAATGGATTCACAGACGTTTACTTACAACAATTACTACATACTTGCGTCGTCACCCGTAACAACTGCATAGTTAATCTTACCATTTTTTTCCGAATGATGGAGAAAAATTTTGAGAGATATGTTTTTGTTAGACCATAATTAGAATGTAATACTTCAACGTGAGAAGTCACATATTCTCTTCAAGATTCTAATCGCACAGTCCCATTAAAAGATTAAGTATGAATTTCAGTATTGATGTTGACGATTAATAGTGGAGATCATTCAACCGCATATACAATGAAAAACACATGGTAACGTGCACTATTGATATGGTAGCTCGAACTCATAGTATGGTAGCTTCAACTTATAGTATGGTAGATCTGACGCAAAATATGGTACATAGAACCATACCGTATGCTTCCTTAATTTAACGCACGAACAAAGAAAGAAGAGACAATGGCGAATTTTACTATCAACGCTCAGAATTCAATTATTGTCAAGAAAATTGTCAAGAAAGAAGTATTGTGCGTTTCATCGGGAATAAATGAAATGTAAACGCGTGCTCGAGTTTCAGATATTCGAAGCATGAGGTTTTTCAATTTTTTTTTTTTTTTTAACAAATTTCTATGGGAATTATATTGGCATTTTTACATGTACTTACCGGTAAAAATGTTTATATATTCATCCAGCCCCCACGAATGAAGTAGACCGTCCACAGTTATAATTCGATCCATTATCACTTTTGAATATATCTGATTCGAATAGGTCCTGAGCGTCGACCGCGTGGTGTTCGAATGCACGTGATGCCGGTAAGAGCACGCCGGACGTAGCTACCGGAACTCGGAAGAAATGCAACCATAGCTCGTAGTTCAAGAACGCTTGTGCCAACCATAGAGTCAAAATAAAAGTTTATCTAACTATGTATTTGCAAGCCTCGGTTCACGCCCCATGGTTGCGCTAGTGGCGCTATAGGCTGCCTGCTTGCGATTCCGAATCGAGCGGTAACATCTGTAGGTTAATTGGTATAATCATGGCTTTATCATTTTATACTATATCATCATTTTATGTATTCCTTACTTGACTACCTTCCGTAAGCGTATAAGCCAAGGAGAAGAAGAAGAAGTATGTATTCGTCAATGAAAAGGAAAAGAGAGAGCAAAAGAGATATTATTTTATGTGACCTGCATGGCTGCCGCATCTTTCAGGATAGAAATTCTTCTGATTGCAATACAGACTCAAAAAATTTTTTTTCCTCATATGGTGCATATGGCAGGCATAAACTATATACTGAGAGAAATGGTCCAGTTGTATATGAGCTCACTGTATAGACAATTCAGTTACAACTTAATTTTTATTGAATCAAAGTTAATCTTTTAATATACGTATGAAATAAAAACAGATATTTAAAGTGAATAAATATTTGATTATCCGAGACATCATTTATAAATGTGATGTGATAATTTATAAATTGTGATGAGTAAAAATTTGCTTTCACAAATGAATTGTCCAATGGGTGCATATACAACTATTATATACCATATTATGGTAGTCCCAACTATAAATATAGTCATCCTAACTACAATTATTGTCGTTACAGTTATATGATATAGTTATCCCAAGTAAACTTTTTACCTGTCTTTCATTATTGTGAGTGTACGTAACTTGGCTGGATCATAAACGATGACTTGAACTGTCGCTCAAGAGTCGGAGCTGATCCCCATGCGTATAAAGAGTTAAACTAATCTTGCAGCATGAATTTATAAATGTTCCAACCACATCATGAATGCTGTTATATTCTACGTACAATATGGTGGCGACCGCCAGAATTAGATAATAATTATAGCCTGCCGTGTATGTACTTGGATACCCAGTAGATTCTAACAATGTGAGATCGTAACGCTAATCATTAAAAGGGCAGAATCATTACCAAATTCATGAGCAAATCAACTTTACTTCAGGTTGTCATGACATCGGGCGAGAAGACGTCTCACTTCTGCTAAGTTGATAAGTCAACCTAACGGCTTATGGATTATTTCACCATAATTATGGCTCACCCACCAATTCAATACGGTGGCATCAACCATAATTTGCTGAACATTCATAGGCTCAAATTAACAATATGCGATTGTTACGTTTGATCACTGATATGGTAGGATTACTGCCGAATTTATGGTCAAATCGACTTTAATTCGGGTCAACATAACTTTACGTGAGGTGACATCACACTTCTGCTGAGTTGATAAGTCAACCTAACGGCTTATGGATTATTTCACCATAATTATGGCTCACCCACCAATTCAATACGGTGGCATCAACCATAATTTGCTGAACATTCATAGGCTCAAATTAACAACATGCGATTGTTACGTTTGATCACTGATATGGTAGGATTACTGCCGAATTTATGGTCAAATCGACTTTAATTCGGGTCAACATAACTTTACGTGAGGTGACATCACACTTCTGCTGAGTTGATAAGTCAACCTAACGGCTTATGGATTATTTCACCATAATTATGGCTCACTCACCAATTCAATACGGTGGCATCAACCATAATTTGCTGAACATTCATAGGCTCAAATTAACAACATGCGATTGTTACGTATAATCACTGATATGGTAGGATCACCGCCGAATTTATGGTCAAATCGACTTTAGTTCAGGTTAACATAACTTCATGTGAGGTGATATCTCACTTTTGCTAAGTTCATAAGTCAACCTATCGGCCTATGGTTTGTTTTACTATAATTATGGCTTACCCACCACTTTAACATGGTAGTTATAACAATGAATTCACGGTTGCATTTACTGAGTTGAACAAGTGGTATACGCGACCATTATCTTGTCAACCATTTTTCTATTCATATCATTAACCACAACTAAATGGTGAACTGTACCATGAATAAGGTGACTCTAACTAAAAATATTTGAACCTTTCATTTATGGTCAATTCAGGAGGAGCTTTTTCTCTCAGTGTAGTTAGTAAAAGTTGTACTAGATCTGATAGAAATTCAGAAACTGTCGAAAACGCAGTCATTAAATTTAGTACCCTCTGTTAATGCATCACTTTCGTATGACCCTGAAGGTATCTGCATCAGACAAAATTTTATCTTTGGGAAGCGATAACTGCCATGTTTTGTATCGTACAGACTCCGCTCGGGAATCATTTTCTTCGTTTTCAAATTCTCTAGATGAGCATTTTTTTTTTTTTTTTCTATTTCGCTTTACTTATGGTGGTGCCTAGAAAAGTAATCTTTGGGAAGCCATAACTGCCGTGTTTTTTATCGTACAGACTTCGCGCTCGGAGGTCATTTTCTTCGTTTTTATATTCTCTAGATGAGCATTTTTTTTTTTTTTCCTATTTCGCTTCACTTAGGGCGGTATGGGGAAGAGTAATCTTTGGGAAGCCATAACTGCAGGCTTCAGTCAGGGTTCATTTTCTTCGTTTTGAATTTCCCCAGATTAGCATTTTTTTTTCTCTCAATTTCGCTAATCCATGGGGCGATACGGGGACAAGGAATTTTCGAGATCCCATAACTGCCCTGTTTTTTATGGCACAGAATTGACTCGGGGGTTATTTTCTTCGACTTGAAATATTTCTCTAGGTGAGCAATTTTCTATCAGTTCTGTTTCCCATAATGTGCGGCAGATTGAGTGCATCAGCCGTCCATAAAGGTGGCCGTGCCCTCTACTCCCAACGCCGCGCGGCTGATGTAATAATTAAAAACTTGTAATTCATGATCGGCTGGTTCAATTGAAGTAAGATTTCACAGAAAACTTCTACACATCCTGACGACCATTTCATCCGCTGAGAGCCTGCGATTGCTTAAACTTACCTCGATAACCTGAGCGATTGAAAATATTCAAACGCGATTTTGTAATTACTCAGAAGAAATTTAATAACTTTTTTGCACTAAACAAAAAAAAATATATAAAATAAAATAGCTATAGAAAAAAAAAAAAAAAAAACAAAGCGTAAAAACATTCAAAAAAATGTGTAGCATTTTCAGTGCAACAGTATAGAAAAATCCAAGGTTTTTGCCGTCATTATTCATGCTGATGTTACCGTTAGTGGTGTGCCGAGACAACAGTGCGAATAAGTCACTTCGTACTGGGTACTACCGTGCGCCTGATGGAAATGAAGTATATATAATGCAAATGAAAATAAAGAGTATGTAGATAGAATAAAGTATGTCTTAAAAATTACTTTTCCCTATACCGCCTTAAGTAAAGCGGAATAGGAAAAAAAAAAAAAATGCTCATCTAGAGAATTTGAAAACGAAGAAAATGACCCCCGAGCGCGAAGTCTGTACGATAAAAAACACGGCAGTTATGGCTTCCCAAAGATTACTTTTCAAGGCACCACCATAAGTAAAGCGAAATAGAAAAAAAAAAAAAAATGCTCATCTAGAGAATTTGAAAACGAAGAAAATGATTCCTGACCGGAGTCTGTACGATAAAAAACATGGCAGTTATCGCTTCCCAAAGATAAAATTTTGTCTGATGCAGATACCTTCAGGGTCATCACTTTCGTTCATACATACGGTTCACGTTGTATTTACTCGTTTTTAGTTTGTATGTATCTCTATCTCTAGTTTATAGGCATGTTCTGCGTTGCACTCATCTATTTAGCATTTTTGTATGAGTATGAAAAATAATTGTTTTTTGAATCAGTTGTAAAATCAGTCTTCAATACTCTGTTGTGAAATTTTTGACGAATTTTCCATTCATATGTTCAAGTTATGATAAAATTTCGGTTACAATAAAAACATGGATTCCTTATTTGCAAATATCTTGTTGTTCATTCTCAGCCTTTACAGTGATTCATATTATCCTCGCAAAATTGTACAAGAGTTTGTAGAGTACTTTAATCAGTTTATTATTAATTTCTTTTTGCCCAGTTTGAAGAAAGAAATTTTCCAAATATTGGAAGATGAAAAAGTTAATGATTCAACTTACCGTAGATTGAATGCTATTTTCATGAAATATAGCAAAACTTTCGAGCCTTTTTTAACAGAACATAAGAGGTTTAATTTATTGAAAACAATAGGATTTCTGGATTACGAAGAAATTTGGATAGCTCACTACTTCAAAAAAATAGTTATTGATAAGAGAATTCAGTTTCTACCCGAATCAATTTACGGTATTCATATTCCACTCAGGCATAGTTTGAAATCATTTCTTGAAATACCAGGTTTATTCGAACAAATATTAATTTATATAAGGAAATTAAGATCGCAATCAGAAATTATAACTAATATTATGCAAGCTAAACTATGGGTGGAAAATTATTCTCGAAAATTCGTCAATGAATTTGTTTTACCTCTTTATATTTTTTACGATGATTTAGAAGTAGGTAATGCACTGGGAAGTCATTCTGGTACGAATAAGTTCGGTGCTATATACGCGATAATTGCTTGTTTGCCACCTCATATATCGTCTCGTTTGAATAGCATTCTTTTTACAACTCTTTTTCATACTGAAGATAAAAAAAAAACTGATAACCAACATATTTTCCAACATCTCGTGAATGAACTGACTTTTCTTCGTTACGAGGGAATAAAATTGATTATCGATAATATGACAGTGAAGGTTAAATTCCAATTAGTTTTAATCTTAGGTGATAATCTTGGGTTGAATGGAATCATGGGATTTATCGAGTCATTTAAAACATCTTATTGCTGCAGGCTTTGTAAAATGACTTCTTTACAAATGCAGTTTGCAGTTCAAGAAGATGCAACTTTGTTGCGAAATAAATCCAATTATGAAGATGATTCCAAATTGATAATCACAGAGAAGTCTGGATTAAAAGAAAAATGTATATTCCATAACGTTCCCGATTTTCATTTAACTATAAATTTGAGTGTCGACATGATGCACGATGTCTTGGAAGGCGTATGCCAGTATGTTATGAAGTCGTTGCTTCGAGTTTTTATTCACGAAAAAAATTACTTTTCATTGGATGTTTTGAACTGTTTAATAGAAAAATTTGATTTTGAATCCAATGAATGTTCAAACAAGCCTCCACCAATAAAACCTCACCGTCTCAAAGATAAAAAAGTACAACTAAGTATGTCAGCAGCTGAGATGTTATGCTTTGTGAGGTATTGTGACGTTCTCACCAACTTACCACGACACCCACACAAATCCCAACGACCGACAGTAAAATTTTCTTCTTTACCCTTTGCTTCTTTACCTTTTATGATAACTAATATTAAGATATGATTTACCGACAGAAGTAGGAGTAAAAGAGAGTAACTCTTCTACTCAAACTTCTGAATACATTTAATATACTTATATTCATACACGCATATACATATATATATAAATACATACATATATATATTCCATCAAATATTATAAAATAGAATATATTAACTATTAATATATTATAAATAAGACCGATTCCCGGGACCATGATGACTTCATTGCACCAGCACTCAATACCTACCCAAACTGTTTATTCAAATATCTGATATCTACTCAAGCTATCAACTCTCACTAATAAAAGCATCCGGACGAAACTTAAACTCCAGATATCAGTTCACAAACAAACTGCCGAAACTTATCCCGTAAACACCACGTGCAATTAAGACATCATGGTCGCCGGGATACTGTGGGATTGGTATGCACCCAAAAGGCAACAAAACTCCCACCACCTATAATAACTACCCTTTATAAGCCAAGACCACTAATGCCTCTTCCTCAATAGAGTTTTTCAAGTCAAACATACACTTAGCTCACGAGCAGTTAAAGCCGCACATTTGAATCCAAATTAACGTGTTTAAATTAGCACAGCTTAACTTCAAATTCACACTTAAATCTCAAACTCAGTTTTTGATTCTTATAAGTAAGACGCGCAAGTGGTCTTGGCGCTTTTTAGAATAATCATAAACTGTCAATTTACATAAATTACTCAAATCTCATTTACAATAAAATAACACTAAAATTGAAATCAACCAAGTTCACATTTTCCTAAAAAATCAAGGTAAGACAATTATTAACCACAACTGCATTCATCCACCTTACTCAAACTCAAGCATACACCCTCAACCAACACACACACACTTTATACTAGGGCGAGGTACTTAGGTCACCAAGCCAGTATAAAGACTTACACGATTATATCAGGGCGAGGTTTATCCCAGCCAATATAATCACATCACATTCAGACTTCGGTTGCTTAGGCCAGGAGAAATCCAAGCTTGTTTCCGATTTCTAAATACGTTATACTTAGGCCAGGGAACAAGTGTCCCAAGCTTGTATAACCCTATTCTATCCTATCTCACACAAAACGTTAGGGCGACGATTATATATCCAGCCAACGTTTTAACCACAAGTCCTTTCCTCATAGATGAATGGGGCTGTGGTGAATAAAAAGAAGTTCAAACGTAGATCAGGGAAGCGAGCTAACGCTCGTATAGCGAAGGCTAAAGCCCGCCACGATAAACTCCTCGAATCAATCAACGAATTAAATAAAGATAGTCAGGCTCCGGAGTGGTTACCGGGCTATATTTCCGAATATTACTCATCCGTAACCCTCCAAGACGAGGACAGCAAAGACACTATAATTAATCCAAGCGATAGTGAAATTCGCGATAAAAACGCTTTAATTCAAAGTGAGCAACCACCTGCGGAAGCGGAGCTTCCAGGGGGCCCATTCAACGAGTATTCAGAGGAGCGGCCACAGACCCTAGTACAACATACCGTTGACTATCAAGGTGCTAGGTGCATCGTCAGCACCATAGAGACCACCTTTACAAGGCGTATCTTCACGACAGCTGACTCTCACCACAACCAAAGACCCTCTACGCCCAAAATCGTCGAGATCATTGAGTTGGACTAGAAGGTAAGACTAACACATATATACTAGATTCACTTGCACGTTTCTGATAGTTAACCTTTGCCTTAGAACCTCCCGAAATCCCGTCCACGTGGACATAAAGGAGGTACACGTTGATACTGAACTACCGGACAGTTCTCTTATTTTAGAATACTAATATCGGACTTAGGTCAGATCTTTGGGTTATTCTATCATAGAGTAGACCATTAGTCAGCCTGTAACAGTATTTCGGATTGATTGCAGGACACTTGATTCCCGAATGTGACGAGCATTATAAATTATATCAGTACCTTAGACAAATTATTGATATAGTCACCTCACCAAGAATTGTTAAAGGTCATGCTGCAGTTTTAGAAATACTGATTAAAAAACATAATTTACTTTTTATAAAATTATTTGGCCCTTTGAAACCGAAATTCCATTATTTAATCCACTATCCCAGATTATTACTAACTAATGGTCCCTTCATTAATTATTGGAGCATGAGATGCGAGTCGCGTCACCGAGAATTGAAAGCGAATACGCAAGCCACCTTCAATACGAAAAATTTACTTAAAACAATAGCAACTAAGCAACTATTAAAGATGTGCTATACTAATAATACCTTAAAATGCGACAATAATCCTGTATTCATCAGCGAGATGCCAATCTTACAAAATGTATTGTCGTTAATGTGTGAAAGATCAATGGATTGTAAATTTTTTCGTGAAGTTCAAGGTTCAGGTTTAATTTATAGAATTGATATGTTCATTGTTATTGCCCTATTGAAAATATCTACGTTGTAAATCAAGTCGCGCTGACGTCGGAATGACGTCAACTTCGACGGCCGAAGGCACGCCCAAAGGCACTCGCCGGGCGAATAATATATGTTCTTCGCAATTTGGGATAATGTATTGCGTCACTTATTTCGCAACGTACGACGTCGTTTACGGCAACGTACGACGTCGTTTATGACAACGTATGACGTCAATTACGACGTATGTCACTATAACGGCGTTTAGACGATTCGGGAAACCCGACTTTAATAGTCCAAGTGTAGGGTCTTATTAAAATATGAATAAATTGAACAGTTGATACATGGATTATTGTTGACGGCCTTTATTGATTGGTCTTTGAAACAATTAAATAGTGGTTATTTACCTATTTTTTTCTTTTTTACATCAGTACAGTATCAATAGATACAAATATCACAAACTCTCAAATTTAATCGTTATTAAATCGGAGACTTGACGAATCATATAGTTACGTCCGTAGTTCGAGAATATACCGCGAGGACCAGGTGAAAGAGAATGGACCATAGGCGCAGGCAACTAATATTTCGTATTTTCATGGGGATAGCCACTCGTTGCACTGAAAATCCCTAGGTTGATTTCAGCGCGCGGTCGATGCAACTCGGCAGCCATTGTTGATAGACGCCGGCTGACTGCCAATACATCGCGGATTCTTGACATTTGCGGTTATGTTCGTTTATTTGAAGCAAATGATTGATAAAGTGAATAAAACCTATGTGAATAAGCTACGAATATTTATCAAAAATCGATTAATCCGTTTTAAATAATATCTTAATGCAATCAACGAATTAACCTAAGCTATAACTGGAAATTAATCAGCATCGAAGAGTTCATCGAGAAGAACCAATTTGAATGAAATTATTAATCGTATCTTGGTGTTGAAACTTCAATAAATTGAACTAGGTAAGTGAGACAAACTTTATTGAAGCTTACTAAAAGTTTATTCAATGAATAACAAGGATAATTGTCATGTTGTAATAAATTAGTCCTCGTTACAGTCACTAGCGCAGTTTAAACCGCGACGTCTTCGAGTCTTCGAGAAATGCACGAATCCTAGACTGGACATCATGCCTGCGCCTGTAATTTCAAGGTAAAAATTATCACACATTCATTGCACCATATTGTATTTATAACAAGCTCAACTAACCCTAAACATCACCATTCGAGGATGATTGCAAACCGCTGTCAAGAAGCCGTTAAGACAAGCAATTGGCATATTTCCTCGGGCTGCACTTGTGCGCATGGAGTCAAGTCAAGGAAATATGCCGTATGAGAGCTGTAGCATACAGCGACCAAAGTAATTGATGAAAAAGCGATATCAATTGTCTTATAAGATTGACGATAATTACCAATGTTGAAACGGTGCGTGCCAGTCACAGTATTGAGAAATATTATTTCATTATCAACGGTCAAACGAAGTCTGCGGAGCAGGGTTGGAAGTCATCATGGTTCAAACAAAAACACAGGTGAGATTCTGTGTTTTACTTTGAATTAATTCGATTTGCTTTCTAACATTCGGAACTTGTAGTGAACATCCAACCACAAGTAAAATAAAGCTTCGAGTGTTCCACAATCTTTTTATTCGACACAGCTTTGGATTTCCTATTTGAAATAAAGATTATCATAAACATAATTAAGAAAGCCAAAGTGATCCGAACCCTTTCATAATTAAAAAAAATAAAAATGAATTGATTCAAAACACGGAAAACCGCATCGCCAACCTCGCCGAACTGCGAGCTCGGGTTATGGAGATCTTCGCGGACATGAGTCCTGAGATGCTCGTAAACATAACCGAAGGGTTCTACAATCGCTTAGGCGACTGTATCAGGATGCAGGGCGGACACTTTGAGGTCAATCGTCGTGGACAACTCGATGATCAGTGAGGGTGCGGAACATGTTTGGTAGCTCCATCTACGTTGGTACAAGAAGCCTTGGAAGCGGTGTGGACTTTGATAAAGCTCCAGAGTGCAGACGGTTTCGTCACGGGAAGTCAAATTTATTTACCCTTATTTTTAAAAACTTGAGTGCCCAAACGCGAAGGTAACAGATTAAAAGCATACACGCATGTGCGGCCTGCTACATGTTGCATCGCTTGTTGTCAATTATAACTCATCCGACGACCTGTTTAGTGTGACTGGGACGTACTTTTCAACATCCATGTTTTTCAATAACTTAATTCCATTAAACAGCACTTATTTTTTGTCAAAGGAATTGGCAGCTGTTTGTGGCTCTCCGGCAATAGCCTGTCGTAACGACTACATGACAGCAGTTCGTAATCATCCTCGAATGGTGATGTTTAGGGTTAGTTGAGCTTGTTATAAATACAATATGGTGCAATGAATGTGTGATAATTTTTACCTTGAAATTACAGGCGCAGGCATGATGTCCAGTCTAGGATTCGTGCATTTCTCGAAGACTCGAAGACGTCGCGGTTTAAACTGCGCTAGTGACTGTAACGAGGACTAATTTATTACAACATGACAATTATCCTTGTTATTCATTGAATAAACTTTTAGTAAGCTTCAATAAAGTTTGTCTCACTTACCTAGTTCAATTTATTGAAGTTTCAACACCAAGATACGATTAATAATTTCATTCAAATTGGTTCTTCTCGATGAACTCTTCGATGCTGATTAATTTCCAGTTATAGCTTAGGTTAATTCGTTGATTGCATTAAGATATTATTTAAAACGGATTAATCGATTTTTGATAAATATTCGTAGCTTATTCACATAGGCTTTATTCACTTTATCAATCATTTGCTTCAAATAAACGAACATAACCACACATGTTTAGCTTCCGCGATGTATTGACAGTCAGCCGTTGTATCAACAATGGCCGCCGATTTGCATCGACCGCGCGTCAAAATCAGCCTAGGGATTTTTTCCGAGCAACGAGTGGCTATCCCCATGAAAATACGAAATATAAGCCGTCTGGGCGGACGGACCATTCTCTTTCACCTGGTCCTCGCGGTATATGGTAGGAACCAATACATGGGGCGGTATTCATAGACAGGTCTTATTCTCAAGATCGTCTTAAGAACAGCTCTAGACTCGACTCGATTGGCCAAGAGCTGTTTTTAAGACAATCTTGAACATAAGACCTGACTATGAATACGGCCTATAGAATAACATTATACAGGATGGTCCAGAATGCGGTACTTTCCTTACACCGGTGGATTCCTTGTAAAAATCTAAGACCAAAATTATTCATCCTAGGCTCCTACCTGAAAACGGCTTGGCTTTCCACATTTTAGGATAAATAATTTTGGTCTTAGATTTTTATAAGGAATCCACCGGTGTAAGGAAGATACCGCATTCTGGATCACCCTCTATAAATGGATATGGATATACTTAAATCTAGTGTCTTATCTTATAGTTAAAACTTGTCATCTATCCGCGATGATCTCGACGCCTCAACGTAGAACTAGGATATCTCAAATTGTAGAAGAAAAACATGATACGTCAAATTCGGGTTGAAAAACATGATATGCAAAATTCTGGTTGAAGAACATGGTATCTCCTATGTTAAAGGTATGGGAGATAGATATCATGTTTTCCAACCAGAATTTGAGATATCATGTTTTTCTACCACAATTTGAAATATCATAGTTCTACGTTGACGTGTTGGTCTCTTCTTCTTTTTTCTGTACACGTATACAGGGTGTAACAGAATCCGTGACGAATATTGATTCTTGTAAAAATCGCGATCGAAAGTTCTTCAACCATTTTTCCTAAATCTTGACCTGAAAATTTTTCTGATGTAGAACCAGAAAATCGACAAAAATAATTGACAAATGACGAAGGAAAAATAAATAAATAAAATGTTTCGAAAATAAGAAACATTTGTCGGAAAAATGGTTGAAAAACTTTCAGTCACAATTTTGAAATGGATCAACCTCTGAAGAGATTGGTCACAAATTCTGTTACAAGTCAAAACAAACAAAAAAAAGGTAGAGCGTACATGATCACTCTTCTTTGTCGGCGAGTATAATAATTGCCAAATCTCGAAGAGTACAAAACATATAGAAAATAAAACTTAAAAATTATGTAATCTCGTGAGTGATACAGATAAATACTTTGCAGGTATGAATGTAGAAATATGATATATACTGTACGTACGAATCTAAAAGGAAAAACAGAACTGAAGCTCATATACCAGCATTTTTGGTAAGTTACGTACGAAAGTACCGAAATCTAAATACGTATAATAAATGAAACTAAAAAAAATTACTCAAAAACGTGAGCGACAGAAAATAAACTATAGCATATGACTATGTGTACATATATAGTACATCGTCTTTGGTTTAAGGTGTGTAG
Organism: Tenthredo notha; assembly: GCA_914767705.2. NCBI lineage: Eukaryota > Metazoa > Arthropoda > Insecta > Hymenoptera > Tenthredinidae > Tenthredo > Tenthredo notha. The sequence goes on along the minus strand of OU611911.1, from coordinate 14,063,021 downwards.
GGTAGACTGGGTACGGTTAAGACACAGGGTCGGTTGAGACAACGCTAATAACTCAAAAACTAATAGAGATAGTAAAGTAAATAAAGCCGCTTCTTTTTGTCCTTGTACACCCCCCCCCCCCCCCCCCCCCCCCCACTATCGCCATTAGTTTTTGAGATATTAGCGTTGTATCAACGCACCCCGTGTTTCAACCGTACCCAGTCTACTTCACTGCAATATATAGCGATTGCGGAGCTTCAACATTCCCGATTTACGGCAGCCAATGGGTTTCTTCGCAGTCGAAGGTACCTGCTTTTGCGTAGGTCATAAATCTTGTAAGATAAGTACCGCCACATTTTTGACATTCGGATGGCCCGCTGTCTACCGGTCACCCCCGCTTCCGTTAGTTTGTGGAACAGGCAGTCTGCAAATAAGCAAATGGTGACGTATGTAACGCTGCTTCTGACTCGATATGCTGTACTATCCGGCGAATCAATGAAGCGTGCATACCGTGAGAAAACATGGAAAGAGATAGAGTTTATAATAAAATATCGAATCTTTGTCTTTTCTCGAGCGTTGTTCGCACAGAACAATTCGACGCCCGGTACGAATAAGAGCACATTTCAGATTCCGGGTGAAAAAGAGCACGTTTCAGATTGAGAATGAAAAAGAGCATATTTCAGGTTGACCCGAATATTAGCACATTTCAGGTTGACTCGAATACGTTAGCACGTTTCAGATTCACTCGAAAACCAGTACGATTCAAGTCGCAGCGAATATCAGCAAGTGTTAGCGAGGTTCATTATAAAATTAAGAGTTCACAATTATACACAAAAACTCGATTCCATTTTATCATTTACGCTTGTACTGATTCATGAACTGAATGATTACAAAACTGTTGACAGCTCTGTTGACGCCTGCATTGAGCAGCTCACACATCGACGAGAGGGTTTTATATTTATTACGTGGGAAATAAAACCCAATCCACCCAATCGTCGATGTTTGAGCATGCAGTTAATAAATCAGTACAAGCGTAAATGATAAAATGGAATCGAGTTCTTGTGTATAATTGTGAACTCCTAATTTTATAATGAACCTCCATAACACTTGCTAATATTCGCTTCGACTTGAATCGTGCTGGTTTTCGAGTGAATCTGAAACGTGCTAGTATTCGAGTCAACCTGAAATGTGCTAGTATTCGAGTCAACCTGAAACGTGCTAATATTCAGGTCAACCTGAAATGTGCTCTTTTTCATTCTCAATCTGAAACGTGCTCTTTTTCATCCTGAATTTGAAACGTGCTCTTTTTTACCCGGAATCTGAAATGTGCTCTTATTCGTATCGGGCGTCGATATGAAGTTTGCAAACCTCTGCACCTAACCTTTAACTCTTTCGTGTTTTTCGGGCGTTAATTCCGTACGTGGTGGTTCTCCGTCTTGTAAATGACGGCTGGCTTGCCGAGCGTTTAAGCAACGTTTTGCCAGCTCGTCTTCCCCCCAAAGGATCACAGCGACGTCCTTCACGAACCTGGAGTCTGGTCTGTGTAACATGACTTCCCATGTGTCACGATTAATTTCGACGCCTTTGTAAATCTCTACCTGCGAAATTAATTACATGCATCAATTATTTCATAACCAGTTAACCAGTGCGGTTACCATTGATATTACGCAGGCAAATACGATTTGATGTTAAAGTTAGTCGATTCTAAAACATGGTACTTGCCATTTCCTGTGGAATGTTCGCACGGCTACGGACCGTCTCCGTTGGGTTATACAGTCGACAGGAACGCTCTTGTTGCCTACCATGAGCAGCCATCCGAGGCGTCAATGCGGCTATGGCACGGCGGTGATGGGCAATGGCGGGCAACTGATTTTTCGTCGTTACCGGGGAATGGCGTCTAGACCGATGACCCAGTCGAGACTTGTTGCACACAGGTGTATGACACCGGGTACTTCGCGATGACGTGTGGCTACGAGGCATACCGGGCGTCTCTGGAGTTGGCACACGTCGCGATGACGTGCGACTACTAAGCGTACGAGGCGTCTCGGGAGTTGGCACACGTCGCGATGACGTGTGACTACGAAGCGTACGAGGCGTCTCGGGAGTTGGCACACGTCGCAAGCTGTCGATCGGTACGTCGTCCCCGCGTGAACTTTTATTTTTACAAGAGTTTCCCTGACGTTCGCTGCTACGGTCGTCGAACAATCGTCTCCTGACAATTGCAGTCGATTTTTGGACGACCGCATTACATATTTTCTTATTGATGACCGTCTCCTCGGAATCAGATCGTTGCATCGAAAGTGGATCTGCTAGGCATAGAGAACACATGTGACGTAAACTGAACGTGTTTGATGTTGACCGGTTCAAGGCCACGCATATTTTCGACAAATGCGAATCTAGATAAGAACCGCTTGATTCGTCGGAAGCACCCCTAGTGTATCTCGCCCCGATAAAGATTTTGACTCGCTGTATTATCGATATTGATTTTGAAGGGCTAGACATCGCTAAATTCAGCTAAAAAAAAAAGAAAAACAGCTATCGATATCTTTATCAGGACGAGATTCGTTCAGAGGCCACTAGGTGCGCTATCGACGAATCAAGCGGCTCTCATCCAGATTCGCATTCGTCGAAAACATGTGTGGCCTTGAACCGGTCAACATCAAACACGTTTAGTGTACTAGATACTAAAACGTTCCCGTGAAACAATCGAAGTCAGTCACCGCCTACTCGACACTACCCAAGTTTTTCGACCGAGGCTGGCCATCCTCTTTTAAATTTTGAAGTTTCAAAGGCTGTAAAATGATTGCTTAAATAGAATAAATGTTTCACGGAAACCTCTTATTGAACATTGCGATAGGTATAGTAATATTCTGCGAGAGCCAATCGAGTACACGATGTCATGCAATACAAGAAATACAGTTCACAGATTCTGACCGTCAGCGTTTTCATCCCCTTCGGATGTTTCCGCGAAGTCTGGCCTGGCATGCACGAACTTCTTGTATTTATTAATGACGTCCAAGTGTGCTTCCCTCATCGCGACATCTTTGGGCCCAGGATTAATCTTCCGCCTGATCACCTGTAGCAACGTCACAATACGAGTAAAACAATTTCCATAATTACGCTCGAAACGCTCTATGCGCGTTCTTGAAAGATCAGGAAAGTGGATTCGTGGGCTCCTTAGTCTATTGCATAAGTACAAAGAGGGTAGCATGGAAATAATTTTGGAACATTGTGAAAAGATCAAACACAACTGCTAGGAGAGTATCGCACCTCCAGTCATAGATCTTGACCAAACTGGGAGGGGGTGTCTTCTTGTGCGAAAATATGAAGTACCCACTAAATAACCCTCCGGAATGGGCCTTCATAATCAATCAATTTACCTAAATATACAATAGAAATCAGCGTTACACGTGGTTGGAATATTCCTGTTTGAATTTCTGGTTTTCAAACATTTTTTCCAAAACGATGGAAAAAAAGTCTGACAATCAAAAATTTCTATGTCTAAAACTTAAACTCATGAAATATTATTGGTTTGGCCCTAAATTACATTCATACAGAATACATCCTCCCTAGTTTAAAGAATTTCATCCAACGCAGCAACCTGTACCCTACGACAACTGCTTTCTCTTCCGTGGACTGAATTTATGTTTAACGGAGGAAATACAATCTGGCAAAATCATGAACTAGTATCGAAATAGCACTCATCAACTGTAGAAAAACTGAGTCACTAGAATGTCTTCTCAGAGCGTAGCAGTGATTTGAAAAAAATTATTCTAAAGGTGTATGTACCCCCTTAACTAAGTTATGTTTAACCGTTCTAGAATGCTACGAGGATCGAAGGACGCAAATAAATTTCAGTTCATTTCAGCCGCATATTCAGTCACCATTTATATAGCTTTACGAACTGATGCGATAGCTATTTAAATATCGACTCCAAAATACGAGTCAAACGGTTACGTATCCTATTCTTGGGTCCGTCTCACCTGACTCGTTGTATTCGCTGTACTCCGAGCTTTTGATTTTCGTTTGCGGCCGGCCGGCGAACTGTCCCCCTCTGACGAACGGCTCATATATTTTAAGTTGGGTAATTTCACGCGGCAGGTTCCTTGTTTCTGCTGCACTGCGAACTCGCTATCTGTAATACACAGAATATCAGCATGTTTTGCATCGTGGAAGAATTAGGGCGGTGGTATTTCATACAATCTTTTTGCAGGTAATATATAGTATATTATATGTAAACTTTGGTAATTTCATGCGACACCTTACTTGTCAGGTAACAAACATTACAATATAAGACTATATCCACAGAGATATAGGCTATCTAAACTGAAAAAAATATAAGGACTATAATCACAGAAATTCCCACACGTTATTCTTCTTCACCTCGGCTGATGTTTCCTGTGCGTAATCAGTCGGTGTACATGATTTCACAAATACAGTTAGTTAGATGAAAAAAAATAGATACTCATATACTACATGGCATCAACTATGGCGGGACGTTTTTTTGTTTTTCGTCTCAGGTTACTCGACAAAAAAATTCTGAACTTATTTGCACTTCTGGAAGTAACAATAGGAAGTAACTTCTGTAAGTAACGAAGAGAACTGAAAGAGAAGGTGAAAAGAAAAAGGCAAAGAATGGAAGAGATAAAAAGTCATGGTAGGAGAAATAATGGATGAGTTTAAGAGTATAAGGCTAAAAGTAAGAAGTATACCGAAGGAAGAAAAAGAGAGTAGAAGGAAGTACGAGGAAAGGAGAGAGATCGAAAGAAGGGAAACAGAAGAAATGAAAGAAAGGAATGATGAAAAGGAAAAGGATTCAACAGTAGTAAATAAAGCCAAAGGAAAAGAAGAAGGAACGAGGGAAATAAAGAGACTAAAGGTAGAGAGTCTAGAAGAGTGAGAAAACAGCAAAGGAAAGGAATAAAAAAATGTGGTGATAAAAGGGATTATCGGGGTAATGGATTGGAAAGTAGTGGTGAAAGAAACAGTGGAGGAGGCGGCAGGAAAGAAGATACATATAGAGAGAGAGAGACAGATAGATAGATGTTTATGAGAGTGAGATAGAAAGTGGGAGAGCGGAACGAGCGGAGACGGCAACGAAGCTGGGTAGTGATAGTGAATCTGTGGAGTGAGGAAGAGAAGGAGGACGGGCTGAAAGGAAAGAAAGCAGTTGAAAAAAGGCACCAAATAACAATAAATGAAAAGAGAGAGAGCTAAGGAGGAGAGAAGAGGAAATTCAGATGGTTTTTCTACCTCATTATTATAGAATACCTGTACTGTATACAATTTGTTGTCTCGCGCCGTACCCCCCCCCCCCCCCCCCCCCCCCCCCCCCGAGATTCTCTTTGACTGTATACATTCCACACAGGCACAGACTTGCATACACGACACGCCGGCACGTGTATGATGTATACACGTATGTATACTCGTGCGCTGTATATATACTATAGTAATTATAATATTTGTTCATTGCGAATGACGTATAGCCGGTTTTACCAACGAAGAATAACTTTATCTCTTATTCATTGAAAACAAGAGACTATGTTACATTCTATTTGCGACTTTAATTCGACGAATAAAGTTCTTCTATGAATGAGACGTTATTCGACGTTGATGAAACCGGCCAGTAATGAGTCCGGAATCTGTACAAATTATAATTATGTACTTACCACCCAGCAATAGCACGTATGCTTTCAGCAACAAGTCGTTCGTGTCAGGCCCCTGCCCACTAAACCACACTTTATACCTTAGTTTCTTCTCGAAATCCGTGTCACTTTTCGGGTGAAAATCTACCACCAACTCTACGGGTACAATTTTTTTGACACGATTACTCGTAAAATAAACGAGAGCGTGAGTTATTTTCTGAGAAGCTATCGAAGCCATTGTATGATAGCGAACCGACGTCCCGTCGACCGTTGAACCGCTGCCCGTACTCACGTGTGCCTCGGTGTGCTTCGCCATGTGGGATCCGAGAGCTACCGTTGCCGAAATTACGCTCGTCTCACGGGGCGCATGCGTGTGCGCCTCGCCCGGGTATGAGTATATGCGGAGAAGTGACGTCACGCCGACAGTATGCATCGGCTTCAATGCGTTCAGGAACACGGACACAGTTTGAAAGTTATAACGTCAACCGGCGTCGATACCGCGCCATAAATATATATATATGCATATTATATACTTTTAAGAAGTGGCACATGGCACTGTAAGGCGCCAAATAAAGGGGAAGAAGAATAAGCGGTCACTGCCAACTCGAGAATGATTAAATAAATGTGTGAATGAATAATTAAATAAATGTGTGAATAAATAATTGAACAAATAAGTGTATAAATAATTAAATAAATAAATAAATAAATTTAATTATTGATTTATTGATTTATACATTTATTTATCCAATTATTCAGTCACCATTCATATGTTCATTTGATTATTTATTTATACATTTATTTTTTTATTCATTTATTTAATTATTTATTAATCTATTCATTAATTTATTCATACATTTATTCAATCATTTTACGGCCTTTGACAGTTCAAAATTAAAAAGGGGATGGCCAGCCTGCGAGAAACAGTCGAAAAACTTGGGTATATATACATATAAATACATCACACGAACGGAAATGTGTGACACGCTTCGAGCTAGGCGGCCATACTATCTTGCGTACGTTTTCGTTGTGCGGCTATTACGTGAGTAAAACGAAGATTCTGAAGAGTCTGTCGTCGCTGAGTTTGCTGTAAGAAACACCCATAAGTCTGTGCAACGTGAGGGGCTATTCGGACGTGGTGAGCAGTACAGATATTTGCAGAATCGATGAAAACGTAAGTACACGCAATCCTCAGCTCTACGCGAGGTTATGATAGTACAATGATATATACGCAGCATGCGATTAACAACTCATAATCAGCACTTGACATAGTAATTCGTTGTTAAAAATGATTGAAAAATTAGCTTAGCCGATTTTATATGAAACGTATAGGTATACTTCGTTGTTATTATCGTAAAATCAGGCAATCAGAACCGGTTCCTGGACCCTGATTCTAGAAATTTATCGAATCGTTTCACGGGCGGTATACACTGTTTGGACCAATCGGAGAACAGCGTTAAACGGAAAGTCGGCCGATACGCCTGTGATACAGTTGGATACGTTTCTAGAATCAGGGTCCTGAACGAGCACGTGTCGTTGCAAGGCGCGCTCAAGCCCATGACACAAGAAAATCCGTGCGCCGTAAGACACATCACCTACAGGCCGGTCGGTCACGTACACCAAGCGCCGACCAATCACATGCGCGTGTAGGTGACCGACCGGCCTGTAGGTGATGCGTCTTACGGCGCACGGCTTTTCTTGTGCCATCGGCTTTAGCTGTGTGTGCCAAGCACACGGCAAGCGCACCTCTCATCGATACGCGCCAGTTTGTAAACCGGTCATGATGCCTGAGAATCAAATAATGTTGACGAGAAAAGTATGCGTATTAGGGTGGGCCAAAAAAAAAGATTAATTTTTTTTTTCTTAGTTACCGTGAAAATATTGTTCAGGACGACGAAAAAAAAATTCTGTGAAAATTCGAGCTCTTAATATTAATATTTAGAGGTCGCTCATCGTGATTTTTGATTTCCCATTTAAATAACACGGGAAATGTTTTTTTTTTTTATTTGGAATATTATTCCGTTCCAACGAATCATCGTGTTGTAAAAATCAATACATATTCTTGTAGGAAATCAAACGATCTCCAAAAAAGGTCCTATATGATTTTTCGCTAATATAAGTCGACTCGTTTGAAAGTTATTCAGGGTTAAAAGTGAATTTTGACCGTTAATAACTCTCAAACGAGTCGACTCAGCGAAAAATCAAATGGGACCTTTTTTGGAGATCGTTCAATTTCCTACAAGAATATATATTGATTTTTACAACACGCTGATTCGTTGGAACGGAATAATATTCCGAATAAAAAAAAAAAAAATTCCTGTGTTATTTAAATGGGAAATCAAAAATCACGATGAGCGACCTCTTAATAATAATATTAAGAGCTCAAATTTGTACAGGATTTTTTTTTCGTCATCCTGAACAATATTTTCATGGTAACTAAGAAAAAAAAAATTAGTCTTTTTCTTTGGCCCACCCTAATGCGTATTATAGAAAAATGGGTAAGGAAATTTCTATAAAAATGTTCACAACTCATTAGCCTGTAGGTACATACAATGCTCCGCACGATTTATGTAAAATTCAATTATTTTATTTTGCGTAAAAATTACTGTCGACAAATTGGCCACAAAATTAATGCTAATGAAAAACATAGAAAAATTGATCAATATCGCAGCAACCTGTAAATTGTTTTATTTTATATCATCACGGGAAGTCTCATCACAATTGTGATCAAGATGCAATTACAGTAAAATGAAAATGAAATAATTGGGGTACTCCATGTTGTCTCGATGAAGATCTGACTGCGATGTTTAAGATCAGCTCCTTAATTTCTTATATGAAAGTACTTCTCGAAGAACACCCAAATTTTTATAATTTTAATCAACCTTTCGTTTTTGAGATATCATTTGTCCAAATTTGTAAAAAATTTACCATTTCCTGCAATCTGAGAAAAAACTCGGAGTAATCTGATAATATCTAATCAAAATTTGGATCACTATTGGAGGATACAGCTTGCATCACAGCGAACGTTTAATTTCAAATAAAATGAAAATGCACGTATTATGTAATTATTTTAATCTATTCTTGATATAAAATGAATAAAATAGTCAACATTATGGATAGAAATAAATGTATTATGAGAATTACAGGGTGATAAATATATCACAACATTATGAACAGATATGATTATTGTGTGAACTATTATTATATTCTTACCTATACATATCATACGTATCAACATATCAATATACAGGTTGAATATCTAACGTCCGAACACTCGGAGCATCGTTAAGGTGAAGTGAAAGGTTTGTCAGAACCTCGAAAACGGAAAACAATAGTTCTCCGAAACTACTGAACCGATCGGAATGAAACTTTGAGGGATTACACATAATTGTGGCAGAAAGTGGCTGATTATTTCAGTTTTCCAAAATTTGACAAAAATTTTGACAGATTGACGTACCGACCACATAAATCGCGAGATTATTCATTGTCGCCGTAGATAATCGCATTTTCCGGATAATTAGCCACTCCGCAATGAAATACCAAACACTTTGAGCCTAATCCCGTGTCATTTGATGAAGAAATGGGTGAGAACAATTGTTTTTCCGTTACTCAAAACTAAAAAACCGACATTCAGTTGAGATCACTACCCGTATCGACATTTAGTTGAGATCACAGTACCCTGTACCGAAATTGCGGCCAGTTTACTTGCAAACCGAGCAGCGGCGCTAGTGAAAGTTTCCTATGTCGTCACTTTACGTAAGATGTTGGCTCCCGCCGCTCCCGCTTGACGGCGCTTTACAAAAAACACAGAAATTCGATATCGGATCGCACACGGCTAACCTCACCCGACTAACAGCTAACCTAAAATACGAACAAACGATAGGTAGAATCGTGTTCGGACTTTGCGTTACGAGAAAACATTATTGCTTGTTTATTTATTGTACTCCGCTCTTTCATACTAATGTTTCGGAAAATGAGTAACGTGTATGAACATCAATATCGGATCCCAGACGTCATAAGCTCACTCGTCTGACAGCTAACCTGAAACTCGAATATAGGATAGACAAAATTGTATGTGAAAGTCGGGGTTCATTCAGCTCGTTCATTTAGTTCATCCATATTTTTCAATCCGCTGGATTTGTTGGAAACATATGCACAAATAAATTCGAATAACAGATACAAGATCCCCGACGTCATAATCTCAAATTTCTGGCAGCTAGCCTACAAGCCAAACATAGGAAATGAGATCTTATTTCAGACTTAGGGTTGTGGAGGGATCGATTTCTTGGTCGAAAATCTGAATAACAAAAATATATTCAAATTCCGCATACAAGCAGACCAGACATAACCTCACTCGACTGACAACTAGCATAGCATAGAAGTGTTCGTTTCAAAGTCGAGGTTATGGAGGGATCGATTTGTTAGCTGAAAATCGAAATATTCTTTGTCATTTTTTCCTTTTATTAAAATCTAAATAATAAAAATACATCGAAGTGATCTATGCTAGCAGACGAGACATAACCTCACACTTTTGACAGCTAGCCTGACATAGGAATTTATTTCTGATTTGAGGTTAGGGAGCTATCGATCTGTTGGACAAAGATCTGAATAATAAAAATACATTGGAGTGACGTATGCTAGCAGACGAGACATAACCTCACACTTTTGACAGCCAGCCTGACATATGAATTCATTTCAGAGTTGAGGTTAGGGAGTTATCGATTTGTCGGACAACAATCTGAATAATAAGAATACATTGTTGAAGTGACGTATGCTAGCAGACGAGACATAACCTCACACTTTTGACAGCTAGCCGAACATAGGAATTTATTTCTGATTTGAGGTTAGGGAGCTATCGATTTGTTGGACAACAATCTGAATAATAAGAATACATTGTTGAAGTGACGTATGCTAGCAGACGATTCATAACCTCACACTTTTGACAACCAGCCTGACATATGAATTTATTTCAAAGTTGAGGTTAGGGAGCTATCGATTTGTTGGACAACAATCTGAATAATAAGAATACATTGTTGAAGTGACGTAGTCACGTATGCTAGCAGACGAGACATAACCTCACACTTTTGACAGCTAGCCTGACATAGGAATTTATTTCTGATTTGAGGTTAGGGAGCTATCGATCTGTTGGACGAAGATCTGAATAATAAAAATACATTGAAGTGACGTATGCTAGCAGACGATACATACCCTCACACTTTTGACAGCTAGCCTGACATGGGAATTTATTTCTGATTTGAGGTTAGGGAGCTATCGATCTGTTGGACAACAATCTGAATAATAAGAATACATCGAACAGACGTATGCTAGCAGACGATACATAACCTCACACTTTTGACAGCTAGCCGAACATAGGAATTTATTTCTGATTTGAGGTTAGGGAGCTATCGATCTGTTGGACAAAGATCTGAATAATAAAAATACATTGAAGTGACGTTTGCTAGCAGACGATTCATAACCTCACACTTTTGACAGCCAGCCTGACATATGAATTTATTTCAAAGTTGAGGTTAGGGAGCTATCGATTTGTTGGACAACAATCTGAATAATAAGAATACATTGTTGAAGTGACGTATGCCAGCAGACGAGCAGACGAGCCAGCAGACGAGAAAAAAGATAAATGCTACCGTACGATGTACGATACCTACGATGATTCCAAACATCAAGAACAAATAGTGTTATAACGTGTAATCGTGAAATAATTTCTCAGAAATATCGTTTTTTTTTTTACACTTGGAAATGTACTATAATTTTGTCCTGGGTACGATAATTTTTACGCCCCTGGTATGATCAGCGCCACCTTTCAGGTTGGCAACGCTGATGACAGCCGGTACTAGAATCATGGAAACACGAGATAACTCAAGATTCGTTGTTGGAAATCGCGTTCGGTACAACGACCATGATATAACTGTCGGAAAATCATTAAATGACAGGTATCCGCGAACTACAGGTGCGCGAGTACACCTCGCTATTATTGCCAACAATTTCATTTATATTCACAAGCGTGATTCTAGTAAACTCCTTCCTAACCTCAAACATGAGTGCCAATACGAAACTGAGATTTTTTTTTCGATATGTAGAGTAGTGTTCGATATGATTCTGACGGAATTATGTATTGGGTTGTGGCCTACATTAAAATGTTGATTGATCAACTTCGAGCCAAACTTTGGCTGCTTGTCTGCTCTACTAATGGTCGATGGACACCTAACGAATACAGGTTATCGATTTATAGATTATATACCTAGTCATAGATCCTGCATAAAGAAATGTTTTTCTTGCAGTGTCTCCTATGGAGAGCAACTCGACTATTTGTCGATAGAATCCAAACGGATTTAGAATATTGATTTATAGATTATATACCTAGTTATAGAACCTGTATAAATTAATATTTTTTTTTCAGCCTCTCCTATGGAGAGCGACTCGACTATTTGTCGATAGAATCCAAACGGATTTAGAATATTGATTTATAGATTATATACCTAGTTATAGAACCTGCATAAAGAAATGTTTTTCTTGCAGTGTCTCCTATGGAGAGTGACTCGACTATTTGTCGATAGAATCCAAACGGATTGAATACATTATAGTGAACTAGTTTCACTCTTATCAACCGCTCTGCACAAGAGCGAGGGAAACAACTAAGGTTTGCTTGTCATACCGATGGGGTTTCGAAACAGGGATTTTTTTCTGTATTTATTAAACATGTCTAATTTCATGTTATAAATATAGTAAACTAGTTTTACTTTTATTAACCGCTCTGCACAAGAGCGAGGGGAACAATCAACCGCTCTGCACAAGAGCGAGGGGAACAACCAAGGTTTGCTTGTCACACCGATGGGGTTTTCGAACTGGGATTTGCTCTGTATATATGAATCATGTCTAATTTCATGTTATAAATATAGTGAACTAGTTTTACTTTATCAACCGCTCTGCACAAGAGCGAGGGAAACAACCAAGGTTTGCTTGTCATACCGATGGGGTTTCGAAACAGGGATTTTCTCTGTATTTATTAATGATGTCTCTCCAGCGGAGAGCCACTCGACTGATTGTCGAAGGAATCCTAACGGATTAAATAGATTACAGTGAATTAGTTTTCACGCATATCTTTCGCTCTGCACCAGAGCGAGGGACAACTACGGTTGCTTGTCATACCGATAAGAATTCTGACCAGGAATTTTCTCTGAATTCATCATGTCTAACTCTTTGTTAGAAATATCATAGTTGATTAGTTTCAACTTTTATCAATCGCTCTGCACCAGAGCGAGAACAGGCCACTTCTGTTGCTTTACACTGCGACGTTTGTCCAACTCAGTGTTAGTACACATGATGTACATAAATAATGCTCGATTTGTTCGGGTTAATATTTGATGCAATTATTTGCATGCCTTGCAGTGTTTATAAACACTGCCGCGAAATAATCGCGAGCATTAGAGTAGGTATATACTGGCGTAGCAAGCATCGGAAGATGCGAGCTGCGCCATACAGCGGTAGGCAGAGGTACCAAACGTACGGTAACTGCGCCATCTAGCGGTGGCCAGAGGTACCAAACGTTCGGTATCTCTGTTTTACCGCGGTGAAAGGCACCCGGCCGTGGCCTTGAAACGTTTCACTTCACCTTAAGGTTGCCACCAGTAAAAGTGATCAATTGTTATATTGGTTTCGGGCACTCTTATTCGGTGAAATTGGAAAACAATTGCCGGCGCTGGACTCTTTGCCACCTCAATGCTACTTTAAGGTGGTTCTTCCCCTACAGTCCCACCAAACGTGGGTTTCAGACAAGATTTTGAATACTTCTCGATGGGGAAAAAATCTGAAAAAAATCAAGCATGTAGGAGATCCTCGGGAGATTGATTTTGCATAATAATAATTCAAAAAAGTTATTAACAAATCGATGGAAAAAGAAACTGTTCAAGAAATTAGCCGGTGACCCAACTTTTTTTTCAGGTGAAAATGATTTGTCAATTTTACTGAATACGTATGAATTTTTTGAGAATTTTGGTAACTTTTTGAAAATTGCGTTTTTTCATACCTGACAAACCTCAATTTTCAAAAAGTTACCAAAATTCTCAAAAAATTCATACGTATTCAGTAAAATTGAAAAATCATTTTCACCTGAAAAAAAAGTTGGGTCACCGGCTAATTTCTTGAACAGTTTTTTTTTCCATCGATTTGTTAATAACTTTTTCGAATTATTATTATGCAAAATCAATCTCCCGAGGATCTCCTACATGCTTGATTTTTTTCAGATTTTTTCCCCATCGAGAAGTATTCAAAATCTTGTCTGAAACCCATGTTTGGTGGGACTGTAGGGGAAGAACCACCTTAAGTGTTTAGACGTTAGAAATTCATCCTGTATACGTATAAATACAATAATGATTCAGACAGTAATTATATCTGTCAATATTGTTGTAATATATTTATCATCCTGTAATTTTCATGATTATTTTTTTTTCGACCCATAATGTTGACGATATTGGACTTAATATTATGTGCAATATGTCATTTTCTTTGAAATCCAACTTTTGCTGTGATGAAACCTCTATGCTCCAATAGTAAACCAAATTTTGGTTAGATTTCATCACATTACTCTGAGTTTTTTCAGATTTTAGACAATAGTAAATTTTTTACAAATTTGGACAAATGATATCTCAAAAATGGAAGGTTGATTAAAATTGAAAAAATTTGGGTGTTTTCCTAGAAGTACTTTCATATAAGAAGTAAAAGAGCAGATCTCAGACATCGCCATCGGGTCTTGATCCAGACGTCATGGAATGCCCCAATTACTTTTTAAAGTCTGAATGCTCAGTAATAAATGTCTAAAATTTCAGTTTCATTCGCGAGTAGCGAGTTGTGTAAGTACTTGGCATTACACTTTTCATTTCGCGATGACTGCCGGGCGCGAAACTAGGAAAAAGTACAAGAGATACCTAGACAGAGATTTGCCGGATCAAGAAGTGCCTGCGTCATCCTGGTATCGTTATCGGAAACAACGTCGAGATGCAATGGTACATATGAAGATGCATACGTCTGACTTTATGACAGGATATTATATTAATAGCTGCAAATCTTTTGCTCGCATTGTATTTAGGGAGCGGGCAGTGATCGCTTTAACTGCAGCCACCCGTGCAACTTGCATGTAGCGGACAACAACGCTACCGCTGCGGATCCTCCTGTCGTGGAAGATGCTGATCGGGCGAACGAATTATTGAAGGTAATGCACGAGTTATTCTCGATGTTGATATTACGTGCATATTATCACCAGAAATTCGTTGAGTTGCTCCATGTATCGACTACTCCCTTTATGCTATTGCTCTGTATATAGGTCGACCCATCTTGTGAACTACAATGGGCACAAAATCCAGCTGTTTTTAACGTGATCTGCAGTTTGACTGAAGACATCGATTCTATGGAAAACGAAGGCTTTAACCTACTTGATGCGGTACTACCCATGGGTCAATGTTATTGTGTCGTTTATGACTTACTTCTAACCTGATCAGTATTATGTCAAAGTGCAGCGATCTAGCTGAGCAATGAACTTTCAGTATTCACATGTACTATGTCGTCGACGCTTTGTTCGGGATTTTTAATTCAGGGAATATATTGCAGAGACAAAACACCAACATTCTCCACGGAAGTCTGCATGAATCGGACGACGCGGAATCTCTAACGGAAGTCACAGACGACGAAAACGACCCTGTATCGCACGAAGAAGACCAACCGGAACAAAACGCATTTTGGAAACGTTATTCTTCACTCACCGAAGCGATACAAAGCGATACACTCCGAAACTGTATTACGAAGCCTGTCGACAAAACAATTGGCGAAGTGGTTTTAATGGTCCTCAAGTATATTCTTGTGCATGCACTATCTCTGACACAAGCAACGGATTTGTTTGTACTGATAAATTCTATTTTTTCTGAGCCCCTATTACCAGATAGCCGGTATTTGATAGACAAATTGTTTTTCCCGAAAAGTGACATGACATTGAACGCAACGTGCTCCAAGTGCGGTTCCTATTTGGGCAGCTTCGACCGCAAAGATCGTCATTTGAAATGTCAACGTTGCAATACTGTTGTTGATGTAAACGATAACGCGTTCAAAGACTTTTTCCTCACGCTAGATGTCGCGTCTCCACTCGCGAAATTAATTGAATCAAATACTGATTATTACAATGACGTTTTGCATAACAGATTCCATACTGACGGTTTCATACGTGACATTTACGACGGTAGGAGGTACCGGGCGTTTGTCGACAGTTTAAGCGATGCAGACAGATACAGTTACGCAACGGTAACGTTTAACACAGACGGAGCTCCTTTATTTGAAAGCTCGACTTACTCTATTTGGCCGCTTTTTCTTATGCTAAACGAGATTCCATTTAGAGTCCGTACCACAGAATTAATACTCGCAGGGCTGTGGTTTGGCAAAGATAAACCGACGATGACAGTATTCCTTGAACCGTTTGTTGAACACATGAACGACCTTTCGAATAACGGTGTCGAGTGTACTCTTAATAATGAGAAGAAATTAATCAAAGTTTTCACACTAGTTTGCTGCGTGGACGCTGTTGCGCGCGCTCCGGTTCATGGTTTCACACAGTTCAACGGATCTTACGGCTGCGGTCAGTGTCTCCACCCAGGCGAATGGGTGAGAAATTGTCCTACTAATCCGAGATCCGGAAATATTAAATATCCGCTTTTGAACATAGTGCCTAAGGATAGGAATGTTGAGGACACGGTTAAACACATGACCGAAGCCGTACGGAGTGGTAGAACTATTTTTGGCATTAAATTCCCGTCGCAATTAATCAATTTGATAGGCTACGATATTATTCATGGCAACGTGGTAGACTCTTTGCACTGTAGCTCTGGTATCGCAAAACAATTCGCGACAATGTGGTTCGGCACAAAAAAAAAGGGGGGTTTGCTATCTCGATCTGCGATGCAAAAAATCGATCTTTTGATGAGGTCTGTTAAAGCGCCAAACCAGCTCGTCAGACTTGCTCGTCCTTTTTGTGAAAGGGAATTCTGGAAAGCCAGGGAATGGGAGAACTGGATTATGTTTTACAGTATGGTGTTTCTCCGAGGTATATTACCAGATGACCTACTGATGCATTGGGCTTTGTTTGTGGAAGGGTTTTACCTATTGTCGAAAGGCGAATCAACGTTGTGCGAGGTGTCTAGGGCAGAACATTTGCTACGTGAATTCGTTGGCAAGTGCGAAATTCTGTACGGTAAACCCGCCATGACATTCAATGTCCATTCACTCGTGCACTTAGCAAAGACTGTGGCAGATTGGGGACCACTGTGGTCCCACAATGCTTATGCATTCGAGGCCGGGAATGGATATTTACTCAAAGTTATTCACGCAGCGAAGGGGGTGTACCAGCAGATAGGCCGCCGAATCCAATTCAAGTATAGCTTCATCACGTTGAAAGAGCACGTTTTCACATTTGCAGCATACGGTGTGAAACGTTATTGCGAAACCCTTGGTACCTCGACGGCAAAACAGACGTTTCGTTCGATGAAAACTCGCTATTTTGGTTCGGTATCAAGACCTGGTGAAAATTGGTCACGCATATTAAATCTCGGAGAACAGTCTTTTTGTTATAGTAAAATTGTGAAAAACGGTTGTTTGTATCTTTCCGCGCAACGATCCAACAAACGTTCCAACAACTCATACGCCATAATAAGGAACAGGTCTTATGTAAAAATACTTCACTTTATAATAGACTCTGCGAACCAAAAGGAATACACTATCGTTCAAGCTGTACGGACAACAAATGCCTACCACGCATGTACTGATATGTTGAAAGAAATTGTTGCCGTTGAGGATGAGAAAACAGCTATCCTGACGAGCGACATCACGAAAATATGCGTTCATATGCAAAACAACAATACAGAATACCTTTGCGCAGTCCCGAACCTATGCTATTATTAGAAAAATAAAACTAGATATGTGTGAATCTATATATATATGAGGTATTCCATACTAACCCGACCAATGATTTTCCCTCACCATTTTTGATTTGGTTTATAATTTTTGTCTGCGGTTACTCCAACTCTAACACCCACGTTTACAAAATAATTTTTTCCTGAATGAGCAAAATAAATATAAGGAAAAGAGTTTCCATTTCCGAATGGGGGTCAAAATGATCGTCTTCGAAAAACAGAATTTTTGAGATTTTTTTCAAACAAATCGAAGGTGTCTCACTGTTTGAATTTTCAAAAATTCGTGAATAAATAACGGTTCATGTAAAAAATCTGAAAACATTCATGAGTGGGCGTTACAGTTGGAGTAACCGTTGCAAAAATGATAAACCAAATCGAAAATGGTGAGGGAAAATCTTTGGTCGGGTTGATATGGAATACCTCATATGCAAAAGGGTGTCCAGTTATCATGGAAATTCTGTAGTCATTAAATTGTCATGTAATTGGGTACTGCGTAGGAAAAACCTGCGATTGTCATAAAATTTCATTTACATACGTTACTGGACACCCTGATGTTATCTGATTGTATATAATGTTGGTTCCTACGACATTCTCGAACTACCGGACGTAACTATGATTGGTCAAGTTTCCGATTTTATAGCTTTAAGAGTTCGTGATATGTATATCTACTGATACTGTACCGATATAAAAACAAATACTTTTGAGGTGTGCATCTATACAGGGTGATCCAGAATGCGGTATCTTCCTTACACCGGTGGATTCCTTATAAAAATCTAAGACCAAAATTATTTATCCTAAAATGTGGAAAGCCAAGCCGTTTTCAGGTAGGAGCCTAGGATGAATAATTTTGGTCTTAGATTTTTACAAGGGATCCACCGGTTTAAGGAAAGTACCGCATTCTGGACCATCCTGTATAATGTTATTCTATAGGCCGTATTCATAGTCAGGTCTTATGTTCAAGATTGTCTTAAAAACAGCTCTTGGCCAATCGAGTCGAGTCTAGAGCTGTTCTTAAGACGATCTTGAGAATAAGACCTGTCTATGAATACCGCCCCATGTATTGGTTCCTACCATATATATTCTCGAACTACGGACGTAACTATATGATTCGTCAAGTCTCCGATTTAATAACGATTAAATTTGAGAGTTTGTGATATTTGTATCTATTGATACTGTACTGATGTAAAAAAGAAAAAAATAGGTAAATAACCACTATTTAATTGTTTCAAAGACCAATCAATAAAGGCCGTCAACAATAATCCATGTATCAACTGTTCAATTTATTCATATTTTAATAAGACCCTACACTTGGACTATTAAAGTCGGGTTTCCCGAATCGTCTAAACGCCGTTATAGTGACATACGTCGTAATTGACGTCATACGTTGTCATAAACGACGTCGTACGTTGCCGTAAACGACGTCGTACGTTGCGAAATAAGTGACGCAATACATTATCCCAAATTGCGAAGAACATATATTATTCGCCCGGCGAGTGCCTTTGGGCGTGCCTTCGGCCGTCGAAGTTGACGTCATTCCGACGTCAGCGCGACTTGATTTACAACGTAGATATTTTCAATAGGGTGGTCTAGATATAAAAAAAGAGTTTGGAAAAATTTTACACGTTATAAATAATAATGGTGATTTATCATTTCACGTAAGCGTGTATGAAGAATATGTCTTCAATTATCATTATCATGCCTACGAAATTATTTCAAAGAAGATTGAAAAAATTATTACATTTAAAAATTTAGCAATTAAAAATCCATGTTTATCTGCGAAAATTAATGATATTTACTATGTATCTGCAAGGCATCAAGAGACTCGGTAGAGTCTCGCGCCAAGTACATTAAAAAGAATTTTTAAGCGCGCGGCGTGAGGCTCGACCGAGTCTCTATACCCGCATGAGAGCTCTTCGGCCTATGCGGCGACTATATTATCCTTATTTTCTTCTGACTCGGGTTATACACGAGATTCAAATATTTATCTCAGAATCCGGTTTCAAACAGCTTTCATTCAAGCCCAACTTTTATGCAATCGGTGCACGGAGAGCTGAGATCTGATATTCCGATTTATAGAAATGCTCAGTTTGATCAAGAATTTTCTTGGTCGTCTCCGTCTCCACGATGACGTCACGAAGCAGTTGTATGGGTATATAAATAACATAGAGAGGCGTCCCTTCGTTTCTTGGCCCCACGGAAAGACTTAGGCTAGGCGGACGGGAAATTAAGAGCGTTTGCCCGTCTAGCCACGAACAATATAGTCTATTGCCGTTAGTGAACGCTTCGTCGTACCTCCGATACCGGATAAAGCATACGGATCTTTTCCTTCGCATTTTCGAAGTTTCAGTTTCATCATTCTTGTTTTATTATTTATTTTTTTTATTGCTTTCTTATGCCACTATAAATTTTTTTCAAAAAATAGGTTTTTTGTGTAAAAAAATCTCAGCGTTCCAAAAAAAATATTTTTTTCTCGTTCATGGTTGTGGTAATCTCTTAAAATTGAGCTCAACATTTGAAAAGCTGTTTATTTGCCATTGCCCGAATTTTGAAAAAATTTTCATCATTTTTTTTCGCAAAACTGGGAAAATTTCACATTATATACGTAATTTTCAAAGTGGGATCTCGATAAATCGTTTTTTAATTTAATTCTCAGATTTTCTACATAATTATAACATAAAATATATGAAATCAATTTGAAATTTTCTTCAAACTCTGTTCTTTTATTCATTTCTTGAACGAGAGAGTAAGAGAAATAGAAAAATAGTTTATTAGAAAGAAAGAGAGAAAAAAGAATATTTATTAAATGCATAAAATGAATTGAAAGTTTTCTTCAATTTTTGTTCATTAATTCATTTCTCGTGTGTTTATCGTGATCTCTCTTTGAAAATTACGTGGACCAGGTAAAATTTTGTTAGCTTTTCGAAAAAAATATCGAAATTTGTTTAAAAATTTGGGCGATGGCAAAAAAACAGCTCTTTGGATTTTGAGCTCAATTTTCAGAGCTTTTCACACAAATTAACAAGAAAAAACATTTTTTTTTGTAAAGCTGAGATTTTTTTCACACAAAAAAACCTATTTTTTGTAAAACATTTTAAAGTGGTAAAAGAATGCAAGAAAAAAAAAAGAATAAAACAAGAATTAGAAAACTATATGGAATACTCCGTGCAATAACTTCGAAAATAGAAGGTAAAAGGATCTGAAAAAATTTGGAATGCTGTTTTTCGATGATCTAACATGTAGATAAGAGATCGCGTACTGTTGACGCATGAGCTAATACATAGGGGTGAAACAGAAGTAGTAGAGATTCAACTCTACCTATCTTATACATTTACAGTAAGGAAATAATTTTTACAATTCATTACGAACGAGAATAACTAATCAAATTCTACAAAAAGTAGTGAGATCCCCAAAAAAGCACCTCTGGTGCAAAAACCTTTCGCCAAGTACATTAATGTGATATATATCCCCCAAAAAGCACCTTCCAGGTGAAAAAAAAAAAGAATTCCAAATCAGTTGCTACTGCCAAGTACCTACTTCTATTGGTGTAAAGAGATAAACAAAAAACATGGAAAAATGAAAATGAAGAGATAAAAAAAAAAAATTTTGGAGGTAGTGGTACTTGGCGGGCCTTTTGTAGAAAAGTACGAGGTGACAGCATAAAGTAGTGGCCCGCCAAGTACCACGTACTCCAAAATTTTTTTTTTTTATCTCTTCATTTTCATTTTTCCATGTTTTTTGTTTATCTCTTTACACCAATAGAAGTAGGTACTTGGCAGTAGCAACTGATTTGGGATTCTTTTTTTTTTTCACCTGGAAGGTGCTTTTTGGGGGATATATATCACATTAATGTACTTGGCGAAAGGTTTTTGCACCAGAGGTGCTTTTTTGGGGATGTATTATAATTATAGTATAATCCATCAACATTTTTTATACAGGGTGGTCCATTTTAATTTACGCAGGCGAATATCTCGAAAACTAACAGTTATACAAGAAAAAGTTTCATACAAAACTTGAAGGGTTTCGAGGGGGAAAGATAATGTTGATATGTGTTGACTTGTGGACTTCGCCAATTCCGAGATTTCGCAAGTAACTTCCGATTTTAGATAGGGAACACATGTTTTGGTTGGGGGCAGCTGATAGCGCGATCAAAGACTCATTCAAATACAGAAGCAAAAAAAAATTAGAAAAAAAAAAAAATTTGCAAAACAAATGGAAAAAAAATTTTCGCGAATTTTTTCTTTCAAAAGATTGTTTACTTGTCCCCAGCCTTCGAACACATTAATTGTTTATCACTCTAGCTTAAAATATTTCTCGCCAATTTTGAAATTGGAAAGTTTGAATGTACCAGATTAGTAAAAAAAATTCGTAAATCAATAACACACAGCTTATTTCGGACTCAGGAGTGATAAACAATGAATGTGTTTGAAAGCTAGAGACAAAAAACGATCTTTTGCAAAAAAAAAAATTCGCGAAATTTTTTTTTTCCAATTTTTTTTGCAAATTTTTTTTTTTCCAATTTTTTTTGCTTCCGTATTTGAATGAGTCTTTGATCTCGCTATCAGCTGCCCCCAACCAAAACATGTGTTCCCTATCTAAAATCCGAAGTTACTTGCGAAATCTCGGAATTGGCGAAGTCCACAAGTCAACACATATCAGCATTATCTTTCCCCCTCGAAACCCTTTAAGTTTTGTATGAAACTTTTTCTTTTATAACTGTTAGTTTTCGAGATATTCGCCTGCGTAAATTAAAATGGACCACCCTGTATAAGAGAAAATAAAGTTCATGTATATCCGACCAGTTTCTCTCCTTTTCTTGATACAACACTTCTACCGCGCGAGCGGAACATTGAGTGTTCTAACTTTTGGTGCAGCAGCTCTCCCAAAAAAGTGCGTATCAGCTACCAAAAGTAAGGAACAGCAGCGCCACCACGCGTGGCACAGCAGGCGTACCAAATTTCTCTCCGTGCAGAGATCGATATACAAACAAACATCTGTGAGTATATGGTTCAGGTATATTGTACTTCATATGAACGTCGCATCAGTGCGAGGATAAATCAGTTCGAGCATCGGTGATGTACAGAATGGATAAAATCATTCTTCCCTGTGATAATTATAATTCGTTCAAAGAACAAGAAATATCGTACGTGATTGGCGAATAAACGTGAGACGAAGAGGATTAGACAAAAAACATCACCACGAATATTGTCATGTCGAGTTTCCAGAGGTACAGCGGACTGTGTCCTGATGATTTGGCAGTTCTGGAAAGAACTGGCAGAGCAGGTATGTTGTTGGATACACATATGCATAAGTTCATTGGTATATTAGAACAACACATTACCTTTCGCATGCAAAGTACTTTATTGGTGCAAATTCCGGAAACAATTCAAAGAATTCCGAAAAACAAGGCATGCTTACAAATATTGTTCAATGGCCCGAGACTAGCGGGATATTGGATTTGCATTTGGTATGATACCGAAGTAGTACACGTTTATGACAGTGTGGAACGGGGAGTATTGCACGATGATCCTAAGATATTTTTGAGCAGATTGCTGCCTCGCGGTACTACGCGAGTCGTATTTGAGAAAGTTCAGCAGCAAACTAATTACTGGGATTGCGGGGTTCTCTCGATAGCTTTCGCAATATCTATGGTTTTTGGCCAGAATCCTTGTAACGTGGTATATGACATACCAAAGATGAGACCGCATTTAATTGATATGTTCAATTCGAACAGCTTAATACACTTTCCATTGATGCAAGCAAATTTATTGGTTATTGAGAATGTGCCTCGCGACGTTACTTCTGTAGGTATAATTAGAAAATGTGATTATCCAAAAACTGGGATCGTTCTGGATGAAAAAACAGAGGGAGGTATAAATAAGAGATTCAAGGACGAAAATCATCACAACACGTGAATCTCACAACTAAAGACGTACGAACGTCACTGATCAGAGCGAATAATTTCAGTGCTACGACTACCGGTATCGATTCTTATGATAAAGAAGCTAATAAGAAAGAAAGACCTCGTCCTGCGAAACCAACAGAAAAACAATCTCTCAATCAAACTGCGTAAAAGGGTATTGAAGAAAAATGTCCAGAGAGCAACTGTGGCTGTTTCGCGAGGGAAAGCTGCTAATAGACAAAGAAAACATCGTGCTGAAGAATCGATGGAACAAATGAGTCAAAGATTAGAGACCGGCGCAACATAAAAGAAGCAAAAAAGAGGATTCGTTGAAGAGGCAGATCACGCAGAGGCGGTTGTGATACGTGAAAAAGATGCAGATAGAAAAAAACACAGTCGTGCTAAGGAATCTGAGGAACAACCGTCTAGCAGACTTGAAGCCGCTGCAAAATACAAAAAGAAACAAAGAGAATCTATTCGTATGGTCAATTCAAATGAAAGAAAAAATATTTCCAAAGAATTTTTAGTGTCATCTGGGACGAAAAAATTGAAAACTGATAATCATACGATCTCCAGAGAAAGCGCGCTGATAGCGAACTCAGATTACAAAGAAGATCTGGTAAAACTTACCTCCGTATACTTGGCAGATCAAAAAATTATAATCAATTATTATTAATTGCAATCGTTAGGGAATCGTTTGGGGATATTTAGGAAAGCATTTTCATGATTTGGGAAAAATGTATTAATTTAGAATCAATTAAATTAAAATATGCGTATAGTTAGCAGACGCATGATTGGAAAAAAAAGAACTGTATATGAATTTGCTCTAAATCGTTTGGGGATCTCATAAATATACCCCTTTTCATTTGGGAAAGGTTGCAAATTGTAATTTCATTGTTAATTCAACCTGAGTAATTATAGTGTAATAACCAGTATGATAACCCTTAATTCTAGGGACTTTCTCCTCGACCGGGTTTTCCCCTAGATGGCTAGTGACGTCAAGTAGTCACATTCACCGTCTATAATTGCGATCAAATGCAATTTTTCATACATGCAATCGTTTGTTGGTCAATTGTAAATGTTCAATGATGCTCTCCTGACGTTTTATAGCCAACCGATTATCCGTAGGATAAGGCTGGATTCCCATGGGGCTGGAATTCACGGATCCGGAACGGAAATCTAGTGACCTTTTCCATGTATTGCGTGTATGTATATACCACACATGGAAAAGGTCACTAGATTTCCGTTCCGGATCCGTGAATTCCGGCCCCATGGGAATCCAGCCTAAGGCTGCCGTCCCATCTAGAGCCGGAACGGAAAAACGGAACGGAATCTAGTGACTTTTTCCATGTATTGCGTGTATGTATATACCGACACATGCAACGTTCCGTTCCGTCTTTCCGGATTCCGGCGATCCGGGCCTACATGGGACGGCAGCCTTAGACCGATTTCCACCGCAAAATTTTTATCAGCTGTCTAAAGAATTCCACTGTCGAAAGTGATCTCTTGCTCTACCCCTTGTTTTCGAATACTTCGACGTATTTCCAGCGAAGTAAGTAGATGATGATTGACATGAGTCAAATGATCGATATGCATGTAACTGCGATTACCTGACACCTAACCTCAAATTCCGCTGGCCGATGTATGAAATGAATATGGATAAGGAAATAAAATAAACAACTGCTCGCAATTGCTTGACTTTATTTTTATTATGTACTCCGTCGTAATTACTATTAAGCAAAGTAATTGCATGAGTCACGATCTGAATGACATTGAAGTTTGCATCGTTGGAACGCAACGAAATTCGAAAAAATAAAAAAAATTAATAAATCGACTGAAAATGATCCTGCTGGGTTTAAAAAGTGAGAACAACTGAAAATAACATAAAAACAATAATCTTCCCCCGAATTACGGCACCCTTAACAGGGGGTGAAATCCTGATTTTTTTATTTCACCCAGAATTATGACATTGCTTAAAATTTTATTTTACGTAAATACTCTTTCGGATTGATAAAATGCTAGAAAAAAATAGGAAACCACTCCGACTTCCGGAACCCACCCTTAAACTGAAATGAAATCTTTTTTTTTTCAATTATTTGCTCTATTTTATTATATCAGCCAGAATTATGACATTGCTTAAAATTTTATTTCACGTAAATACTCTTTCGGATTGATAGAATGCTATAAAAAAATAGGAAACCACTCCGACTTCCGGAACCCACCCTTAAACGGAAATGAAATCTTTTTTTTTCAATTATTTGCTCTATTTTATTATTTCAGCCAGAATTATGACATTGCTTAAAATTTTATTTCACGTAAATACTCTTTCGGATTGATAGAATGCTAGAAAAAAATAGGTAACCACTCCGACTTCCGGAACCCACCCTTAAACGGAAATGAAATCTTTTTTTTTCAATTATTTGCTCTATTTTATTATTTCAGCCAGAATTATGACATTGCTTAAAATTTTATTTCACGTAAATACTCTTTCGGATTGATAAAATGCTAGAAAAAAATAGGGAATTATTCCGATTTCCGGAAATCACCGTTAAACGGAAATGAAATCTTTTTTTCTTCAATTATTTCCTCTATTTTATTATTTCAGCCAGAATTATGACATTGCTTAAAATTTTATTTCACGTAAATACTCTTTCGGATTGATAGAATGCTAGAAAAAAATAGGTAACCACTCCGACTTCCGGAACCCACCCTTAAACGGAAATGAAATCTTTTTTTTTCAATTATTTGCTCTATTTTATTATTTCAGCCAGAATTATGACATTGCTTAAAATTTTATTTCACGTAAATACTCTTTCGGATTGATAAAATGCTAGAAAAAAATAGGGAATTATTCCGATTTCCGGAAATCACCGTTAAACGGAAATGAAATCTTTTTTTCTTCAATTATTTCCTCTATTTTATTATTTCAGCCAGAATTATGACATTGCTTAAAATTTTATTTCACGTAAATACTCTTTCGGATTGATAGAATGCTAGAAAAAAATAGGTAACCACTCCGACTTCCGGAACCCACCCTTAAACGGAAATGAAATCTTTTTTTTTCAATTATTTGCTCTATTTTATTATTTCAGCCAGAATTATGACATTGCTTAAAATTTTATTTCACGTAAATACTCTTTCGGATTGATAAAATGCTAGAAAAAAATAGGGAATTATTCCGATTTCCGGAAATCACCGTTAAACGGAAATGAAATCTTTTTTTCTTCAATTATTTCCTCTATTTTATTATTTCAGCCAGAATTATGACATTGCTTAAAATTTTATTTCACGTAAATACTCTTTCGGATCGATAGAATGCTAGAAAAAAATAGGTAACCACTCCGACTTCCGGAACCCACCCTTAAACGGAAATGAAATCTTTTTTTTTCAATTATTTGCTCTATTTTATTATTTCAGCCAGAATTATGACATTGCTAAAAATTTTATTTCACGTAAATACTCTTTCGGATTGATAAAATGCTAGAAAAAAATAGGGAATTATTCCGATTTCCGGAAATCACCGTTAAACGGAAATGAAATCTTTTTTTCTTCAATTATTTCCTCTATTTTATTATTTCAGCCAGAATTATGACATTGCTTAAAATTTTATTTCACGTAAATACTCTTTCGGATTGATAGAATGCTAGAAAAAAATAGGTAACCACTCCGACTTCCGGAACCCACCCTTAAACGGAAATGAAATCTTTTTTTTTTCAATTATTTGCTCTATTTTATTATTTCAGCCAGAATTATGACATTGCTTAAAATTTTATTTCACGTAAATACTCTTTCGGATTGATAAAATGCTAGAAAAAAATAGGGAATTATTCCGATTTCCGGAAATCACCGTTAAACGGAAATGAAATCTTTTTTTCTTCAATTATTTCCTCTATTTCATTATTTCAGCCAGAATTATGACATTGCTTAAAATTTTATTTCACGTAAATACTCTTTCGGATTGATAGAATGCTAGAAAAAAATAGGTAACCACTCCGACTTCCGGAACCCACCCTTAAACGGAAATGAAATCTTTTTTTTTCAATTATTTGCTCTATTTTATTATTTCAGCCAGAATTATGACATTGCTTAAAATTTTATTTCACGTAAATACTCTTTCGGATTGATAAAATGCTAGAAAAAAATAGGGAATTATTCCGATTTCCGGAAACCACCGTTAAACGGAAATGAAATCTTTTTTTTTCAATTATTTGCTCTATTTCATTATTTCAGCCAGAATTATGACATTGCTTAAAAAAAAAATTTTGGAGGTAGTGGTACTTGGCGGGCCTTTAGTAGAAAAGTACGAGGTAACAGCATAAAGTAGTGGCCCGCCAAGTACCACGTACTCCAAAATTTTTTTTTTTTATCTCTTCATTTTCATTTTTCCATGTTTTTTGTTTATCTCTTTACACCAATAGAAGTAGGTACTTGGCAGTAGCAACTGATTTGGGATTCTTTTTTTTTTTTACCTGGGAGGTGCTTTTTGGGGGATGTATATCACATTAATGTACTTGGCGAAAGGTTTTTGCACCAGAGGTGCTTTTTTGGGGATCTCACTACTTTTTGTAGAATTTGATTAATTATTCTCGTTCGTAATGAATTGTAAAAATTATTTCCTTACTGTAAATGTATAATATAGGTAGAGTTGAATATCTACTACTTCTGTTTCACCCCTATGTATTAGCTCATGCGTCAACAGTACGCGATCTCTCATCTACATGTTAGATCATCGAAAAACAGCATTCCAAATTTTTTCAGATCCTTTTACCTTCTATTTTCGAAGTTGCACGGAGTATTCCATATAGTTTTCTAATTCTTGTTTTATTCTTTTTTTTTTCTTGCATTCTTTTACCACTTTAAACTGTTTTACAAAAAATAGGTTTTTTTGTGTGAAAAAAATCTCAGCTTTACAAAAAAAAATGTTTTTTCTTGTTAATATGTGTGAAAAGCTCTCAAAATTGAGCTCAAAATCTAAAGAGCTGTTTTTTTGCCATCGCCCAAATTTTTAAACAAATTTCGATATTTTTTTCGAAAAGCTAACAAAATTTTACCTGGTGCACGTCATTTTCAAAGAGAGATCACGATAAACACACGAGAAATGAATTAATGAACAAAAATTGAAGAAAATTTTCAATTCATTTTATGCATTCAATAAATATTCTTCTTTCTCTCTTTCTTTCTAATAAACTATTTTTCCATTTCTCTTACTCTCTCGTTCAAGAAATGAATAAAAGAACAGAGTTTGAAGAAAATTTCAAATTTATTTCATATATTTTATGTTATAATTATGTAGAAAATCTGAGAATTAAATTAAAAAACGATTTATCGAGATCCCACTTTGAAAATTACGTATGTAATGTGAAATTTTCCCAGTTTTGCGAAAAAAAAATGATGAAAATTTTTTCAAAATTTGGGCAACGGCAAATGAACAGCTTTTCAAATGTTGAGCTCAATTTTAAGAGATTACCACAACCATGAACGAGAAAAAAATATTTTTTGTGGAACGCTGAGATTTTTTTACACAAAAAACCTATTTTTTGAAAAAAATTTATAGTGGCATAAGAAAGCAATAAAAAAAAAAAAATAAAACAAGAATGATGAAACTGAAACTTCGAAAATGCGAAGGAAAAGATCCGTATGCTTTATCCGGTATCGGAGGTACGACGAAGCGTTCACTAACGGCAATAGACTATATTGTTCGTGGCTAGACGGGCAAACGCTCTTAATTTCCCGTCCGCCTAGCCTAAGTCTTTCCGTGGGGCCAAGAAACGAAGGGACGCCTCTCTATGTTATTTATATACCCATACAACTGCTTCGTGACGTCATCGTGGAGACGGAGACGACCAAGAAAATTCTTGATCAAACTGAGCATTTCTATAAATCGGAATATCAGATCTCAGCTCTCCGTGCACCGATTGCATAAAAGTTGGGCTTGAATGAAAGCTGTTTGAAACCGGATTCTGAGATAAATATTTGAATCTCGTGTATAACCCGAGTCAGAAGAAAATAAGGATAATATAGTCGCCGCATAGGCCGAAGAGCTCTCATGCGGGTATAGAGACTCGGTCGAGCCTCACGCCGCGCGCTTAAAAATTCTTTTTAATGTACTTGGCGCGAGACTCTACCGAGTCTCTTGATACCTTTGTAACGATTTAAGTCTGCAGAAATATGGATATGATGCATACCTTCATAACGATTCAAGTCTGAAAAACCATAAATATGACAATTGACAACATAAAATTGCGGGAGTGACAGCAAATAAATTTCTGATTTTTTTTTTCTTGCACTTGATCAATCACAGATAGACCATGCTGCTCGCCAAGCTGCATGGATTTGGAGTGAGCATTTCATGTAAAAAGAATTAGAAGAAAACAAGCTGCGCTATTGTTTGTAGAATAGTTTCATATGATATAGTGAGGTGTTTTTCACTCGAATTTATTACTCATAACTTTGTTATTAATAATTTTATGACAAAAATCGCTTTTTTTTAGTTTTTTGCTTATAATATCAAAACTGTACGACGCCCTAAAACGTCATATGTAGATATAGATATAGGCAACATAGCTAGGGACGATATATGCTATTATTTCAAACTTTTGACATATTAAAAATATGAACACGTGGTATTCACGGGATCACTATAGCGATTGAACGGAGACTTGCACGTGGAAAATAAAGATTAAAACCACAGAAATAGACACCATAGAAACCCATGGAAGTTTTCAGGAAATCATAAAATGATCCGATTTAAATGAACAAAACACCAAATTAAAGGGAATTAAATTCTAAGAAAGAAATAATAACATAATTTTGCATTAAAATCAGCCATTCAAAAAATGAACATCATAGAATGCCATCGAATATTTAGGATTAGCGAGGATTAGCTAGGGATTATCTTACGGCTAAGTATATGAGACGCGTTCCGCGAGGCATAGAGATCTCAGTCATACACTTGGTCAGTCAGCAGCAATAACGCATAGCCAACCGAAAAAAACTATACATTTAAAGTATAGTCAAGTCCATTTAAAAGACTGGTGGTGCAAGTAACCGCCAAGCACCTATATTATTGTCCTATACTTAAAAGTTGAATCAAAATTCAATATTCATATACAAATAATATTCTGATATATTGTACCTATCCTGAAACAACCACTATCCACAAAATCTCGGTCTCCCAGGCGATCTGTCAATCTATTGCAGTAAGCGATCGTATTCTGGAAGATTTCGAGTAAATAACAGACTATTACACACTCATAATCGAAATCTCGATTTTTCAGGCGATCTGTGACACTATTGCAGTACGCGATCGTTTTCTGGAGGATTTCGAGTCATAAAAACTCCTCATAATAGAAAAAGATTTCGTTTCCGTTTAAGGAAGGGTTTCGGAAGTCCGGGTGATTCCCTATTTTTTTCTAGCATTTTATCAATCCGAAAGAGTATTTACGTGAAATCAAATTTTAAGCAATGTCATAATTCTGGCTGAAATAATAAAATAGAGCAAATAATTGAAAAAAAAAGATTTCATTTCCGTTTAAGGGTGGGTTCCGGAAGTCGGAGTGGTTTCCTATTTTTTTCTAGCATTTTATCAATCCGAAAGAGTATTTACGTAAAATAAAATTTTAAGCAATGTCATAATTCTGGCTGAAATAATAAAATAGAGCAAATAATTGAAAAAAAAAGATTTCATTTCCGTTTAAGGGTGGGTTCCGGAAGTCGGAGTGGTTACCTATTTTTTTCTAGCATTCTATCAATCCGAAAGAGTATTTACGTGAAATAAAATTTTGAGCAATGTCATAATTCTGGCTGAAATAATAAAATAGAGCAAATAATTGAAAAAAAAAGATTTCATTTCCGTTTAAGGGTGGGTTCCGGAAGTCGGAGTGGTTACCTATTTTTTTCTAGCATTCTATCAATCCGAAAGAGTATTTATGTGAAATAAAATTTTGAGCAATGTCATAATTCTGGCTGAAATAATAAAATAGAGCAAATAATTGAAAAAAAAAGATTTCATTTCCGTTTAAGGGTGGGTTCCGGAAGTCGGAGTGGTTACCTATTTTTTTCTAGCATTCTATCGATCCGAAAGCGTATTTACGTGAAATAAAATTTTGAGCAATGTCATAATTCTGGCTGAAATAATAAAATAGAGCAAATAATTGAAAAAAAAAGATTTCATTTGCGTTTAAGGGTGGGTTCCGGAAGTCGGAGTGGTTACCTATTTTTTTCTAGCATTCTATCAATCCGAAAGAGTATTTACGTGAAATAAAATTTTGAGCAATGTCATAATTCTGGCTGAAATAATAAAATAGAGCAAATAATTGAAAAAAAAAGATTTCATTTCCGTTTAAGGGTGGGTTCCGGAAGTCGGAGTGGTTACCTATTTTTTTCTAGCATTCTATCAATCCGAAAGAGTATTTACGTGAAATAAAATTTTCAGCAATGTCATAATTCTGGCTGAAATAATAAAATAGAGCAAATAATTGAAAAAAAAAGATTTCATTTCCGTTTAAGGGTGGGTTCCGGAAGTCGGAGTGGTTTCCTATTTTTTTCTAGCATTTTATCAATCCGAAAGAGTATTTACGTAAAATAAAATTTTAAGCAATGTCATAATTCTGGCTGAAATAATAAAATAGAGCAAATAATTGAAAAAAAAAGATTTCATTTCCGTTTAAGGGTGGGTTCCGGAAGTCGGAGTGGTTACCTATTTTTTTCTAGCATTCTATCGATCCGAAAGAGTATTTACGTGAAATAAAATTTTGAGCAATGTCATAATTCTGGCTGAAATAATAAAATAGAGCAAATAATTGAAAAAAAAAGATTTCATTTCCGTTTAAGGGTGGGTTCCGGAAGTCGGAGTGGTTACCTATTTTTTTCTAGCATTCTATCGATCCGAAAGCGTATTTACGTGAAATAAAATTTTGAGCAATGTCATAATTCTGGCTGAAATAATAAAATAGAGCAAATAATTGAAAAAAAAAGATTTCATTTCCGTTTAAGGGTGGGTTCCGGAAGTCGGAGTGGTTTCCTATTTTTTTCTAGCATTCTATCAATCCGAAAGAGTATTTACGTGAAATAAAATTTTAAGCAATGTCATAATTCTGGCTGAAATAATAAAATAGAGCAAATAATTGAAAAAAAAAGATTTCATTTCCGTTTAAGGGTGGGTTCCGGAAGTCGGAGTGGTTACCTATTTTTTTCTAGCATTCTATCAATCCGAAAGAGTATTTACGTGAAATAAAATTTTGAGCAATGTCATAATTCTGGCTGAAATAATAAAATAGAGCAAATAATTGAAAAAAAAAGATTTCATTTCCGTTTAAGGGTGGGTTCCGGAAGTCGGAGTGGTTACCTATTTTTTTCTAGCATTCTATCGATCCGAAAGCGTATTTACGTGAAATAAAATTTTGAGCAATGTCATAATTCTGGCTGAAATAATAAAATAGAGCAAATAATTGAAAAAAAAAGATTTCATTTCCGTTTAAGGGTGGGTTCCGGAAGTCGGAGTGGTTACCTATTTTTTTCTAGCATTCTATCAATCCGAAAGAGTATTTACGTGAAATAAAATTTTGAGCAATGTCATAATTCTGGCTGAAATCATAAAATAGAGCAAATAATTGAAAAAAAAAGATTTCATTTCCGTTTAAGGGTGGGTTCCGGAAGTCGGAGTGGTTTCCTATTTTTTTCTAGCATTCTATCCATCCGAAAGAGTATTTACGTGAAATAAAATTTTAAGCAATGTCATAATTCTGGCTGAAATAATAAAATAGAGCAAATAATTGAAAAAAAAAGATTTCATTTCCGTTTAAGGGTGGGTTCCGGAAGTCGGAGTGGTTACCTATTTTTTTCTAGCATTCTATCGATCCGAAAGAGTATTTACGTGAAATAAAATTTTGAGCAATGTCATAATTCTGGCTGAAATAATAAAATAGAGCAAATAATTGAAAAAAAAAGATTTCATTTCCGTTTAAGGGTGGGTTACGGAAGTAGGAGTGGTTACCTATTTTTTTCTAGCATTCTATCGATCCGAAAGCGTATTTACGTGAAATAAAATTTTGAGCAATGTCATAATTCTGGCTGAAATAATAAAATAGAGCAAATAATTGAAAAAAAAAGATTTCATTTCCGTTTAAGGGTGGGTTCCGGAAGTCGGAGTGGTTACCTATTTTTTTCTAGCATTCTATCAATCCGAAAGAGTATTTACGTGAAATAAAATTTTGAGCAATGTCATAATTCTGGCTGAAATAATAAAATAGAGCAAATAATTGAAAAAAAAAGATTTCATTTCCGTTTAAGGGTGGGTTCCGGAAGTCGGAGTGGTTACCTATTTTTTTCTAGCATTCTATCAATCCGAAAGAGTATTTACGTGAAATAAAATTTTGAGCAATGTCATAATTCTGGCTGAAATAATAAAATAGAGCAAATAATTGAAAAAAAAAGATTTCATTTCCGTTTAAGGGTGGGTTCCGGAAGTCGGAGTGGTTTCCTATTTTTTTCTAGCATTTTATCAATCCGAAAGAGTATTTACGTAAAATAAAATTTTAAGCAATGTCATAATTCTGGCTGAAATAATAAAATAGAGCAAATAATTGAAAAAAAAAGATTTCATTTCCGTTTAAGGGTGGGTTCCGGAAGTCGGAGTGGTTACCTATTTTTTTCTAGCATTCTATCGATCCGAAAGAGTATTTACGTGAAATAAAATTTTGAGCAATGTCATAATTCTGGCTGAAATAATAAAATAGAGCAAATAATTGAAAAAAAAAGATTTCATTTCCGTTTAAGGGTGGGTTCCGGAAGTCGGAGTGGTTACCTATTTTTTTCTAGCATTCTATCGATCCGAAAGCGTATTTACGTGAAATAAAATTTTGAGCAATGTCATAATTCTGGCTGAAATAATAAAATAGAGCAAATAATTGAAAAAAAAAGATTTCATTTCCGTTTAAGGGTGGGTTCCGGAAGTCGGAGTGGTTTCCTATTTTTTTCTAGCATTCTATCAATCCGAAAGAGTATTTACGTGAAATAAAATTTTAAGCAATGTCATAATTCTGGCTGAAATAATAAAATAGAGCAAATAATTGAAAAAAAAAGATTTCATTTCCGTTTAAGGGTGGGTTCCGGAAGTCGGAGTGGTTACCTATTTTTTTCTAGCATTTTATCGATCCGAAAGCGTATTTACGTGAAATAAAATTTTGAGCAATGTCATAATTCTGGCTGAAATAATAAAATAGAGCAAATAATTGAAAAAAAAAGATTTCATTTGCGTTTAAGGGTGGGTTCCGGAAGTCGGAGTGGTTACCTATTTTTTTCTAGCATTCTATCAATCCGAAAGAGTATTTACGTGAAATAAAATTTTGAGCAATGTCATAATTCTGGCTGAAATAATAAAATAGAGCAAATAATTGAAAAAAAAAGATTTCATTTCCGTTTAAGGGTGGGTTCCGGAAGTCGGAGTGGTTACCTATTTTTTTCTAGCATTCTATCAATCCGAAAGAGTATTTACGTGAAATAAAATTTTGAGCAATGTCATAATTCTGGCTGAAATAATAAAATAGAGCAAATAATTGAAAAAAAAAGATTTCATTTCCGTTTAAGGGTGGGTTCCGGAAGTCGGAGTGGTTTCCTATTTTTTTCTAGCATTTTATCAATCCGAAAGAGTATTTACGTAAAATAAAATTTTAAGCAATGTCATAATTC
This sequence comes from Tenthredo notha, assembly GCA_914767705.2. Lineage (NCBI taxonomy): Eukaryota > Metazoa > Arthropoda > Insecta > Hymenoptera > Tenthredinidae > Tenthredo > Tenthredo notha. The sequence goes on along the minus strand of OU611911.1, from coordinate 14,027,847 downwards.
TGGCTGAAATAATAAAATAGAGCAAATAATTGAAAAAAAAAGATTTCATTTCCGTTTAAGGGTGGGTTCCGGAAGTCGGAGTGGTTACCTATTTTTTTCTAGCATTCTATCGATCCGAAAGAGTATTTACGTGAAATAAAATTTTGAGCAATGTCATAATTCTGGCTGAAATAATAAAATAGAGCAAATAATTGAAAAAAAAAGATTTCATTTCCGTTTAAGGGTGGGTTCCGGAAGTCGGAGTGGTTACCTATTTTTTTCTAGCATTCTATCGATCCGAAAGCGTATTTACGTGAAATAAAATTTTGAGCAATGTCATAATTCTGGCTGAAATAATAAAATAGAGCAAATAATTGAAAAAAAAAGATTTCATTTCCGTTTAAGGGTGGGTTCCGGAAGTCGGAGTGGTTTCCTATTTTTTTCTAGCATTCTATCAATCCGAAAGAGTATTTACGTGAAATAAAATTTTAAGCAATGTCATAATTCTGGCTGAAATAATAAAATAGAGCAAATAATTGAAAAAAAAAGATTTCATTTCCGTTTAAGGGTGGGTTCCGGAAGTCGGAGTGGTTACCTATTTTTTTCTAGCATTCTATCAATCCGAAAGAGTATTTACGTGAAATAAAATTTTGAGCAATGTCATAATTCTGGCTGAAATAATAAAATAGAGCAAATAATTGAAAAAAAAAGATTTCATTTCCGTTTAAGGGTGGGTTCCGGAAGTCGGAGTGGTTACCTATTTTTTTCTAGCATTCTATCGATCCGAAAGCGTATTTACGTGAAATAAAATTTTGAGCAATGTCATAATTCTGGCTGAAATAATAAAATAGAGCAAATAATTGAAAAAAAAAGATTTCATTTCCGTTTAAGGGTGGGTTCCGGAAGTCGGAGTGGTTACCTATTTTTTTCTAGCATTCTATCAATCCGAAAGAGTATTTACGTGAAATAAAATTTTGAGCAATGTCATAATTCTGGCTGAAATCATAAAATAGAGCAAATAATTGAAAAAAAAAGATTTCATTTCCGTTTAAGGGTGGGTTCCGGAAGTCGGAGTGGTTTCCTATTTTTTTCTAGCATTCTATCCATCCGAAAGAGTATTTACGTGAAATAAAATTTTAAGCAATGTCATAATTCTGGCTGAAATAATAAAATAGAGCAAATAATTGAAAAAAAAAGATTTCATTTCCGTTTAAGGGTGGGTTCCGGAAGTCGGAGTGGTTACCTATTTTTTTCTAGCATTCTATCAATCCGAAAGAGTATTTACGTGAAATAAAATTTTGAGCAATGTCATAATTCTGGCTGAAATAATAAAATAGAGCAAATAATTGAAAAAAAAAGATTTCATTTCCGTTTAAGGGTGGGTTCCGGAAGTCGGAGTGGTTACCTATTTTTTTCTAGCATTCTATCGATCCGAAAGCGTATTTACGTGAAATAAAATTTTGAGCAATGTCATAATTCTGGCTGAAATAATAAAATAGAGCAAATAATTGAAAAAAAAAGATTTCATTTCCGTTTAAGGGTGGGTTCCGGAAGTCGGAGTGGTTACCTATTTTTTTCTAGCATTCTATCAATCCGAAAGAGTATTTACGTGAAATAAAATTTTGAGCAATGTCATAATTCTGGCTGAAATAATAAAATAGAGCAAATAATTGAAAAAAAAAGATTTCATTTCCGTTTAAGGGTGGGTTCCGGAAGTCGGAGTGGTTACCTATTTTTTTCTAGCATTCTATCAATCCGAAAGAGTATTTACGTGAAATAAAATTTTGAGCAATGTCATAATTCTGGCTGAAATAATAAAATAGAGCAAATAATTGAAAAAAAAAGATTTCATTTCCGTTTAAGGGTGGGTTCCGGAAGTCGGAGTGGTTACCTATTTTTTTCTAGCATTCTATCAATCCGAAAGAGTATTTACGTGAAATAAAATTTTGAGCAATGTCATAATTCTGGCTGAAATAATAAAATAGAGCAAATAATTGAAAAAAAAAGATTTCATTTCCGTTTAAGGGTGGGTTCCGGAAGTCGGAGTGGTTACCTATTTTTTTCTAGCATTCTATCAATCCGAAAGAGTATTTACGTGAAATAAAATTTTGAGCAATGTCATAATTCTGGCTGAAATAATAAAATAGAGCAAATAATTGAAAAAAAAAGATTTCATTTCCGTTTAAGGGTGGGTTCCGGAAGTCGGAGTGGTTTCCTATTTTTTTCTAGCATTCTATCAATCCGAAAGAGTATTTACGTGAAATAAAATTTTAAGCAATGTCATAATTCTGGGTGAAATAAAAAAATCAGGATTTCACCCCCTGTTAAGGGTGCCGTAATTCGGGGGAAGATTATTGTTTTTATGTTATTTTCAGTTGTTCTCACTTTTTAAACCCAGCAGGATCATTTTCAGTCGATTTATTAATTTTTTTTATTTTTTCGAATTTCGTTGCGTTCCAACGATGCAAACTTCAATGTCATCGATCTGATATTTCCGTTGGAATCAAAATGATTGTCATAAACGTCAGAGGAATTTGAGGACAGCTGTCAGACGATCGTGCACACAGTTATGTTATGTAATTATTTCATTTCATAAAAAATACAAAGGATTGATTGAAAATGAAGTCAAACAATCAAGAGCCAGTGTCTGTTTTATTTCACTGACCCTATCAATATTTGATTTATACATCAGTCAGCCGAATTTCAGGTTAGGTGTCAGTCAATCGGATAGAGATAACGAGCCTCAACGACATCAGCAGAAGGAGTCACTCGATCCTCAACATAACAATGGGAACCTTACTGGGAAAGTCGACCATTGGGTAAAGGGAGTGGCTGGGGATTCAACAACGAGAGGCACATTCTTTCAACACTGGTGCCGTATAATCCTAGGATTTGTCATTGAAGAGATGACTGAACACGAGATTCTAAATGGGAAAGTACACAGCAGAACAGTCAGGAACAGTGAGCTGATGCAGCCATCGCTGAGGGACCCGGTCTTGATGACGATTATTTTCGTGGTTACCTATGCTGCCACGGATGAGATGCTTTGTGCTCTGTCGTTTACTGAAAAGGCATAGGCTGTGTCCAAATTGGTAAGGTAAGTATACTTGATGCACACTTGCTCTTGGTTCAGACCACTGGTCTATAACTATATACCTATATAATTATGCAGTGAGACGAAAAGATACTTATGAACTTTGATTGTTCCGTCTTTTTTGAATCCTGATCATTACAGAAAAGTACACTTGGAACTTAGTAAACTGGCTCGGAAGATTAACTGTGTTTTCGGTGTACAGAATCTGCTATCTATGGGAATATCCTTTACCACCATGACGGGAATGTTATACACAATATTTACAGTGCTTTTCCGTGGGACCATCTCAAGAATTTAATGATTGCGGAGGTGATGGCAACGGCAACCTGGGCTGTCATTTACGCCTTGAGAATTTGGGTAGTCAATCACTCCCGCTGGAGCGTTAGCACTGAGGTACACCAAACGTAATGGATTCTGAGCCGGATGTGTTTGACAATCGAAGAAACAGCCAATCGGCGCTCTGAATTTTTGTAATCCAGAGCGCTGATTGGCTGTTTCTAGCATTGTCAAACAATTCCGGCTCAGGATCCATTACGTGAAGTTTACCTAATATTAGGCAGTTAAAAGTCTCGTGTGAATATGGCCACTGAAAAATTGTTTATTAAAGCTTTCATGAGATATATTAGATCAACTGAACATTTGCTTCACATTACAGGCTGAAAAAACTGGAGAAGTTATTTACGAGCTCTTGAACACTAAAATAGAGAGAAAATTTCAACAGGAGTTAAGAACAGACACGGATAAAGTGATAATAGCCGCATAACTTAGAATATTTTAGTTTTGAATCATCTTCACGTACTTTCTAAAAAATTCTGTCATCTTTCATCACCATAGATTCGAGAATTCGAAATACAGATGCTTCAGGATCCTGTACGTTTCAATGCTTGCGGATTCTTTCCTCTGGATCATACCTTTGTTCAAGTTGTAAGTATTTTTAATGACATGCAGCGCGTACATAACTGCAACTTTGAGATTTTTCAACTAATCCTTTTTTTTTACCTGTAGGTCAATCACCTGATAATCCTTATTCAGATGAGACCCGAATCCGAGGGCTTGAATTTTGATACATCTCATGCCGGCAACGACACCAAAGTTTTAGTTAATTAATAACAATCAATACTGCTCTATAAAATTTTGCTGAGAGTGTATATAAAAATAATATATATTAAAAATAATAAAAATTGAAAAAATAATTAATAATAATTAAATAATCTTAATTCAATTATATATTAATGCTTCATCTATTTCTAACGAGAATATTTGGTGAGCGTAAACGATTCCCTTCCTACGGCAAAACCAACACAGGCAAGCACCCCGTGCGTGAGGCTTGTTCGGGAGGGAATGAGGTGCCAGTAGCATTGCATCCCTTCCCGAACGAATCTCACGCACGCGTCGCGCGCCGATGTTGGTTTTGCCGTAGGAAGGGTGATCGTTTACTCTCACGGAATATTCTCGGTATATCCGTCAAGTCCTAACCCCTTGTAACAAAACCTAGATGCTTCAATGGTTTCATTCTTCGACGTAGATAATTCCATGAGGTACCAGTACTGTTGAATTATTACATGTTTCAATCTTCATCTGCATGTCATCACATTTCAACCAAGTTCCTGAATTGCGCAGACAGTATGCAGTGAAGTGTTTCAACTTAAAACCAATTACTCCAGCAAGTCTACAAAATAAGCATGAATTGTTAATTCTCAGATCATTTCCTTGAAAGTAAGTGAAGAAGAGAATGATTGATCAACTTACCGAAATTTTCGATCTAGATTAAGTGCAATTGGAAAACTTTTTAATGTACACTCCTGTCCTCTTTCCTGTAGCTTTCTCTCTCCCTTCACTTTCAACTTTTGTCTAATGTCGAGTTCAATAAATACGTGTTTGTTGCATTGAGTAGTTTCCACGGCCAATCCTTTACAGCCGTTTACCCTGCACAGGATATTGTCAATGGAACTGCAAAACTGCACAGCTTTTTCTAGAGCCTGAAACCCATCTTTTTTGATCACTCGATCATTCACACACAGGAATGGGATAGCTTGATTCTGCAATGGACAATGAGGATTACTGCAACGCCTCGTTCTTTTTGCACTGGGTTCTAAACGTAGCAAGTCACTCCAAATCTTAGTGATGAAATCTTCCGCATCAAGAAAATATCCTGAGAGGGAGGTAGCACCAACATCCCTTTGAATCGGGTAAAAATTCCGCAGAATGTTCAATCGCTGTGAGTAAATCTTTCTTGTGGCTCCTTGCTCCATAAAGTCATTCAAAAATGTCAAAGTTTTTTCTTCTGAATTCTGAGTAAATGCCAAATAGGCCGGACTATCTAAAGCTGAAAACTGCAAGATATGAAGGATGCTGTCGAATCCGCATGTTCTCTTAACATGAACTTTTACTGCATTGTATACGACAGGGGGCAAACAGAGGCCGTTTCGCAGGAAAAAACCTTTTCTTTGAGTCACTTGTCTTCGATTAAAAATTTTTATTTCAGGGTAAGGTTGAAAGTAGCATCCTTTGGCGATCACTGGTTCATGTTGAATTTTGGCTTTAAATTTAGTGGAAACAGTCTCTTTATTCTCGGTTGGTATTCCAGCAATTTCTGTTTCAACAATCGGATCATGAAGCCCTATTGAACATAAATTGGTCTTCATCCTTTCTGGACTTTCATGGGAAACTTCTGTTTGCTTGGTATTGTTATTTTCATCTTGAAGAAGGGCACAATAGGAATGGTCTGAGAGTGCGGTACTGTTAAACAGAGGCTGCCCAGGACAGAATCGAGGATTCTCAGGTTCAGAAATCAATGATCCAATCTTCTCATCACATAGGTCGTCATCGTCATTTGAATTAGCGTTTAAGTTGTCATTCTTCAAACTAACGTTGACTCTGTCACTATAGTTATGATTGATATCAGTCACAATGTTCGAACTGACGTTGACTCTGTCACTATAGTTATGATTAATATCAGTCACAATGCTGGAAGTCTCTGCAAGTGGTTCAGATTCACAAGCCCATTTTGCGGAATAATCTGGACGACGTGGAGACATCTTATCATCATCATCATCAGAAATCGTGTCGTGGATAAATACTTTGTAATTTTGGAGTCCTCCCCATTGCTCAGAGGATTTCAAATCCGAGTCATCGGCGATAAAAACTCTTCTAGGCGGTATGTTCAAGGCAAACTCATTGTCAACATCTGGCATCGAGTTGTATGTCATTCCCAGAGCATTGTGTGGCTCTGGTGGCACAGATGGTACCTCTGATTGACATTTCTTTAGGTCAGACTTCATCTTCGGATGGCGCTGAATTTTATATAGAGCAGATGATGGTGGTGATGAGGCTGATTGCTTGTCCCCAGTGTAGAAGTCAGGTTTCATTCCTGGAATATTTAGTGCTTCTGGTTTGTCACTTGGTTGGCCTAGTGTCTCATTACGATGGACAAAATGCGTCAATTTTGCAGACATTAATTTATTGCCACTTTGGATACTGTCTAGATGACGTTTCAAGAAGAAATTAGCTTCACAAGGCAAGCGAATGTTTTGGAAAATATTATTCCGCATGTGTGCGAAATATCCTTCCTGGTACGCAGTTGATGCATGCTTTTCTCTAGCAGGAATCGCAGCTGCTGTCCACAACGGAAATTCTTTTGCAATTCTCTCTAGCTGGTGGATAAAATCGGTCAAATAAAAAGCATTGACTGATTTTCCGCTCAATGTGACAGAATCTATAGGTTTTGCCATGGAAATGATTTTCTTCACCCATTGATGAGTTAGAGTACCACTCTCGCTTTCAGTGAAGCTGTTCTTTAGATCTTTCTCCTGATTTTCTTCATAAAGAGTCCTTGAAGTTTCCAAATTCTCAATTACATGCCTTCGAGAGCCTATCAACTCCTCCAATTCTTCTCTTGCTTCTCCAACGGTTATTTTTCCTTTTGATGTATTAATTGATGTGTCATTATAAGGCTGCAGTGCTACGATGCAAATAAGTGAGAATATGCGTTCAAATTCAGGAATGCTTTGAGAGTCAATTAATAAAGCCACACATCTAAGAAAAAAAATTCTCACAAATGGATGGCAATCCTTCAGGCATCTCCATTTCGAAACAAACGCCATTACGTGAGCCACATCAATTAATATGAGGGTAGGTGCTGGACGCGGCTTCTGTTGTTTTTCTTTATCGCTTAAGAAAGCCCACAGGAAGCACTCGTCGACATAAGTTTTCAGGCTCATATTATTGAAAGCTAAAGCAGCAGACAATGGGATCGCTCTTTCGTAATCTGACAAGCATTCACTCGGGGATGGGGCACCCAATCGCTTCCAAAACTTCATCCAGTCCTCAATGAACTCCTGAGTGTGTATTGTTGACAGCATCTGATTCACACAAATTGTTGTTTTTTCAAAGTTGATTGTCATTGTATAGAGAAAGATATGCCCAGTTTTATTGTTCCCAGAGAGCTGGAATCTTCTGACGAACTTTCCTGAACCATCGATAGCAATTTGTGATTTTTGATTGACGCGACAGTATTCCCTGATGATATGAATTTGGTTCGGTGTACAGTACCACACTGCGAACTCCAAAACATCCAAGCGATGTATAGCATTAGGATACCGGGGATCTTTTGCTAGTTTTTGAATTGATTTTATTACATCCATTTTCTCTTTACGTCCCATTCCAAGTTCTTCTTTATTATTTTCCATTTTTGCCTGTCGGTATACATGGTTTTCACGAATGAAAGGTGGTACGTTCTCTCCAAATTCCATTTCCTTTTCTAACAACCCGTCGCGATAATTTGCTGCATATTTCTCTTTCAATTTTTTACCAACTTTCTTCCTCTCAGCACCATTTAATGGACGTTTCACTTCCCTGTGATAACTGCCACGGGTATCTCGAGTGCAAATAATCAACCTCAACCCATTATCATCGGGTGGCTCGTGGGCAACACCAATCATTTTGTTCCCACAGTCTCTGTCTCTACAGTACGCAGAAAATTTCAAAAAATATCCCTCATCATCAGCCTTTTGATCCAGTTTTACATGTGAATATTTTGCAAGGAATGCACACTCGAACTTATACCTTTTCCAGAATGCTCTGGTAATTATTGCAGCCCATACTTTTTTCTTTAATCTCTTCCTGGAACTGGCGAAAGTCTCGTCTGGTTTTACTTCTTCCCACTCCTGACGACTCAACAATAGATCGAACTTTTCAGTTTCAAATTCAATCGTCTCATTTTCCGAATCTTGCCAGTCACTCTCACCACCAGTCTTCTCGCTTGATGATTCATCGCTGTAAATCTCATTTTCTTCAATTAAAGTCATTTTTTTTGGTGAAGGGGCTGCAATGCCTTGGTTACGGCGAGCTTCATCTAGATTATTATTTTTATTTTCCCTCACATGATTATATACTGTTCGAGGTATCCACCTTCCTTTTAAGTCTCTACTCATTTGCTGCCAGATTGGATCTGAAAATTCGGGAAAATCGTTTGTTGCAAAACGATGAATGTAAGTCTCGATGAGCGAAATTGCCTCAACTTTCGAGACCTTCGGTTGTCGAGGCATCTCAATCCAGCCTAAAATAAAAATTGATCGAATCACAAGAATGTTCCAAGAGAATATTACTCTTGTACTCGATGCATATAAAATAATTTTTTTTTTTTCAGGTTAAGTTATTACCTTTTTTTTTCAACTAATTATGAATTGGCAAAGGAAATTTCACAGATACGAGCTTACGTATAATGTTCTACCTGTTACTAATGTCTCTTTTTTTATAATAGGTACGAACGGGAATAGGATGATTCAACACAGCTGCTTAGTCTTAAAAAAAAGTAATTAACAATGACGTTAACAATGTTTTTCGATAATCGCCCTTTGTTTCATGGAGGAGGTTTTTATGGGATGGCAACAACGCAAATTTTCGGGTCCCAATTTTGCGTAGAATTTAATTCGGAGCTTTTAATTTAATGTGATGTTCATGGTGATGGTGATGGTGATACAAATTTATCGTCCGTAGTATCGTAGTGTTGTTTTACTGGGATCGGGATCAGTCGGTAGATGTTGAAGGTATTAGTATTAAGTAGTGGTATTGAGATAATGTAAATGATTTTTGCATGAATGTAAATTACTTCGAGTCTTGAGAGTCTTATTAATTCTTGTGCGTATTCGTTTTCTAGGTAGACTGGGTAGTGTTCTGTAGGGTTGCGACTTTGTATTTATTTAATTGTTGACATTATTTGTTCTGGTGTTAGGATTTTGGGATGAAGTCCCCTGTGTTTAATCACTTTATTCTGCGCCTATTGACACATTGCCTCTTGTCGTTTATCACTCGTACAACATTCATTTGGTGAATTTGAAGACTTCCTCCCACTTGGAAGATGTTGAATATGGAGTTAATTTCAATACTAACACTGGTAGCTTACAAATCCTGTGGATTACCACATAATATTAATTTCACCACAATACTAGAGTTATTATTTCAGAAGAATATACCTATATTAAGGTCAACGTGCACTACGCAGAAGCGAAGGTATCGGAAGGAATCGCATATCATGTGATTTGTTATGTATTGAGTGGTAATCACATGTTAAATTACATGATAAAATACATACCAATATCTTTCATAACATCATGTGATTTATCACATAACCATTTTCAGTAGGGTCTCAGATTGATTTTTTCAGTTCTGGAAAAAAAAACCATTTTTCTCATTGTTGATCCGAGGTCGGATAGTAGACATTCTGTTACTGAGAGTAGAGAATAGCAGTCTGCATTCTTTGCCTGAAATCTGGAAAATATTTTGCATATGGCATTTTTTAAATTCACACAGTTGTCATGACTAGAATATTGAATGACAGATGAAGATTGAAACATGTAATAATTCAACAGTACTGGTACCTCATGGAATTATCTACGTCGAAGAATGAAACCATTGAAGCATCTAGGTTTTGTTACAAGGGGTTAGGACTTGACGGATATACCGAGAATATTCCGTGAGAGTAAACGATCACCCTTCCTACGGCAAAACCAACATCGGCGCGCGACGCGTGCGTGAGATTCGTTCGGGAAGGGATGCAATGCTACTGGCACCTCATTCCCTCCCGAACAAGCCTCACGCACGGGGTGCTTGCCTGTGTTGGTTTTGCCGTAGGAAGGGAATCGTTTACGCTCACCAAATATTCTCGTTAGAAATAGATGAAGCATTAATATATAATTGAATTAAGATTATTTAATTATTATTAATTATTTTTTCAATTTTTATTATTTTTAATATATATTATTTTTATATACACTCTCAGCAAAATTTTATAGAGCAGTATTGATTGTTATTAATTAACTAAAACTTTGGTGTCGTTGCCGGCATGAGATGTATCAAAATTCAAGCCCTCGGATTCGGGTCTCATCTGAATAAGGATTATCAGGTGATTGACCTACAGGTAAAAAAAAAGGATTAGTTGAAAAATCTCAAAGTTGCAGTTATGTACGCGCTGCATGTCATTAAAAATACTTACAACTTGAACAAAGGTATGATCCAGAGGAAAGAATCCGCAAGCATTGAAACGTACAGGATCCTGAAGCATCTGTATTTCGAATTCTCGAATCTATTGTGATGAAAGATGACAGAATTTTTTAGAAAGTACGTGAAGATGATTCAAAACTAAAATATTCTAAGTTATGCGGCTATTATCACTTTATCCGTGTCTGTTCTTACCTCCTGTTGAAATTTTCTCTCTATTTTAGTGTTCAAGAGCTCGTAAATAACTTCTCCAGTTTTTTCAGCCTGTAATGTGAAGCAAATGTTCAGTTGATCTAATATATCTCATGAAAGCTTTAATAAACAATTTTTCAGTGGCCATATTCACACGAGACTTTTAACTGCCTAATATTAGGTAAACTTAACGTAATGGATCCTGAGCCGGAATTGTTTGACAATGCTAGAAACAGCCAATCAGCGCTCTGGATTACAAAAATTCAGAGCGCCGATTGGCTGTTTCTTCGATTGTCAAACACATCCGGCTCAGAATCCATTACGTTTGGTGTACCTCAGTGCTAACGCTCCAGCGGGAGTGGTTGACTACCCAAATTCTCAAGGCGTAAATGACAGCCCAGGTTGCCGTTGCCATCACCTCCGCAATCATTAAATTCTTGAGATGGTCCCACGGAAAAGCACTGTAAATATTGTGTATAACATTCCCGTCATGGTGGTGAAGGATATTCCCATAGATAGCAGATTCTGTACACCGAAAACACAGTTAATCTTCCGAGCCAGTTTACTAAGTTCCAAGTGTACTTTTCTGTAATGATCAGGATTCAAAAAAGACGGAACAATCAAAGTTCATAAGTATCTTTTCGTCTCACTGCATAATTATATAGGTATATAGTTATAGACCAGTGGTCTGAACCAAGAGCAAGTGTGCATCAAGTATACTTACCTTACCAATTTGGACACAGCCTATGCCTTTTCAGTAAACGACAGAGCACAAAGCATCTCATCCGTGGCAGCATAGGTAACCACGAAAATAATCGTCATCAAGACCGGGTCCCTCAGCGATGGCTGCATCAGCTCACTGTTCCTGACTGTTCTGCTGTGTACTTTCCCATTTAGAATCTCGTGTTCAGTCATCTCTTCAATGACAAATCCTAGGATTATACGGCACCAGTGTTGAAAGAATGTGCCTCTCGTTGTTGAATCCCCAGCCACTCCCTTTACCCAATGGTCGACTTTCCCAGTAAGGTTCCCATTGTTATGTTGAGGATCGAGTGACTCCTTCTGCTGATGTCGTTGAGGCTCGTTATCTCTATCCGATTGACTGACACCTAACCTGAAATTCGGCTGACTGATGTATAAATCAAATATTGATAGGGTCAGGGAAATAAAACAGACACTGGCTCTTGATTGTTTGACTTCATTTTCAATCAATCCTTTGTATTTTTTATGAAATGAAATAATTACATAACATAACTGTGTGCACGATCGTCTGACAGCTGTCCTCAAATTCCTCTGACGTTTATGACAATCATTTTGATTCCAACGGAAATATCAGATCGATGACATTGAAGTTTGCATCGTTGGAACGCAACGAAATTCGAAAAAATAAAAAAAATTAATAAATCGACTGAAAATGATCCTGCTGGGTTTAAAAAGTGAGAACAACTGAAAATAACATAAAAACAATAATCTTCCCCCGAATTACGGCACCCTTAACAGGGGGTGAAATCCTGATTTTTTTATTTCACCCAGAATTATGACATTGCTTAAAATTTTATTTCACGTAAATACTCTTTCGGATTGATAGAATGCTAGAAAAAAATAGGAAACCACTCCGACTTCCGGAACCCACCCTTAAACGGAAATGAAATCTTTTTTTTTCAATTATTTGCTCTATTTTATTATTTCAGCCAGAATTATGACATTGCTCAAAATTTTATTTCACGTAAATACTCTTTCGGATTGATAGAATGCTAGAAAAAAATAGGTAACCACTCCGACTTCCGGAACCCACCCTTAAACGGAAATGAAATCTTTTTTTTTCAATTATTTGCTCTATTTTATTATTTCAGCCAGAATTATGACATTGCTCAAAATTTTATTTCACGTAAATACTCTTTCGGATTGATAGAATGCTAGAAAAAAATAGGTAACCACTCCGACTTCCGGAACCCACCCTTAAACGGAAATGAAATCTTTTTTTTTCAATTATTTGCTCTATTTTATTATTTCAGCCAGAATTATGACATTGCTCAAAATTTTATTTCACGTAAATACTCTTTCGGATTGATAGAATGCTAGAAAAAAATAGGTAACCACTCCGACTTCCGGAACCCACCCTTAAACGGAAATGAAATCTTTTTTTTTCAATTATTTGCTCTATTTTATTATTTCAGCCAGAATTATGACATTGCTCAAAATTTTATTTCACGTAAATACTCTTTCGGATTGATAGAATGCTAGAAAAAAATAGGTAACCACTCCGACTTCCGGAACCCACCCTTAAACGGAAATGAAATCTTTTTTTTTCAATTATTTGCTCTATTTTATTATTTCAGCCAGAATTATGACATTGCTCAAAATTTTATTTCACGTAAATACGCTTTCGGATCGATAGAATGCTAGAAAAAAATAGGTAACCACTCCGACTTCCGGAACCCACCCTTAAACGGAAATGAAATCTTTTTTTTTCAATTATTTGCTCTATTTTATTATTTCAGCCAGAATTATGACATTGCTCAAAATTTTATTTCACGTAAATACTCTTTCGGATTGATAGAATGCTAGAAAAAAATAGGTAACCACTCCGACTTCCGGAACCCACCCTTAAACGGAAATGAAATCTTTTTTTTTCAATTATTTGCTCTATTTTATTATTTCAGCCAGAATTATGACATTGCTTAAAATTTTATTTCACGTAAATACTCTTTCGGATGGATAGAATGCTAGAAAAAAATAGGAAACCACTCCGACTTCCGGAACCCACCCTTAAACGGAAATGAAATCTTTTTTTTTCAATTATTTGCTCTATTTTATGATTTCAGCCAGAATTATGACATTGCTCAAAATTTTATTTCACGTAAATACTCTTTCGGATTGATAGAATGCTAGAAAAAAATAGGTAACCACTCCGACTTCCGGAACCCACCCTTAAACGGAAATGAAATCTTTTTTTTTCAATTATTTGCTCTATTTTATTATTTCAGCCAGAATTATGACATTGCTCAAAATTTTATTTCACGTAAATACGCTTTCGGATCGATAGAATGCTAGAAAAAAATAGGTAACCACTCCGACTTCCGGAACCCACCCTTAAACGGAAATGAAATCTTTTTTTTTCAATTATTTGCTCTATTTTATTATTTCAGCCAGAATTATGACATTGCTCAAAATTTTATTTCACGTAAATACTCTTTCGGATCGATAGAATGCTAGAAAAAAATAGGTAACCACTCCGACTTCCGGAACCCACCCTTAAACGGAAATGAAATCTTTTTTTTTCAATTATTTGCTCTATTTTATTATTTCAGCCAGAATTATGACATTGCTTAAAATTTTATTTCACGTAAATACTCTTTCGGATTGATAGAATGCTAGAAAAAAATAGGAAACCACTCCGACTTCCGGAACCCACCCTTAAACGGAAATGAAATCTTTTTTTTTCAATTATTTGCTCTATTTTATTATTTCAGCCAGAATTATGACATTGCTCAAAATTTTATTTCACGTAAATACGCTTTCGGATCGATAGAATGCTAGAAAAAAATAGGTAACCACTCCGACTTCCGGAACCCACCCTTAAACGGAAATGAAATCTTTTTTTTTCAATTATTTGCTCTATTTTATTATTTCAGCCAGAATTATGACATTGCTCAAAATTTTATTTCACGTAAATACTCTTTCGGATCGATAGAATGCTAGAAAAAAATAGGTAACCACTCCGACTTCCGGAACCCACCCTTAAACGGAAATGAAATCTTTTTTTTTCAATTATTTGCTCTATTTTATTATTTCAGCCAGAATTATGACATTGCTTAAAATTTTATTTTACGTAAATACTCTTTCGGATTGATAAAATGCTAGAAAAAAATAGGAAACCACTCCGACTTCCGGAACCCACCCTTAAACGGAAATGAAATCTTTTTTTTTCAATTATTTGCTCTATTTTATTATTTCAGCCAGAATTATGACATTGCTCAAAATTTTATTTCACGTAAATACTCTTTCGGATCGATAGAATGCTAGAAAAAAATAGGTAACCACTCCGACTTCCGGAACCCACCCTTAAACGCAAATGAAATCTTTTTTTTTCAATTATTTGCTCTATTTTATTATTTCAGCCAGAATTATGACATTGCTCAAAATTTTATTTCACGTAAATACGCTTTCGGATCGATAGAATGCTAGAAAAAAATAGGTAACCACTCCGACTTCCGGAACCCACCCTTAAACGGAAATGAAATCTTTTTTTTTCAATTATTTGCTCTATTTTATTATTTCAGCCAGAATTATGACATTGCTCAAAATTTTATTTCACATAAATACTCTTTCGGATCGATAGAATGCTAGAAAAAAATAGGTAACCACTCCGACTTCCGGAACCCACCCTTAAACGGAAATGAAATCTTTTTTTTTCAATTATTTGCTCTATTTTATTATTTCAGCCAGAATTATGACATTGCTCAAAATTTTATTTCACGTAAATACTCTTTCGGATTGATAGAATGCTAGAAAAAAATAGGTAACCACTCCGACTTCCGGAACCCACCCTTAAACGGAAATGAAATCTTTTTTTTTCAATTATTTGCTCTATTTTATTATTTCAGCCAGAATTATGACATTGCTTAAAATTTTATTTCACGTAAATACTCTTTCGGATTGATAGAATGCTAGAAAAAAATAGGAAACCACTCCGACTTCCGGAACCCACCCTTAAACGGAAATGAAATCTTTTTTTTTCAATTATTTGCTCTATTTTATTATTTCAGCCAGAATTATGACATTGCTCAAAATTTTATTTCACGTAAATACGCTTTCGGATCGATAGAATGCTAGAAAAAAATAGGTAACCACTCCGACTTCCGGAACCCACCCTTAAACGGAAATGAAATCTTTTTTTTTCAATTATTTGCTCTATTTTATTATTTCAGCCAGAATTATGACATTGCTCAAAATTTTATTTCACGTAAATACTCTTTCGGATCGATAGAATGCTAGAAAAAAATAGGTAACCACTCCGACTTCCGGAACCCACCCTTAAACGCAAATGAAATCTTTTTTTTTCAATTATTTGCTCTATTTTATTATTTCAGCCAGAATTATGACATTGCTTAAAATTTTATTTTACGTAAATACTCTTTCGGATTGATAAAATGCTAGAAAAAAATAGGAAACCACTCCGACTTCCGGAACCCACCCTTAAACGGAAATGAAATCTTTTTTTTTCAATTATTTGCTCTATTTTATTATTTCAGCCAGAATTATGACATTGCTGAAAATTTTATTTCACGTAAATACTCTTTCGGATTGATAGAATGCTAGAAAAAAATAGGTAACCACTCCGACTTCCGGAACCCACCCTTAAACGGAAATGAAATCTTTTTTTTTCAATTATTTGCTCTATTTTATTATTTCAGCCAGAATTATGACATTGCTCAAAATTTTATTTCACGTAAATACTCTTTCGGATTGATAGAATGCTAGAAAAAAATAGGTAACCACTCCGACTTCCGGAACCCACCCTTAAACGCAAATGAAATCTTTTTTTTTCAATTATTTGCTCTATTTTATTATTTCAGCCAGAATTATGACATTGCTCAAAATTTTATTTCACGTAAATACGCTTTCGGATCGATAGAATGCTAGAAAAAAATAGGTAACCACTCCGACTTCCGGAACCCACCCTTAAACGGAAATGAAATCTTTTTTTTTCAATTATTTGCTCTATTTTATTATTTCAGCCAGAATTATGACATTGCTTAAAATTTTATTTCACGTAAATACTCTTTCGGATTGATAGAATGCTAGAAAAAAATAGGAAACCACTCCGACTTCCGGAACCCACCCTTAAACGGAAATGAAATCTTTTTTTTTCAATTATTTGCTCTATTTTATTATTTCAGCCAGAATTATGACATTGCTCAAAATTTTATTTCACGTAAATACGCTTTCGGATCGATAGAATGCTAGAAAAAAATAGGTAACCACTCCGACTTCCGGAACCCACCCTTAAACGGAAATGAAATCTTTTTTTTTCAATTATTTGCTCTATTTTATTATTTCAGCCAGAATTATGACATTGCTCAAAATTTTATTTCACGTAAATACTCTTTCGGATCGATAGAATGCTAGAAAAAAATAGGTAACCACTCCGACTTCCGGAACCCACCCTTAAACGGAAATGAAATCTTTTTTTTTCAATTATTTGCTCTATTTTATTATTTCAGCCAGAATTATGACATTGCTTAAAATTTTATTTTACGTAAATACTCTTTCGGATTGATAAAATGCTAGAAAAAAATAGGTAACCACTCCGACTTCCGGAACCCACCCTTAAACGGAAATGAAATCTTTTTTTTTCAATTATTTGCTCTATTTTATTATTTCAGCCAGAATTATGACATTGCTCAAAATTTTATTTCACGTAAATACGCTTTCGGATCGATAGAATGCTAGAAAAAAATAGGTAACCACTCCGACTTCCGGAACCCACCCTTAAACGGAAATGAAATCTTTTTTTTTCAATTATTTGCTCTATTTTATTATTTCAGCCAGAATTATGACATTGCTCAAAATTTTATTTCACGTAAATACTCTTTCGGATTGATAGAATGCTAGAAAAAAATAGGTAACCACTCCGACTTCCGGAACCCACCCTTAAACGGAAATGAAATCTTTTTTTTTCAATTATTTGCTCTATTTTATTATTTCAGCCAGAATTATGACATTGCTTAAAATTTTATTTCACGTAAATACTCTTTCGGATTGATAGAATGCTAGAAAAAAATAGGAAACCACTCCGACTTCCGGAACCCACCCTTAAACGGAAATGAAATCTTTTTTTTTCAATTATTTGCTCTATTTTATTATTTCAGCCAGAATTATGACATTGCTCAAAATTTTATTTCACGTAAATACGCTTTCGGATCGATAGAATGCTAGAAAAAAATAGGTAACCACTCCGACTTCCGGAACCCACCCTTAAACGGAAATGAAATCTTTTTTTTTCAATTATTTGCTCTATTTTATTATTTCAGCCAGAATTATGACATTGCTCAAAATTTTATTTCACGTAAATACTCTTTCGGATCGATAGAATGCTAGAAAAAAATAGGTAACCACTCCGACTTCCGGAACCCACCCTTAAACGGAAATGAAATCTTTTTTTTTCAATTATTTGCTCTATTTTATTATTTCAGCCAGAATTATGACATTGCTTAAAATTTTATTTTACGTAAATACTCTTTCGGATTGATAAAATGCTAGAAAAAAATAGGAAACCACTCCGACTTCCGGAACCCACCCTTAAACGGAAATGAAATCTTTTTTTTTCAATTATTTGCTCTATTTTATTATTTCAGCCAGAATTATGACATTGCTCAAAATTTTATTTCACGTAAATACTCTTTCGGATTGATAGAATGCTAGAAAAAAATAGGTAACCACTCCGACTTCCGGAACCCACCCTTAAACGCAAATGAAATCTTTTTTTTTCAATTATTTGCTCTATTTTATTATTTCAGCCAGAATTATGACATTGCTCAAAATTTTATTTCACGTAAATACGCTTTCG
The DNA here is from genome assembly GCA_914767705.2 of Tenthredo notha. Lineage (NCBI taxonomy): Eukaryota > Metazoa > Arthropoda > Insecta > Hymenoptera > Tenthredinidae > Tenthredo > Tenthredo notha. The sequence goes on along the minus strand of OU611911.1, from coordinate 14,009,512 downwards.
GATCGATAGAATGCTAGAAAAAAATAGGTAACCACTCCGACTTCCGGAACCCACCCTTAAACGGAAATGAAATCTTTTTTTTTCAATTATTTGCTCTATTTTATTATTTCAGCCAGAATTATGACATTGCTCAAAATTTTATTTCACATAAATACTCTTTCGGATCGATAGAATGCTAGAAAAAAATAGGTAACCACTCCGACTTCCGGAACCCACCCTTAAACGGAAATGAAATCTTTTTTTTTCAATTATTTGCTCTATTTTATTATTTCAGCCAGAATTATGACATTGCTCAAAATTTTATTTCACGTAAATACTCTTTCGGATTGATAGAATGCTAGAAAAAAATAGGTAACCACTCCGACTTCCGGAACCCACCCTTAAACGGAAATGAAATCTTTTTTTTTCAATTATTTGCTCTATTTTATTATTTCAGCCAGAATTATGACATTGCTTAAAATTTTATTTCACGTAAATACTCTTTCGGATTGATAGAATGCTAGAAAAAAATAGGAAACCACTCCGACTTCCGGAACCCACCCTTAAACGGAAATGAAATCTTTTTTTTTCAATTATTTGCTCTATTTTATTATTTCAGCCAGAATTATGACATTGCTCAAAATTTTATTTCACGTAAATACGCTTTCGGATCGATAGAATGCTAGAAAAAAATAGGTAACCACTCCGACTTCCGGAACCCACCCTTAAACGGAAATGAAATCTTTTTTTTTCAATTATTTGCTCTATTTTATTATTTCAGCCAGAATTATGACATTGCTCAAAATTTTATTTCACGTAAATACTCTTTCGGATCGATAGAATGCTAGAAAAAAATAGGTAACCACTCCGACTTCCGGAACCCACCCTTAAACGGAAATGAAATCTTTTTTTTTCAATTATTTGCTCTATTTTATTATTTCAGCCAGAATTATGACATTGCTTAAAATTTTATTTTACGTAAATACTCTTTCGGATTGATAAAATGCTAGAAAAAAATAGGAAACCACTCCGACTTCCGGAACCCACCCTTAAACGGAAATGAAATCTTTTTTTTTCAATTATTTGCTCTATTTTATTATTTCAGCCAGAATTATGACATTGCTGAAAATTTTATTTCACGTAAATACTCTTTCGGATTGATAGAATGCTAGAAAAAAATAGGTAACCACTCCGACTTCCGGAACCCACCCTTAAACGGAAATGAAATCTTTTTTTTTCAATTATTTGCTCTATTTTATTATTTCAGCCAGAATTATGACATTGCTCAAAATTTTATTTCACGTAAATACTCTTTCGGATTGATAGAATGCTAGAAAAAAATAGGTAACCACTCCGACTTCCGGAACCCACCCTTAAACGCAAATGAAATCTTTTTTTTTCAATTATTTGCTCTATTTTATTATTTCAGCCAGAATTATGACATTGCTCAAAATTTTATTTCACGTAAATACGCTTTCGGATCGATAGAATGCTAGAAAAAAATAGGTAACCACTCCGACTTCCGGAACCCACCCTTAAACGGAAATGAAATCTTTTTTTTTCAATTATTTGCTCTATTTTATTATTTCAGCCAGAATTATGACATTGCTTAAAATTTTATTTCACGTAAATACTCTTTCGGATTGATAGAATGCTAGAAAAAAATAGGAAACCACTCCGACTTCCGGAACCCACCCTTAAACGGAAATGAAATCTTTTTTTTTCAATTATTTGCTCTATTTTATTATTTCAGCCAGAATTATGACATTGCTCAAAATTTTATTTCACGTAAATACGCTTTCGGATCGATAGAATGCTAGAAAAAAATAGGTAACCACTCCGACTTCCGGAACCCACCCTTAAACGGAAATGAAATCTTTTTTTTTCAATTATTTGCTCTATTTTATTATTTCAGCCAGAATTATGACATTGCTCAAAATTTTATTTCACGTAAATACTCTTTCGGATCGATAGAATGCTAGAAAAAAATAGGTAACCACTCCGACTTCCGGAACCCACCCTTAAACGGAAATGAAATCTTTTTTTTTCAATTATTTGCTCTATTTTATTATTTCAGCCAGAATTATGACATTGCTTAAAATTTTATTTTACGTAAATACTCTTTCGGATTGATAAAATGCTAGAAAAAAATAGGAAACCACTCCGACTTCCGGAACCCACCCTTAAACGGAAATGAAATCTTTTTTTTTCAATTATTTGCTCTATTTTATTATTTCAGCCAGAATTATGACATTGCTCAAAATTTTATTTCACGTAAATACTCTTTCGGATTGATAGAATGCTAGAAAAAAATAGGTAACCACTCCGACTTCCGGAACCCACCCTTAAACGGAAATGAAATCTTTTTTTTTCAATTATTTGCTCTATTTTATTATTTCAGCCAGAATTATGACATTGCTCAAAATTTTATTTCACGTAAATACTCTTTCGGATCGATATAATGCTAGAAAAAAATAGGTAACCACTCCGACTTCCGGAACCCACCCTTAAACGGAAATGAAATCTTTTTTTTTCAATTATTTGCTCTATTTTATTATTTCAGCCAGAATTATGACATTGCTCAAAATTTTATTTCACGTAAATACGCTTTCGGATCGATAGAATGCTAGAAAAAAATAGGTAACCACTCCGACTTCCGGAACCCACCCTTAAACGGAAATGAAATCTTTTTTTTTCAATTATTTGCTCTATTTTATTATTTCAGCCAGAATTATGACATTGCTCAAAATTTTATTTCACGTAAATACTCTTTCGGATCGATAGAATGCTAGAAAAAAATAGGTAACCACTCCGACTTCCGGAACCCACCCTTAAACGGAAATGAAATCTTTTTTTTTCAATTATTTGCTCTATTTTATTATTTCAGCCAGAATTATGACATTGCTTAAAATTTTATTTCACGTAAATACTCTTTCGGATGGATAGAATGCTAGAAAAAAATAGGAAACCACTCCGACTTCCGGAACCCACCCTTAAACGGAAATGAAATCTTTTTTTTTCAATTATTTGCTCTATTTTATGATTTCAGCCAGAATTATGACATTGCTCAAAATTTTATTTCACGTAAATACTCTTTCGGATTGATAGAATGCTAGAAAAAAATAGGTAACCACTCCGACTTCCGGAACCCACCCTTAAACGGAAATGAAATCTTTTTTTTTCAATTATTTGCTCTATTTTATTATTTCAGCCAGAATTATGACATTGCTCAAAATTTTATTTCACGTAAATACGCTTTCGGATCGATAGAATGCTAGAAAAAAATAGGTAACCACTCCGACTTCCGGAACCCACCCTTAAACGGAAATGAAATCTTTTTTTTTCAATTATTTGCTCTATTTTATTATTTCAGCCAGAATTATGACATTGCTTAAAATTTTATTTCACGTAAATACTCTTTCGGATTGATAGAATGCTAGAAAAAAATAGGTAACCACTCCGACTTCCGGAACCCACCCTTAAACGGAAATGAAATCTTTTTTTTTCAATTATTTGCTCTATTTTATTATTTCAGCCAGAATTATGACATTGCTTAAAATTTTATTTCACGTAAATACTCTTTCGGATTGATAGAATGCTAGAAAAAAATAGGAAACCACTCCGACTTCCGGAACCCACCCTTAAACGGAAATGAAATCTTTTTTTTTCAATTATTTGCTCTATTTTATTATTTCAGCCAGAATTATGACATTGCTCAAAATTTTATTTCACGTAAATACGCTTTCGGATCGATAGAATGCTAGAAAAAAATAGGTAACCACTCCGACTTCCGGAACCCACCCTTAAACGGAAATGAAATCTTTTTTTTTCAATTATTTGCTCTATTTTATTATTTCAGCCAGAATTATGACATTGCTCAAAATTTTATTTCACGTAAATACTCTTTCGGATCGATAGAATGCTAGAAAAAAATAGGTAACCACTCCGACTTCCGGAACCCACCCTTAAACGGAAATGAAATCTTTTTTTTTCAATTATTTGCTCTATTTTATTATTTCAGCCAGAATTATGACATTGCTTAAAATTTTATTTTACGTAAATACTCTTTCGGATTGATAAAATGCTAGAAAAAAATAGGAAACCACTCCGACTTCCGGAACCCACCCTTAAACGGAAATGAAATCTTTTTTTTTCAATTATTTGCTCTATTTTATTATTTCAGCCAGAATTATGACATTGCTGAAAATTTTATTTCACGTAAATACTCTTTCGGATTGATAGAATGCTAGAAAAAAATAGGTAACCACTCCGACTTCCGGAACCCACCCTTAAACGGAAATGAAATCTTTTTTTTTCAATTATTTGCTCTATTTTATTATTTCAGCCAGAATTATGACATTGCTCAAAATTTTATTTCACGTAAATACTCTTTCGGATTGATAGAATGCTAGAAAAAAATAGGTAACCACTCCGACTTCCGGAACCCACCCTTAAACGCAAATGAAATCTTTTTTTTTCAATTATTTGCTCTATTTTATTATTTCAGCCAGAATTATGACATTGCTCAAAATTTTATTTCACGTAAATACGCTTTCGGATCGATAGAATGCTAGAAAAAAATAGGTAACCACTCCGACTTCCGGAACCCACCCTTAAACGGAAATGAAATCTTTTTTTTTCAATTATTTGCTCTATTTTATTATTTCAGCCAGAATTATGACATTGCTCAAAATTTTATTTCACATAAATACTCTTTCGGATTGATAGAATGCTAGAAAAAAATAGGTAACCACTCCGACTTCCGGAACCCACCCTTAAACGGAAATGAAATCTTTTTTTTTCAATTATTTGCTCTATTTTATTATTTCAGCCAGAATTATGACATTGCTCAAAATTTTATTTCACGTAAATACTCTTTCGGATTGATAGAATGCTAGAAAAAAATAGGTAACCACTCCGACTTCCGGAACCCACCCTTAAACGGAAATGAAATCTTTTTTTTTCAATTATTTGCTCTATTTTATTATTTCAGCCAGAATTATGACATTGCTTAAAATTTTATTTTACGTAAATACTCTTTCGGATTGATAAAATGCTAGAAAAAAATAGGAAACCACTCCGACTTCCGGAACCCACCCTTAAACGGAAATGAAATCTTTTTTTTTCAATTATTTGCTCTATTTTATTATTTCAGCCAGAATTATGACATTGCTTAAAATTTGATTTCACGTAAATACTCTTTCGGATTGATAAAATGCTAGAAAAAAATAGGGAATCACCCGGACTTCCGAAACCCTTCCTTAAACGGAAACGAAATCTTTTTCTATTATGAGGAGTTTTTATGACTCGAAATCCTCCAGAAAACGATCGCGTACTGCAATAGTGTCACAGATCGCCTGAAAAATCGAGATTTCGATTATGAGTGTGTAATAGTCTGTTATTTACTCGAAATCTTCCAGAATACGATCGCTTACTGCAATAGATTGACAGATCGCCTGGGAGACCGAGATTTTGTGGATAGTGGTTGTTTCAGGATAGGTACAATATATCAGAATATTATTTGTATATGAATATTGAATTTTGATTCAACTTTTAAGTATAGGACAATAATATAGGTGCTTGGCGGTTACTTGCACCACCAGTCTTTTAAATGGACTTGACTATACTTTAAATGTATAGTTTTTTTCGGTTGGCTATGCGTTATTGCTGCTGACTGACCAAGTGTATGACTGAGATCTCTATGCCTCGCGGAACGCGTCTCATATACTTAGCCGTAAGATAATCCCTAGCTAATCCTCGCTAATCCTAAATATTCGATGGCATTCTATGATGTTCATTTTTTGAATGGCTGATTTTAATGCAAAATTATGTTATTATTTCTTTCTTAGAATTTAATTCCCTTTAATTTGGTGTTTTGTTCATTTAAATCGGATCATTTTATGATTTCCTGAAAACTTCCATGGGTTTCTATGGTGTCTATTTCTGTGGTTTTAATCTTTATTTTCCACGTGCAAGTCTCCGTTCAATCGCTATAGTGATCCCGTGAATACCACGTGTTCATATTTTTAATATGTCAAAAGTTTGAAATAATAGCATATATCGTCCCTAGCTATGTTGCCTATATCTATATCTACATATGACGTTTTAGGGCGTCGTACAGTTTTGATATTATAAGCAAAAAACTAAAAAAAAGCGATTTTTGTCATAAAATTATTAATAACAAAGTTATGAGTAATAAATTCGAGTGAAAAACACCTCACTATATCATATGAAACTATTCTACAAACAATAGCGCAGCTTGTTTTCTTCTAATTCTTTTTACATGAAATGCTCACTCCAAATCCATGCAGCTTGGCGAGCAGCATGGTCTATCTGTGATTGATCAAGTGCAAGAAAAAAAAAATCAGAAATTTATTTGCTGTCACTCCCGCAATTTTATGTTGTCAATTGTCATATTTATGGTTTTTCAGACTTGAATCGTTATGAAGGTATGCATCATATCCATATTTCTGCAGACTTAAATCGTTACAAAGGTATCAAGAGACTCGGTAGAGTCTCGCGCCAAGTACATTAAAAAGAATTTTTAAGCGCGCGGCGTGAGGCTCGACCGAGTCTCTATACCCGCATGAGAGCTCTTCGGCCTATGCGGCGACTATATTATCCTTATTTTCTTCTGACTCGGGTTATACACGAGATTCAAATATTTATCTCAGAATCCGGTTTCAAACAGCTTTCATTCAAGCCCAACTTTTATGCAATCGGTGCACGGAGAGCTGAGATCTGATATTCCGATTTATAGAAATGCTCAGTTTGATCAAGAATTTTCTTGGTCGTCTCCGTCTCCACGATGACGTCACGAAGCAGTTGTATGGGTATATAAATAACATAGAGAGGCGTCCCTTCGTTTCTTGGCCCCACGGAAAGACTTAGGCTAGGCGGACGGGAAATTAAGAGCGTTTGCCCGTCTAGCCACGAACAATATAGTCTATTGCCGTTAGTGAACGCTTCGTCGTACCTCCGATACCGGATAAAGCATACGGATCTTTTCCTTCGCATTTTCGAAGTTTCAGTTTCATCATTCTTGTTTTATTTTTTTTTTTTTATTGCTTTCTTATGCCACTATAAATTTTTTTCAAAAAATAGGTTTTTTGTGTAAAAAAATCTCAGCGTTCCACAAAAAATATTTTTTTCTCGTTCATGGTTGTGGTAATCTCTTAAAATTGAGCTCAACATTTGAAAAGCTGTTCATTTGCCGTTGCCCAAATTTTGAAAAAATTTTCATCATTTTTTTTTCGCAAAACTGGGAAAATTTCACATTACATACGTAATTTTCAAAGTGGGATCTCGATAAATCGTTTTTTAATTTAATTCTCAGATTTTCTACATAATTATAACATAAAATATATGAAATAAATTTGAAATTTTCTTCAAACTCTGTTCTTTTATTCATTTCTTGAACGAGAGAGTAAGAGAAATGGAAAAATAGTTTATTAGAAAGAAAGAGAGAAAGAAGAATATTTATTGAATGCATAAAATGAATTGAAAATTTTCTTCAATTTTTGTTCATTAATTCATGTCTCGTGTGTTTATCGTGATCTCTCTTTGAAAATGACGTGCACCAGGTAAAATTTTGTTAGCTTTTCGAAAAAAATATCGAAATTTGTTTAAAAATTTGGGCGATGGCAAAAAAACAGCTCTTTAGATTTTGAGCTCAATTTTGAGAGCTTTTCACACATATTAACAAGAAAAAACATTTTTTTTTGTAAAGCTGAGATTTTTTTCACACAAAAAAACCTATTTTTTGTAAAACAGTTTAAAGTGGTAAAAGAATGCAAGAAAAAAAAAAGAATAAAACAAGAATTAGAAAACTATATGGAATACTCCGTGCAACTTCGAAAATAGAAGGTAAAAGGATCTGAAAAAATTTGGAATGCTGTTTTTCGATGATCTAACATGTAGATGAGAGATCGCGTACTGTTGACGCATGAGCTAATACATAGGGGTGAAACAGAAGTAGTAGATATTCAACTCTACCTATATTATACATTTACAGTAAGGAAATAATTTTTACAATTCATTACGAACGAGAATAATTAATCAAATTCTACAAAAAGTAGTGAGATCCCCAAAAAAGCACCTCTGGTGCAAAAACCTTTCGCCAAGTACATTAATGTGATATACATCCCCCAAAAAGCACCTCCCAGGTAAAAAAAAAAAAGAATCCCAAATCAGTTGCTACTGCCAAGTACCTACTTCTATTGGTGTAAAGAGATAAACAAAAAACATGGAAAAATGAAAATGAAGAGATAAAAAAAAAAAATTTTGGAGTACGTGGTACTTGGCGGGCCACTACTTTATGCTGTTACCTCGTACTTTTCTACTAAAGGCCCGCCAAGTACCACTACCTCCAAAATTTTTTTTTTAAGCAATGTCATAATTCTGGCTGAAATAATGAAATAGAGCAAATAATTGAAAAAAAAAGATTTCATTTCCGTTTAACGGTGGTTTCCGGAAATCGGAATAATTCCCTATTTTTTTCTAGCATTTTATCAATCCGAAAGAGTATTTACGTGAAATAAAATTTTAAGCAATGTCATAATTCTGGCTGAAATAATAAAATAGAGCAAATAATTGAAAAAAAAAGATTTCATTTCCGTTTAAGGGTGGGTTCCGGAAGTCGGAGTGGTTACCTATTTTTTTCTAGCATTCTATCAATCCGAAAGAGTATTTACGTGAAATAAAATTTTAAGCAATGTCATAATTCTGGCTGAAATAATGAAATAGAGGAAATAATTGAAGAAAAAAAGATTTCATTTCCGTTTAACGGTGATTTCCGGAAATCGGAATAATTCCCTATTTTTTTCTAGCATTTTATCAATCCGAAAGAGTATTTACGTGAAATAAAATTTTAAGCAATGTCATAATTCTGGCTGAAATAATAAAATAGAGCAAATAATTGAAAAAAAAAGATTTCATTTCCGTTTAAGGGTGGGTTCCGGAAGTCGGAGTGGTTACCTATTTTTTTCTAGCATTCTATCAATCCGAAAGAGTATTTACGTGAAATAAAATTTTAAGCAATGTCATAATTCTGGCTGAAATAATAAAATAGAGCAAATAATTGAAAAAAAAAAGATTTCATTTCCGTTTAACGGTGATTTCCGGAAATCGGAATAATTCCCTATTTTTTTCTAGCATTTTATCAATCCGAAAGAGTATTTACGTGAAATAAAATTTTAAGCAATGTCATAATTCTGGCTGAAATAATAAAATAGAGCAAATAATTGAAAAAAAAAGATTTCATTTCCGTTTAAGGGTGGGTTCCGGAAGTCGGAGTGGTTACCTATTTTTTTCTAGCATTCTATCAATCCGAAAGAGTATTTACGTGAAATAAAATTTTAAGCAATGTCATAATTCTGGCTGAAATAATAAAATAGAGGAAATAATTGAAGAAAAAAAGATTTCATTTCCGTTTAACGGTGATTTCCGGAAATCGGAATAATTCCCTATTTTTTTCTAGCATTTTATCAATCCGAAAGAGTATTTACGTGAAATAAAATTTTAAGCAATGTCATAATTCTGGCTGAAATAATAAAATAGAGCAAATAATTGAAAAAAAAAGATTTCATTTCCGTTTAAGGGTGGGTTCCGGAAGTCGGAGTGGTTACCTATTTTTTTCTAGCATTCTATCAATCCGAAAGAGTATTTACGTGAAATAAAATTTTAAGCAATGTCATAATTCTGGCTGAAATAATAAAATAGAGGAAATAATTGAAGAAAAAAAGATTTCATTTCCGTTTAACGGTGATTTCCGGAAATCGGAATAATTCCCTATTTTTTTCTAGCATTTTATCAATCCGAAAGAGTATTTACGTGAAATAAAATTTTAAGCAATGTCATAATTCTGGCTGAAATAATAAAATAGAGCAAATAATTGAAAAAAAAAGATTTCATTTCCGTTTAAGGGTGGGTTCCGGAAGTCGGAGTGGTTACCTATTTTTTTCTAGCATTCTATCAATCCGAAAGAGTATTTACGTGAAATAAAATTTTAAGCAATGTCATAATTCTGGCTGAAATAATAAAATAGAGGAAATAATTGAAGAAAAAAAGATTTCATTTCCGTTTAACGGTGATTTCCGGAAATCGGAATAATTCCCTATTTTTTTCTAGCATTTTATCAATCCGAAAGAGTATTTACGTGAAATAAAATTTTAAGCAATGTCATAATTCTGGCTGAAATAATAAAATAGAGCAAATAATTGAAAAAAAAAGATTTCATTTCCGTTTAAGGGTGGGTTCCGGAAGTCGGAGTGGTTACCTATTTTTTTCTAGCATTCTATCAATCCGAAAGAGTATTTACGTGAAATAAAATTTTAAGCAATGTCATAATTCTGGCTGAAATAATAAAATAGAGCAAATAATTGAAAAAAAAAGATTTCATTTCCGTTTAAGGGTGGGTTCCGGAAGTCGGAGTGGTTTCCTATTTTTTTATAGCATTCTATCAATCCGAAAGAGTATTTACGTGAAATAAAATTTTAAGCAATGTCATAATTCTGGCTGATATAATAAAATAGAGCAAATAATTGAAAAAAAAAAGATTTCATTTCAGTTTAAGGGTGGGTTCCGGAAGTCGGAGTGGTTTCCTATTTTTTTCTAGCATTTTATCAATCCGAAAGAGTATTTACGTAAAATAAAATTTTAAGCAATGTCATAATTCTGGGTGAAATAAAAAAATCAGGATTTCACCCCCTGTTAAGGGTGCCGTAATTCGGGGGAAGATTATTGTTTTTATGTTATTTTCAGTTGTTCTCACTTTTTAAACCCAGCAGGATCATTTTCAGTCGATTTATTAATTTTTTTTATTTTTTCGAATTTCGTTGCGTTCCAACGATGCAAACTTCAATGTCATTCAGATCGTGACTCATGCAATTACTTTGCTTAATAGTAATTACGACGGAGTACATAATAAAAATAAAGTCAAGCAATTGCGAGCAGTTGTTTATTTTATTTCCTTATCCATATTCATTTCATACATCGGCCAGCGGAATTTGAGGTTAGGTGTCAGGTAATCGCAGTTACATGCATATCGATCATTTGACTCATGTCAATCATCATCTACTTACTTCGCTGGAAATACGTCGAAGTATTCGAAAACAAGGGGTAGAGCAAGAGATCACTTTCGACAGTGGAATTCTTTAGACAGCTGATAAAAATTTTGCGGTGGAAATCGGTCTAAGGCTGCCGTCCCATGTAGGCCCGGATCGCCGGAATCCGGAAAGACGGAACGGAACGTTGCATGTGTCGGTATATACATACACGCAATACATGGAAAAAGTCACTAGATTCCGTTCCGTTTTTCCGTTCCGGCTCTAGATGGGACGGCAGCCTTAGGCTGGATTCCCATGGGGCCGGAATTCACGGATCCGGAACGGAAATCTAGTGACCTTTTCCATGTGTGGTATATACATACACGCAATACATGGAAAAGGTCACTAGATTTCCGTTCCGGATCCGTGAATTCCAGCCCCATGGGAATCCAGCCTTATCCTACGGATAATCGGTTGGCTATAAAACGTCAGGAGAGCATCATTGAACATTTACAATTGACCAACAAACGATTGCATGTATGAAAAATTGCATTTGATCGCAATTATAGACGGTGAATGTGACTACTTGACGTCACTAGCCATCTAGGGGAAAACCCGGTCGAGGAGAAAGTCCCTAGAATTAAGGGTTATCATACTGGTTATTACACTATAATTACTCAGGTTGAATTAACAATGAAATTACAATTTGCAACCTTTCCCAAATGAAAAGGGGTATATTTATGAGATCCCCAAACGATTTAGAGCAAATTCATATACAGTTCTTTTTTTTCCAATCATGCGTCTGCTAACTATACGCATATTTTAATTTAATTGATTCTAAATTAATACATTTTTCCCAAATCATGAAAATGCTTTCCTAAATATCCCCAAACGATTCCCTAACGATTGCAATCAATAATAATTGATTATAATTTTTTGATCTGCCAAGTATACGGAGGTGTAAAACTTAATTGTTTGAGAGAAATGAATAATATATGTGAATTCTGTAATGCTAAACATTTCGTTTCTGAATTACCAACCGATGAAAAGGTAAAGTACGTATTTTTGAAGATAGTACTTATCCTGAAGCGATTGAACAGTTAATCAACGGTACCGATAAAAGTAGTAACAATTTTATGCGCAACGTAAGGAGTTATAATAATTCTTTGGCATTCGCAAGTTTCGGTCTGAAATTGGATTCAATGAATGGAAGTCAGAGTCCTTTTGTATTTCACATCTGTGGACAAACGTATCATAATACATACGCGCTTCACCCAGATGTCCATGAAACACGTAAATATGGACAATTGTATATCATCGATACCGAAATCGCCACTAGAATACGTATGCAGCATCCCGGCAATAATGATTGTTTACCAGAACTACTGAGCGAATTGTATGATATTATACGAAGAACGAATCCATACGCGAAGGCTTTCAAAATGATGCACGAGATGGAGGAAGGAGAACGAAAACTGGCGAATACAGCCGGTCATCCTGCACGCGAAGTAAGAATGTGGTTGAAGCGGATGGTGATGTTGACCAGAATCGTTTCAACCTACCAAAATGCAACGAAATAGCGGTTGTATTTGTCGCGAAAGACGGAGATCCTCCAGTACATCGAGACTTATGCGTATATTCTAGGAGCGAAGGTACTAGAAGTATACCAAGTCTAAGTAAACACGTCGACCCTATGACTTATCCTCTGATGTTTCCCTCCGGTGAAACCGGTTGAACGCCCGGGATGAAGCAAATGGCAAGGAAGCGTATAATAACCGCGTTGCAATATTACAGTTATAAATTGAGCGATAGAGGGAAATTCAATCCGTGTCTGAACATGGGGAAATTGACTAAACAATACATTGTTGATATGTGGACGAAAGTTGAAAGCCATCGACTGCATTTCATAAGAAATCAACAAAGCAAATTACGAGCGGAAATGTATCAAGGAGTGATCGATTATCTACATAACAAAGCTGGAGAGGATAATGCGAGAATCGGGAAAATGGTTATATTACCATCGTCGTTCAGCGGAAGTCCGCGAGCCTTGCAGCAAAGTTTTATTGATGCAATGAGCATAATGCAAAAATATGGAAAACCCGATTTATTCATAACCATAACCTGCAATCACAAATGGCAGGAAATTGTGGAAAATTTGAAGCCCGGTCAAACTGCAATGGACCGACCAGACCTCGTATCAAGGGTTCTTCATCATAAAGTTAAGGAGTTGAAGGTGGAATTGATCGATAACTCGATATTTGAAAAATGTGCTGCTTATGTTTATGTTGTCGAATTTAAAAAAAGAGGGTTACCGTATGTGCATATGCTGTTTTGGCTGGAAGAAGATAACAAAATCCGGGATGCAGATGACGTAGACAAAGTAGTCTCTGCAGAGATACCAAATAAAACGAGGTATCCGATATTACATGACATAGTCATGCAATGCATGATTCACGGTCCTTGTGGTCAACAAAATATAAATTCGCCTTGCATGGATAGCAAAACTAATCTATGCACCAAACGATTTCCGAGGGATTATGTTTCGGAAACAAATGATCATTCAGCGGGTTATCCGTTATATCGTCGAAGCGAAGATGGTAACGTGATTGTTTTCAAGTCTAAGAGAGATGGGACGTGTAAAATTGCTGACAATAGATACATTGTACCCTATAATGCGTATTTGTTGTTGGAATTCAACTGTTACATCAATGTGGAAGTATGTTCGACGGTGCAGTGTACCAAGTATTTATTCAAGGACTGCTATAAAGGACATGATTGCGCAATCGTCGAGATAACAAATGTACAGGATGAAAATTACATCAAATACAACGAAGTTGATGAATATATATATCCGCGATACGTCTGCCCACCCGGGGCAATGCATCGTTTATTCGAATATTCGATGAATGAACAGTCACACGAACGTCATAACGAAGTTGTAACTATTTCTTCCGGTATTCTCTCGAATGGAAATATTGTACAAGAAATATTTGGAGCAAGTGTCAATCCTCAAGATCCGTCGAATTATGGCAAAATTATATTAGTTCCGACAAACGTCGACGTTATCGCCATTCATGACGAAGTACTGTCGAAAATTAAAGGTGTCGGTGTAGATTATCTAAGCGTAGATTCAGGTGAGGATGAAGATAATATAGACATCAAAAATATACTTCCAATGGAATTCATGAATTCATTGACCCCGCACTGAAAAAAAAGTTTTTTTCCTACTAGTAAATTTTTCTCTCGAATAAGGAAACTGGTATTCTTGGAGTAAGAATACCTAAGTTTCCTTCCCACAGGAATATGCATACTGACGGTAAGAAAACTTGGTATTCCTCTGAGCAAAATACCAAAATGACAACTTAGCAGATTTAACCTAACCTAGCTAACACAGATTTAAATATGTTTATAATAATTAACTTTTATATTATAATTAATCATTTATAAATTATTAATCATTAATAGATTGAAATTAAAATATGGTTCAAAATGGTTTTAATATATTGGATCAAAATTAAAATAATTAATAAAAGTATAGTCATTGTTATTATGTATTTGTCCACTTATAAATAATTAAGTCGATAACGATTAATAAATAAATTGTGAGGCTTATAAAAATATTATATTGTTTATTAATAAAAGTGAACATTAAAAATATAAAGTAAATTATAATAATTAAAAGCAATTACGTAATAAAATATAATATTTTTCAGCTTTTGATGTTAAACTTAAAGGTTTAAAATAAAATAAATTATCATAGCTTATAATAAAACAACCCGATTAAAAAAGTTTATATATGATTATATATAATTATATATAAAATGTTTATATATAATTATATATGAAAAATGGCCCGATATAAATATATATAAATATATATAAATATATATGATTATATATGATTATAAATATATCTATCGTTTAATTCCGGGACAGGGGTTATAGAATTTATATATACGACGCATGGTTTTGGGACATCAGTATACTTTGGGGACTGGTCTCAAATCATCCGGTTATCTAACGCATGGTTTGAGGACAGTTCCAACAAACACGGTCCTGGGGCCAAAAGTTACTTTGTATACTGATCGCTCACTTCGCAGACCATAACACACACCAACAAATGCTAGAACACACCCGGTGGTTGTCACAGGACCGTGATTAGGCTCCCAAAAAGTCGATGGTTCCAAAATATCTGCCTCAAATACATATATATATAGATATATATATTTATATATTAGGGTGATTCAGAAAAAAAAAAAAAAATTATTTTTTCTTCCAAACAGGCTCAAAAGTTTCATTCAGGTCAAAAAGTATGCCTGTTAAAATTTGAGCTCTTAATATTAATATTGAGTTGCTCCTCATCGCACTTTTCGATTTTCCATAAGAATAACATGGGATAGATCATTTTTGCTTCTTCTGATTTTTATAACTAGCAAATGACACATCACACAGAGAATCTACAGACACATTTTTGTAGGGAATTGAACGCTCTACAAAAAAGTTCCGAGTCATTTTCTAATAAGTCCATTCGTTCAAAAGTTATTCAAGGTCAAATTTTAATTTATTTTGATTGATTTTAATTTTAATTTTTTCAATTTTTGGTTTTTAATTTTTTTTTATTTTTTATTTTTCATTTCCCAACAAAAATATGTCTGTAGATTCTTTGTGTGACGTATCATTTGCTAGTTATAAAAATCAGAAGAGGCGAATATAATTTATCCTATGTTATTCTTATGGAAAATCGAAAAGTGCGATGAGGAGCAACTCAATATTAATATTAAGAGCTCAAATTTTAACAGGCATACTTTTTGACCTGAATGAAACTTTTGAGCCTGTTTGGAGGAAAAAATAATTTTTTTTTTTTTTTCTGAATCACCCTATTATATATATATATATATATATAAACATCCATAATGTATACTTTGAGGACATCGACTTTTTGGGAGCCTAGTCACGGTCCTGCCACAACCACCGGGTGTTAGCTAGCATTTTTTGGTGTGTGGTATGGTCTCCGTAGTTAGCGATCAGTATAAAAAGTAATTTGTGGCCCCAGTGCCGTATTTGTTGGGAGCGTCCTCAAACAATACATTAGATAGATGAATTCTTTGAGGACCGTCCTCAAAGTATACTGATGTCCCTAAAGTATGCATTATACATATGAAATTCTATAGTCTCTGTCCCGGAATAAAACGATAGATATAAATATATATATATATATATATATATATATATAAACATCCATAATGTATACTTTGAGGACATCGACTTTTTGGGAGCCTAGTCACGGTCCTGCCACAACCACCGGGTGTTAGCTAGCATTTTTTGGTGTGTGGTATGGTCTCCGTAGTTAGCGATCAGTATAAAAAGTAATTTGTGGCCCCAGTGCCGTATTTGTTGGGAGCGTCCTCAAACAATACATTAGATAGATGAATTCTTTGAGGACCGTCCTCAAAGTATACTGATGTCCCTAAAGTATGCATTATACATATGAAATTCTATAGTCTCTGTCCCGGAATTAAACGATAGATATAAATATATATATATATATATATATATATATATATTGTAACGTGTTCGGCCTATAGCCGAACGAACATACTATAGACAACTTCAAACATGGATGAACACGCTGGTATTGTACCACGTGGTACAATACCAAGGTAGCCACACATCCATGTGTACTCAACAACAGTATAAAAGGCGAGCTGGTCAAGCATGATCAGCGGCCAAACATATTTAGGTTTTTGATATAAATTTTTTCCTAAAAATAAATCCACTAAGACCACCACTAAAAACATATGTGCATACTGTAAAAATTAAAATAGACCAAAATTGGGTTAAGTCGCTAGACAGGGACCAAACATTATAAACCTATGTACAAAATTATATCTGCTAGATGTAAAAAACTATTGAAATCAATAAACTCCTTTTGACTTGACTTGACATGATCAGCGGACTCGAGCCAAAGCGGCCGACCGACTCGTACATAATTTCTATTTAAAATTCACAAATTCACTCACTAAATTAGGATAATTAGCCAAAGCGGCAATTATACCGCAAAATAGAATCAAAATTGTCTTTGCTAAAATAGCACTTCAATTACAACAAATCAATCAAAAAAAATTGTAGCTTGCTAAAATCGCAGTCAATTTAAACTCAAAAACAAAAATTGTATTTAAAACAAATTCAATTTAAAACAAAAGAACAAAGAAAAATCTAGATAAACTTAGATTGAACAGAAAACCACAAAGTCCGGCCATTGAGCCAAAACTCCAAATAGAATTAAGTTAAAATTAAGGAAATCATTCATTCACATTCACATCATTCACTTCATTCATAAGCATTCAAAAACACTCACGATTATATTTTTGTTTTGCATTAAACTTATAATTTTGTAAAAAGCAACTGTGAGAAAAAGAATCACAACCTAGGAAATAAACAGAAAATGATCGAGTGATCATATAATTAATCATGAATCTGATCTTTCTCTTTCATTTTCCAACTTAACAAAAATAATCATTTCTTTCAGATCAAACTTAAAATCATTCTTAGCTAAAAGGCAGCTTCGGTGAGTGTGTTGGACAGCTACGGTATAGCTATAATTGGTACCCTAGTCTGAGAACACACATATCCCAAGTCTGTAAAAAGGCAGCTTCGGTGAGCTAGATTCTGGACAGCTACGGTAGAGCTATAATTGCTATCCTAGTCTGTTGAATCTAGCATATCCCAAGTCTGTAGGGAGGCAGCTCTGGTAGTGCAAAATCTATCCGAGTCTGTATCAGGGTAAATTAAGGGTTTTTTCAACTTTCCCCAGAGGAGCTCCAAATATTCATAAAAATAACCCGTGACAAAGAACACACGCGAACTACCCTCGTAGCAATGTCTGCACTGCAGATTTTCGCAGATTCTTATTTAAGAATCTTTATGCAGTATTATCGCAGATCCGCTACAGATTTTGAGACCATATTACTGCATAAATTCTGCAAGCACAATGCTTGAAGAATCTGCATAGAAGTACATGACAAGAATCTGTATGCGCACCGTCTGCCGGATCTGCACGAAATTTGAATCAATTAAGGAACATAACCTATATATATATATCTCTGATCCCGCCTGCGCGATCGATAGTCGAAACGACGCGACGTTGGTCGATATATCGAACTGATCGTAAACAAGATGGCGACGTAACAAGCACGTGTAGTGTGGACGGTCTTATTTTTCACATATATTATATTTTGTTATACCGAGCTTGTACGAAAATAAGTAAGTAGCGTAATTGCGGTGTGAGAGGTTGAGAATTGTTGTGTGAGGTGAGAATTGTTGTGTGTAGAGGACCAGCGGGACTCAGCTTTGAAGGTAAGTTTCTTTTTTCGGTAGATTTTCTCAAAAGTTTTATCGCAAGAGCATTTGTCGCGTAAAAAAGATCATCTGATCCTATAATTATTACATTGTTATGAATCAAATCTAGAAGCCAAGTGAAGGAACATGAGACAATTTTTTGCAATAAAAATTGATAGGTTATAGTTACAAATATACATCACATATCTATATAATTTTTTACATCCAAATGTGAACATACCAGATTCCTGGGAATTTTCTTATCAAACGTACTGCAATTATGAAACGCAAAAGATTCGAAGACTTGACCAATCGACAAAAACGTGTACGTATCAATGAGCAAAGAAGCGTATTGAATCAAATCCGGGGTACGGGCAGAGCATCACAGCTTAATCATGAGTTTGTCCGCGTAGCACCGAATACAATAGAATCTTCAGATAGTGATAATGAACAAGTTTGCAATGAACGCGAATGGTTATCACCATTACATATAGATGACCGTTACATTTACAACAATGATATCGCAACACGACCGGATAATAACGAAGAACTCGACAGAGAGTCTAATGAGAGTGTTAGCAGCAACAACGATCATGGTGATGATTCGACTGACAGCACAGATACGTTTGCTGCGAAATTAGCTGAAACTTTGAAGAATATTAATGTTTCACTAAGTCAAGGAAATGCAATACTTGGTTTACTGAGGTCACATCCATGTTTCGCTGGCCTACCCAAAGATATTCGAACGTTATTAGGGACCTGTAACTTCCTTACTCATATCAAGAGAGTTTCACCAGGAGAATACTGCCATTTGGGAGTCTCCAATGCAGTGATTAGTGAACTATCTTCTGCTAGATACATTCCCCAGGAACTTGAAATTGATATCAGTACTGATGGAGCAGCCGCAGATAGTCGAGGCCTTATTCAATACTGGCCGATTCAAATAAAAATTGTAAATTTAGCGAATAGTAAACCACTCATAGTTGGCGTATATCGAGGTAAAGGCAAGCCGTCAAATGTTGATGAGTTTTTCGAAGATTTTGTTGACGAAATGAAACAGCTATTGCTAGATGGCATTCTGTTTCGTGGCCATTCTATCCCGATTAAACTTCGAGCTTTTATCGCTGATGCCCCAGCTAGAGCATTTGTACTTCGACATCGGGGTCACATGTCTCTGCATCCTTGCTCTAAATGTAAAGTCGTTGGTACTCGGTACGAAGAAAATTTTCGCCGAAGAATACGGACGGGCACTGCTTTTTACGGTATTGATCATGAGCCACGAACAGACGAAGAGGCATTAAATCGTTTCGACACTGACCACTATTTGGTAGATGAGAGTCCTTTAACCCAGCTAAACATGGGCCTAGTTAGTGGTGTGCCTTACGAGTATATGCATCCAACATTAATTGGTGTTATGAAAAAGATATGCGAAGCAATGTTTGAAGGAAAGTATCTTCGGCGTGCTAAACTATCTGCTCATGAAATTAATATAATTTCAGTAAGATTGCAGACTATGGATAGTTCATGTCCACATGAATTTCAACGGAGACCTCGAGCTATATCTCAGTTCAGTAACTACAAAGCCACAGAATTTAGACATTTACTATTATATGCAGGTCCAATAGTTTTCAAAGACGTTATCGCAGAAGATTACTACGTGCACTTCCTGCTTTTTCACACAAGCATGCGTATTCTTTGTTCGCCGAATCCTAGTGAATATCTTTTGAATATTGCGGATCAATCCTTGAAGTTATTTGTTACTGCCTCACAGGAACTGTATGGATCGTCATTCTTATCATATAACGTTCACTGCCTACTTCATCTTACGGAGGATGTACGGAGATTTGGACCTCTGGACTCTTATTCAGCCTTTCCGTATGAGAGCAATATGCCACTGTTCAAAAAATTTGTTAGAAACCATCATCGTCCACTCCAACAATTTGCTATACGATTGATGGAACGCAATTATCACTATCCCTCGAATAATCGAGCCCCTTCTGATCATATTTTAGCTTCTAAAAAACGTATTAGAGGACCTCTTCCACCCAGCTCAACCACAGAATACACTCAGTACAAACAGCTGGTAGTGGAAGGCACACGATACAGTATCGGAATGAAAGATAACTGCTGCAAATTGCACGATAGCTCTTTCTGTAAGATTGTCAACATACTTCGGGAGAACAATGAGTACTACTTTGTCGTTAAACGATATCTGAATCCTCAAAATTTTTACGAAGTTGGTTTGCCGTCAACGGAGGTGGGAATTTTCAAGTGCGATGGCCTTGCAAGCGATTTGGAAATCATTTCAGTCAACAATGTTGCCTCTAAATGCTATAGTACCAAGCTCTGGAGCGATGATCCGGATAATTTACTATATTCTGTTCCCGGAAATTATGTAATTATGACTTTGATTCACCAATCATAAAATAATGGCTACCAATACTCTGCACTCTGGCACTCTGGCTCGCAACCAAAGGAAATGTAATTACTTTTATATAAATCTATAAATTCTATTTAAAAAAAAACGATTCATATATGAATTGTACAGACGTAGCCTCCCTACATCGGTCAATCTGTGTTTCATACAATAGCCCATCTATATTTTTAATACTATATCATAATAACAATTACATAATTCAATATGCTAATGAGTTGGTCCCAGATATGAAAGATTTGAGAAATATGGAGATGATCCTTTTTATGCGACTAAAATGTTAATTGTGTCTTCAAAATAATTGACCCCGGGAAGCAAAGTTTTTCATGATTTGTAATATTTTGATCAACAGCCATGGGTTTACCTAAAGTTACTGGAACTAATCGCATCGGTCGGGAGATTCGAAGACCTGACAAGTATTGCACTACTGATTCTACTGATGAAGGTCGAACACGAAAGAAGGCAGTACAAAATGAAGACAAAATTCCATTGAAAAAAAGAGCTTTACAAATGGTAAAATCTGTTGCTCGACAAACTTCTTCTACACCAAGATCCAGACCGTTTCACCCTTCTGTGTCAAGTCAGAAAATGATGACTGTTAGATCAGACCTCAATGGCACAAAGTACTCACATGCAGCCTCAAATTCAATGCGATCAACTTCAGTACCACCTTCGTGTAATGCTTCTCAGTCTCCAGAGTTTGAACAACGCTCCGAAAGACCCATACCAGAAAGACTCATAGATGGAACGACATATGAAACTCATATATCATATGCATCCAATAATGCTGGGAATGTTTCAAATGTTTCGAAGGATCTACGCTTCTCAAGTCATGAAAATGTATTACCTAGTACAAGCCAAAATGTCACAATCAATTCAAAAAGCAATCGCTCGACTTTGGTGACGTATTCGTCATTGCATCAGAATGATTTGCCAGGGACGGAAGAAAATAAAGCTCACAATGTTTCAATAAACGAGAATACGAGAGTCTCGAACTACTCATGTATTGATCGGCCGGATCTACATACAGATTTGAATGCTTATCCCGTTATCGTTTTTCACCAAGATGCCGCTGGGAATTTTTCTTCAGGACTCAATTCGCAGAGCACTGCTACTATGGATAAAACTCAAGCATATAGCACCGAAAGAGCACCAGGTGTTGGACGTCTTCCGTTCCAGGATCTTACAACACAGAAAAATCAAATAGATAATCTTCAAAACCCAACCTCAACCATTGTGAATAATGATTACAATGGAAAAGAAGATCTGTCAACAAATCGAATAGTAGGGGTACCACCAGGAAAGAATCAGCTGATCACTATGACTGACTTAACCCAGTTCAAGAATGAATTAAGCCGTGAACTAGAAGCACAGAAGCGGGCGTCGGTAACTAAAATCGAAGAACTTGATCGAACCATAAGGTATGTCGGAGAGCAGCCAAGCTTATATATCCTATAGTTGACAGGCCAACGCATTTTCTAATGCCCTGAAATGGAACATATTTCACTTTATCCACAAGTTGATTATATAGCTACTTTTAGAGCTGAATTAAGATTTCACGAATATGCTACCGATGTATAAAATGGAATGATACATCTATACTTTTATGAGTATTTTAAATACATTATGGTTCATTTATTGCAGACGGTCCATTGCAAATAATGAAAACTACGAAGATCGATACAATGTACCAAACGGTATTCCATTTCGTACACTGGACGATTTTGAGAACTTTGAGAATGGAGAAGGATTATCTAATCGTAAGCAAGAACTTCCCGGGTAAAAAAATTTATATATAATTATATATAATTATATATAATATTATATAAAAATGGCCCTATATGAACTTATATATTTATACCTAATCATATATAATTATATCTAATCATATATGATTATCTAAAATTAGACATAACCAATAATTATATATAATCATATACATTTATATATAATTATATATAATCATATATATATATTGTAACGCAGTTTTCGATCAGGCGAGGAAACCCGAAGATTCTGCTCACAATTCGGCACCTTTCCGTGTTACTTACTGAATTACCAAAATGTTGGGCGCCAGACGCTGATGCGTCGTTTCCATACCATACCAGAACAAATTACATAAAACCAAAAACTAACGGAAATGCGACGAGCTATAACTCGACTTGCTCAGTTAACAAAGCCTTAGATAGAGGGGCAGGGTACACCATATAAAACAAGTTATTCCTTTGAGAATGTTTGAGATCACATCAACCAATTATTTATTTACGAAATTAGATAACTTAACGAGATCAGTACAGAATTTATTATTTCACTTAATGGTTTATTACCAACGATATTCTAATTGATCGAAGAGAATCTATGCAATTACGATACAGTTGAATCTCAGAGGTGTGCCAGAGGTGACTCGATATAAAACAATTTAATTAGACTCCAGACTCGGTATCACAGAGCGATACATCGTACCCGAATGAAAAATATACTTCGTGACACACACTCAGAACAACGTATGAAGCTCAAGACTTTACTTAGAAAAATTGGTAACAAACTACGAAAGATTAGCCACGCTTGGCCATACGATTCACAATAATTCGAGATCTACTGTTAGATAGAGACCACGCGGTCATTCGAAAGACGCGAATCACAGGTTCAACGATAACAGACTAAACTATAATATTATTTGATCTTGAACTAAATTCTGACGATATTGTAACGATAGTCGTGATATTAAATTATCCAAAAACGATATTAAACATTACTGAACCATACTAGATCTTACATACGGTGACAAATTATACGAAAGTGACCATATTTGACTCAATTAACAAATTATTAACAAAACTTAACGATAAAAACTAAACTGTAACGCCAGGCCTAAGCCGTAGCGGCTATCTTCGCTCAGGGTACTCCAGGAAAGGTAATTGTCTACAGTATTTCATGCATAAGATAAATATAACATACTAAATCAGCAACAAAGCCATAAGCAATAAATTATAGCTAAAAAGCACTCAAGATCTACGTAACTCAGCCAGACTCGAGGTTGTTCGATAAATTAATAGACCAAAGACAAAAGGACGAGCTTCTTAGCTCAATAGACAAAAACGAGCCTCATAGCTCAATAACCAGAATAATTAACAGACTTTTATCCGAACTACCTCGTGCCTTCACAGAAAGAATTAAGACCTTACCTTAAGATGCTTCTAGGTGTAACACAACACTATTTAAAATAAACTCGATATACGATAGTTGGTGACGATAGGTGATACGATAGATGAACGATAGTTGAACGATAGATGTACGATAGATGAACGATAGGTGTGGCGTAGACTGGAGCGAAGAGTAGGCCGAATAGCGCGTGTATCGGCTTTATATAGTCGGTATTTTCTTCCCTCTATCCATCCTTCGGGTTTAGCGTAATCACGTGACATATCGGTCCGCTAATTGGTTCGTGTAACGATAGTTTCGTCGAACGTAAAATAGGAGAAATCTATCTCACCCCTGCCGCTGCTAATACCGCTCCTATTACCGCCTTCCCTTTGAATCCCCAGGCTAGGAGGCTGCCATGGAACCTCATTCGCCCGGCTACCCGGTATTTCTCCTAGGTCCTGGCCTTTCGCCGATCCACAAGGAGCTTGGTGGTAGTTTCGTGTTTCGGCATACGAGAGCTTCACCCACGAAAGAATTCTCTAGGTTGGAACGCTGATCCGGGAGTCGACTGGACCAACCACGGCCGCGATAACAGATTCGGAGACAGTGTAAATGGTATTTGCACTGACTGCTTGCTCATTAGGTGGGAGGTTTTGAGGTGCGCTTGCACTTAACCCTATACGCCACCCTCACAGCAGCAATGCATTTTCCGGTAGGCGGTAGCTTCTCCAGATGACGGGAGGATTTGTTGTACTTCTCGTACATCCCTGTACGCCGTCAATCCGGTAGTTTGGAGGTAGTAGATTTTCCATCTGAGTGGAGGCGCTGACCTTCGAGTCGACTGGACCAACCAGGTTTGCGCGCCGACAGATTCGTCCTTGACGATAGTGGAAGCTTCTTCACGTTCGATATAGTCGTTTTTCCATCCATAGTTCCCACGACGACAGACGTCTCGTGGAAGATCGAGCTCGAGATTACATAGTTTACAAAAAATAAAATAGTGTTAGTTAATCCTAAATATTTTCCCTAATTTTTCCTTTTCCTGGAGACCCTGTCTACGCCACGCATCGTCGTATCACCGATAGTATCGCCTTGTGACGAGGAATTGAAAATACCACGTCACAATATATATATTTATATATATATATATGTCAGGTGGCAGTTTGTGGGACATTTTCTAAGGCATATAATTTATGAGCTTATTTCATAGTTTAAACCACGCTGAGGCTAATTCTTAAAGATTTTCCCAATTTTATGGATTTCACCATGAGATATAACAGAAAACGTATGCACTGCCAGTTTTCAGGACTTTCATTCAATTGGTTTCTTGCGGGACATTGTATAAATCAAATGAAGTTTTGTCAGTTTTGAGGACTCTCATACGATTGGTTGCTATCGGGACATAGTATATCAAACGATCTTTTGTCAGTTTTCAGGACTTTCGTACAATCGGCTGCTTTCGGGACATCGTAGATTGAACGGTGTTTTCTCAGTTTAGAGCAGTATCATATAATCGGCTGCTTTCGGGACATTTTATAATCAAACTGTGTTTTCTAAATTTAAAGGCCTTTGATTTTATAACTCATACGATAGTTATTTATCCTGATTATCCTGAGCTAGCACCGGCTATAACCTCATATAGATCAACATATGATTTGATGCGTTCTTTTTCACATTCTCTTATGCGTGCGTATTCGGAAATGCCACTCATTAATCAATAACCTGAAAATCTCGACCTATCGGTTGATATTCCAGGACACGTTCAATTTCAGGTCTTAATCAAAATTATTGTGACGTGTCTTACGAGAACTGCCACATAGAACCTTATATAAAAAAGCCCCCGTTCCTCAAATGAGAAATTCGCTCGTCAACATATTCTCAATTGAAAATGCAGCTAATTAATCGATCAGCTGTTATCCCCGCCATATCGGTCGATTGGAGGACAACTTGCATTTTCGCAATTTTTTGGTGTTCCCGTGCAAAGTCTGTGTACACTCGCCGTATGAAGCTACATACGATTGCCCCCAGGCTCACAGATAAGAAATGCAATCCCCAATATGTCCTCTATTATTAATGCTATCACAATTATTCGATCAGATCAGTTATTTTCAGTCTATCGGTTGATCTCAGGACACGTTCGATTTCAGCTGTTTTACAGAATTTGATCGTGTAAATTGCGAGGGTATCTTCAAACTGAAGCTACGTAATGGTTGCCTCGGGTCCGGTGGATGAGAACTTTAACAATTTATGAGTTAATTACTGAACATTCGGCTCATTGTCCGATCGTCCATTATTTTGAGCCTACCGGTAGATCGCAGGACACCTCGAGTTTGAGCTGTTTATTGAAATTGAAGTGAATAGTCTGACGATAATCGTGAAATACGCAGCAAATGATCACCCCTGTATAGTCTCACGAGCACGAGGTGTGTATGATTATGATCGTCGGATTGTTATTCTGATGAATAGGTGAAACGAAGGATGTCCCACAATCTACCCGTAGGCCGAAAGAAATAGCCGATCAGAGAATCAACAGAATGTTCAGTGATGAAATTATGAGCTAATAAAGTTCCCATCCTACAGACTCGAGTCAACCATAATATGTAGCTTCAATTCAAACATACCCTCCAAGTTTACACGATTATTCTGTGAAATGTAGTGCATTCTATGAATTATTATTCTGATACGAGACATATAAGTCGTTTTATAATCTATCTTTCTTCTGTTTTTCTCTTTTTTTAGATTTGATAACACAATAAATCACATAATAAATTGCTAAAAGAATGATGTATTTGGAATTCAGATAATGATTCCTAGAATAAGGTACTGAATGATGAACTGTCTACAGAGATCGGTTATAAGCTCATAGAGACTAACATGTGATTCAATGCGTACTTTTTCACATTCCCTTGTACGTATACGTATTTGAAAATTCCCGCGGTGAATCAATTACTTTCAAATTTCCGTCTATCGGTTGATACTAGAACATGTTCGATTTCAGCTGTTATGCAGAATAATCGTGAAATTTGTAGGGTATCTTCGAACTGGACGGTTGCCCCGGGTCTGGTGGACAAAGACTCTATTAGCTCATGAATTCATTATTGAAGATTATGTTGATTTTCCAATAAGCTGTTATTTTCGGCCTATTGGTAGATTATGGGACACCTTTCGCTTTACCCATTTAATAAAATTGACGTTAGCAGTCGGACAATAACCGTCATACACGCAGCATACAATCATTCCCTTTTGTCACAAGCAGCGTTTAATTCCTTCAGCGCGTTCGGTGTTCCGAATTGTGCTTATTTCCTGAATATCTGTTATCCTTGACTAATCGACCTCTGATTCCGATCACTGATTATTATCCGAGATATTTTCACTATTTTCTAGGATCACCATCAAAAGCCCAACAATATCGGTAATTTGAAGGATATAATTGCCCCAGTCTGATTCTATGGATCCGGAATCTACTCACAATCTTCCCTAATTAATCAATAACCTCTAAATCTCGGTCTATCGGTTGATTCCAGGACACGTTCGACTCTAGGTGTTAATTAAAATTATTGTTACGTGTCTTATAACAGCTACCACATAAAAACTCATATAAAAGCCTCCGTTCCTCAAATAAGAAGTCCAGTAACCTACATAGGTATGATTCTCCACCAAAAATGCAGCTCATCAATCGATCAGCTGTTATCCTCGGTCTATCGGTAGATTGGAGGAATACTTGGATTCATGCAATTTTTCGGTATACAGGGTGGTCCATTTTAATTTACGCAGGCGAATATCTCGAAAACTAACAGTTATACAAGAAAAAGTTTCATACAAAACTTGAAGGGTTTCGAGGGGGAAAGATAATGTTGATATGTGTTGACTTGTGGACTTCGCCAATTCCGAGATTTCGCAAGTAACTTCCGATTTTAGATAGGGAACACATGTTTTGGTTGGGGGCAGCTGATAGCGCGATCAAAGACTCATTCAAATACAGAAGCAAAAAAAAATTAGAAAAAAAAAAAAATTTGCAAAACAAATGGAAAAAAAATTTTCGCGAATTTTTTCTTTCAAAAGATTGTTTACTTGTCCCCAGCCTTCGAACACATTAATTGTTTATCACTCTAGCTTAAAATATTTCTCGCCAATTTTGAAATTGGAAAGTTTGAATGTACCAGATTAGTAAAAAAAATTCGTAAATCAATAACACACAGCTTATTTCGGACTCAGGAGTGATAAACAATGAATGTGTTTGAAAGCTAGAGACAAAAAACGATCTTTTGCAAAAAAAAAAATTCGCGAAATTTTTTTTTTCCAATTTTTTTTGCAAATTTTTTTTTTTCCAATTTTTTTTGCTTCCGTATTTGAATGAGTCTTTGATCTCGCTATCAGCTGCCCCCAACCAAAACATGTGTTCCCTATCTAAAATCCGAAGTTACTTGCGAAATCTCGGAATTGGCGAAGTCCACAAGTCAACACATATCAACATTATCTTTCCCCCTCGAAACCCTTTAAGTTTTGTATGAAACTTTTTCTTTTATAACTGTTAGTTTTCGAGATATTCGCCTGCGTAAATTAAAATGGACCACCCTGTATTACCGAGCATAGTCTGACTAAGTTCACCGTATGAAGCTCCATACGATTGCCCCCCGGCTTACAGATAAAAATGCAATCCCCAATATGTCCTCTATTGATAATGCTGTCATAATCATTCGATCAGATGTTATTTCCAGCCCATCGGTTGATCTCAGGACATGGTCGATTTGAGCTGTTTTACAGAATTTGATCGTGTGAATTGCGAGGGTTTCTTCAAACTGAAGCAACATCATGGTTGTCTCGGGTCTAGTGGCTGAGAATTTTAACAATTTATGAGTTAATTACTGAACATTCGGCTCATTGTCTGATCGTCCATTATTCTGAGCCTACCGGTGGATCGCAGGACACCACCAGTTTGAACTGTTTATTAAAATTAAAGTGAACAGTCTGACGATAACTGTCAAACACGCAGCAAATGATCACTCGACTTATAGTCTCACGAGCACGAGGTGTGTATGATGATGATCGTCAGACTATTATTCCGATGAATAAGTGGAGCGAAAGGTGTCCCGCTATCTACCGCTAGGCCGAAAGAAATAGCCGATTAAAGAATCAACAAAATGTTCAGTAATGAAATTATGAACTAATCAAGTTCCCATCCACCAGACTTGAGTCCACAATGTGTAGCTGAGCCTATGTAGGGAGCATAGGATATCATTTCCTATAAGTGGAAGATGGCATGGAGACAGACACAGTAAGAGTACATTCTCTCTCTGTCTAGAAGGATCTGATTGAGCGAAAGATTTTAATCACGTGACTAGGTAGATTTGTACCAAGCAGGTCGCGGTGCCTCATGCAACAGGGCAAGCATGGAAGTGCGAGTGAGGCGAAATTATTTTCCCACGATTGCGCGTCGCTGGCGTGGGCACCCGATTCGCACGTTACGCTCCTGTCTTAAAAAGAGAGAGAATGTACTCTTACTTTGTTCCTCTCTGTCAGTCCACTTGGGTTCAGTATTGCCAACTTGGCCCGCTACCGCCAACTGAAGAGATTTACGAATTACGAATTCACATTTCACGAATGACTATAATTTCCTTGCCATAAGTTTCCTTCGCTTCAATTATTTCAATATTTCATTGAAAATAGCATTTAATTATTTGAACTTTGGAAAAACCTAAATAAAAGTCGATAACTATAATCAAATCTACTATTATCTACTAAATCTACTTCATAGCGTTTTCGGCTGGGGCTACATCGAGCTACACTGGTGTAGTGTACCCATCTGTGTCTCTCTCTTCCTCATGGAAAAGAAAGAGATGAAGATGGCTTCATTACACTGGTGTAGCTCGGTGTAGTGTAGCTATCTTCATCCTCTTTTTTTCCGTGAGGAAGAGAGAGACAGAGATGGCTACACTACACCAGTGTAGCTCGGTGTAGCCCCAGTCGAAAATGCTATTAGGGCTGTGTTCCGAAACTTTACTTTTGTGCTCCGAGCATACCCAGAACCGTTCCAAAAACCAGAGTAGATGTTAAGTAAAGCGTTCCAAAAATGGCAATGGTATACTACGAGCAGACTACGAGCAGACTACGAGCAGACTACGAGCTTGGTTCAGAGTATACCAATTACCACCGAGTATACTATACTCACGGTGTAAGAATAAGAGGTGGGTCAACTGCCCTATACTCCCCGTGTAGAGCTCTGTGATTATTTTGCGGCAGTACGGCGAAAATCCGCCAGGGGCCTCATGCGTCGAAAAGTCCGGGTAAACAGGGAGGTAAACTCGCTGTAAACAATAATGGCGTCGATCTAGCAGACAGTATTCAACGCCCCGTCAAATTTCGCTGTCGAATAGTGTCTGCTAGATCGACGCCATTATTGTTTACAGCGAGTTTACCTCCCGGTTTACCCGGACTTTTCGACGCATGAGGCCCCTGGCGGATTTTCGCAGTACTGCCGCAAAATAATCACAGCGATTAGGGCCAGTGGAATCACCTCTTATTCTTACACCGTGGGTATACTCCACGTGCGTTCCGAAACCTACTTTAGTAATTCAGAGTTGGCAACACCGTTTTTGGGTCCACTTTTCGCCGGGAATCTTCCCAGCACCATTGTTCCCTCCGAAGTAGTAAGCACATGTTCGTGCCGTGCTACCTTGCACTTGTATGCACTTGTAGCTTGTACTTTCTTCGTGCTGGTCAAGTTATTAGACATTTATAATATGTTTGCACTAGTCAAATTTGACGACGGTACATATTTTATATGCCGGACAAACAGTATAACCTCTAAGAGTGGCGACACGTGTTGCGTGAAATATAAAAATGGTGGCAGATATCCTGCACGTGAAATATCTCTCAATGGTAAGTGAAACTAATTCATTCACATACAATGAACAAGTATCGAAGAAAAGTTTCAGCTCAACTGAACCAAACTATATTACCTACACGGAAAAGGTTTCGGGAATGCTGCAGCTCTAAGCGGCAGAACGGTGAGTTACGCGGTCCAAACACAGGCGCCGTCTCTGCGACGGAACGCTGCGTTCCCTCGCAAGAACGCTGCAGTCTGCGAGACGTTCGACATCCGTATTAACATGGAACCGTCCAACGTCTCGCAGAGTACAGCGTTCTCGCGAGGGAACGCAGCGTTCCGTCGCAGAGACGGCGCCTGTGTTTGGACACGCGTAACTCACCGTTCTGCCGCTTGGAGCTGCAGCATTCCCGAAACCTTTTCCGTGTACCAGAAATGGAAAAAAATGTCGAAAAAAAAAAAAATTTCAAGTTTTTTTTCAATTTTTAATGAACTTTTTGTCAATATTAAAACTTTTTTTTCATCTCCATGGGTTTTTCGACAAATTTTCATATTTTGTGAGACATTTCCAAAAAACTGCCGGTTCAAAAAAAAAAAAACTTCGATCGTATTGCAGATCGGCACATTGTTTTCATGTTTTCACACGAGAAGAAAACTTTTTAGGGGGTGCCTTGAAAAATATAGTTTTTAATGCCCACTCCAATACACACTTAAGGGGAACTATTACTGAAATTTGGCAATAAATTGTTTTTCATTTCTTAACGGTGTAGAAAAGGTCCAAATAGATAATAAAGGCCTACGCTACTTTGTAAATGATCCTAGTATCTACGCATAGAAAAAAATTCAATCTTCTGCCATGAAAGTGTTGATGCAAAGAACCTTTCGCAGAACCTTGCAGCGCAGCGTAGGAAAGTTTCTGCAACAAGTTCCTCGCGTCTACACTTTCATAGTATAAGATTGAATTTTTTTTCTGTCTAGAGATACTACTATTATTTACAACTCGACGTAGGAATTTTTTAATTGGACCTTTTTTACACCTTTGAAAAATGAAAAACTATTTTTGTCCAAATTTCAATAAAGGCCCCCTCTAAAAGATAAAGATCAAAAGCATTAACATTAGTCGCTGGTCCAGTCGAAATTTATTCGTGTTCATTTATATTCATAGCCGATCGTAAATTTCTGGAAGATGTCAAGCGAAAAATGGAAGCCTGCGACGAGTCCGAAAATAATCCCGATATTACCACAAAAAAAAAACGGAAAAAGAAAATTAATTCAGCGAAGGAGACGGAAATGCTGAATAACAATAGAGACGACAACGATACTTCCCAACAAGTCATACCACAGAATCAAATTTATGAAGCGAAGGAGGTTCTTGATAATGACAGAGTTCTAACCGATACTACTAACCAAATTTGTAAAGAAAAAATCCGAAGTGAAAAAGTAAAAGACCAGGACATTTATGAAGCGAAGGAGATTCTTGATAATGACAGAGTTCTAACCGATACTACTAACCAAATTTGTAAAGAAAAAATCCGAAGTGAGAAAGTAACAGACCAGGACATTTATGAAGCGAAGGAGATTCTTGATAATGACAGAGTTCTAACCGATACTACTAACCAAATTTGTAAAGAAAAAATCCAAAGAGTAAAAGACCAGGACATTCTTAATAACAATGGAGTTCCAACCTCTACCTTGAAACAAAACGAACTAAAAATTAAAATGGACATGAATTCTAATCCATACAATACTCCTCATATTACCAATCATAAAAAAACCTCTGATCTTGAAGATCTTCTAGAATCGATGGCATTTCAAGACACCATTATTGCGGTTTCGCCTACTAATTCTCATTTCAACGATGCTTCCAATATTACCGTCTATGGCGAAGCTCACGATGCTGTTGTAAATGGTACGTTCACGATGTTTGTAGAGCAACAATCTGCGGAATTTGTCTCACTTGACGCTATAAGTGACATCTGCAATATAACGCCCTGTAACGCAGATCATCCGTTACATTCTGTGACGTCGCCAAGCAACATTAAAGTTAACGATGATATTCGTTGTAGGATCATATCAGATCAGATAATAAACATGTCCACCGAAGCCGAAACAACTCATGTCTCAAATACGAACACATCTAGTGATTTCACAAAAATATTCCATTCCGGCATTAATGAAGAGAGCTTGCTTAATTCTGAAACATCGTTACCACTCATGGAAACCGCTAACATTCCTTCAACCAGCTCAGCTTCAGAAACAGTATTTGACGCTCCATGTAACTCAGGCGCAACTAGTACACCGTTACAAGGGAATTCAACTTTTGAAGTCATGAATGAGACTGGTAAGCCTGATTTTGGAAGAATAGCTTTTCGTTGTGCATTGTCTCTTTGGAATAAGAACTGAACTTCATATTTACAATATCGGTATAGGATTTTCATAGGTATATTTGTTTTCATTTACAAAAGGTAGTGCGGTATACTTTGCTGGATTTGCGGAGTTGGAAGAGGTTTAAAACAGTTGTAAAAATATTGACGGAATTAGAAGTAAAAAAATTTGCTCTATTTTGTACTACATTATTTCGAGGAGATAAAAAAAATGTTCTCAAATATAATAACTTATTCATCTTTTGAAATTTTGACAATAATCTGAATGGTTACTGCATGCTGCGTTTGCTCAAAGAAAATAATCAGCTCTTAATCATTTGAGTTAGTCCAACTATACACCTATTGTAGTGGGTGATACTATACATAACATGAATTCTCCTCTTTACCGTACTTGTCGAAACTATCGCTCAAACTTGTTAACGCGTGCCTTGCATACATGTGACTGACCGCCAGTGATGCTGCCTCGAGTATTTGGATAGCTAGCAGGGTGGCGTCTGGCTGACAGTGTTAAATTTGATAAATCGGGGTCGAGATTCATTTGCAATAGAAACAACATCTTGGGATGATCATTTTATTGCAATAAACACTCAAATTAATATCATTTCCGTATAAAATCAT
The DNA here is from genome assembly GCA_914767705.2 of Tenthredo notha. NCBI lineage: Eukaryota > Metazoa > Arthropoda > Insecta > Hymenoptera > Tenthredinidae > Tenthredo > Tenthredo notha. The sequence continues at coordinate 13,975,744 of OU611911.1, read as the reverse complement.
GTATTTTACAGTATTGAACGTTCAAAATAACGATGAAATGAGTAACTTATAATATTAAGAACAACTCACCTGTGCAGAGTGCATGTATAGTAGGCGAGCTTTAGGTTTGACGAATGCGATATACAGGAGTACTCACAGTATATGTTTGGCTTGATTGACAATTAACACAAATTACAGGTATGAAAAAGATGAGCGACAGCGGGTCTGAATATGAGCCATCAGCGAATGATATTTCGTCTGATGCAACATTTGGAGAAGAGAACAGCAGTCAAAATGGTGAAGAGCTGAGTTCAAAGCATAGCGAAAAAAGAAGTTCTAATCAACGTCGTAAAACTGGGAATTCGTCACGAAATTCATCTGCAAATGTTTCTTCGGCATTTGAACCCAAAGTTGTACGTGATATCGTGGATATGTTCGTCGTGACATCAGACAGTATCAGAGGACAGGGGAAACGAACTTATTGTATGTATTGTCAAACGATGCAATGTAAATTTGCTCGTCACCTGGAACTTGTCCATAAAGATATACCAGAGGTGAAGGCGTTCTCCGCTTTGCCGAAAGGTACCGCTGAAAGAAAAAAGATTATTGATACGATCCGGAAAAATTGTCAGTTTTCCTTCAACACTGATAATAGTGTGAATGACGGAGAGTTAATTGTGTGTAGAAGACCTAGCGCTAGACTGCGAAGAATGGCTAGCGACTTTCAAGTCTGCCATCATTGCAAAGGATTCTATTCAAAAAACAATATTAGACACCACGCTCAGCACTGTTTTGGTTATGATGGCAAAAAAAGCCGTACACTAATGATTATGGGCCGGAAGGTTGTGGCACATATCCACGAAGTAGCGTCAGAGCGTTTGATAAATATATTTGCTGTGTTGCGAGAGGATGCAATTGTCCGACTCCTTAGATACGATAGATTACTCATACTTTATGGCAATAAATTGTGCTGTAAATACAAGAAACAACACGACGGCGACATGATTAGAGCTCACCTGCGAATGCTGGGACGGCTTTTATCAGCGTTGAAGCAAATCAACAAGGATATAATCGAATTCGCAACTATATATGACCCTAAGTACTATGACAACGTCATCTCTGCAATAAACATTGTTAGTGGATTCAACGAAAAGATCGGCACCTACACTCATCCATCGACTGCCTATAATTTAGGATCGTTCGTAAAGCAAATTGGAAATTTGTTAATTGTGGATTGCATCAAACGTCACGCCGCTGAACAGAAAGCGAATACAGAGGATTTTCTCAAGCTAGCTCTTGATGACATCGGCGTGAGTGTTAATAAAACTGTTGTGGAATCACAAACTCAACAAAAACGGCGCAAGAAAACTGAGCTCCCATCTGTCCGAGACATCAGAAAATTACTTGCATACATAGACGAGAAAAGGAAATCAGCTTACCAAATTCTTCAAACTGAGTTTACTTACGATGCGTGGTTGACTTTAGCGCAAACCACCCTCACATATGTCCAGGTCTTTAATCGTCGCCGAGCTGGGGAGATAGAACGAGTTTTCATCGAAGACTTCGAAAATTTTGAAGGTATTAATGAAGACCTCCTTAGGACCCTATCAGCTGAAGCTCAGATACTGGCAAGGAAATATGTGCGCTTTGTCATCCGAGGAAAACTCAACCGAACTGTCCCTGTTCTGCTCTCATCGGATTTAAAAGCATGTATTCAGATGATATTAAAGTATCGATGTGAAGCCCAAGTACCTTCAGGAAATCGTTATGTATTTGGTATACCAGGCTTCGAAAAAAATAGGTATAAATATCTACGGGCTTGTTATTTACTTCGAAAGTTTGCGCGAGAGTCAGGCGCTGATTTTCCGGCAAATTTAACTGGAACAAGATTAAGAAAACATATTGCCACAAACTGCATAAATCTCAATTTGTCTGAGAATGAAGTCACCGATGTTGCTAACTTCATGGGACACGCGGACAAAATTCACAAGGAACATTATCGTCAGCCTATTGTAAGTCGTGAGATCTTACGCATGTCGAGAGTCTTAGAACTCGCACAGGGAGGTGTTGAAGATGCCGTAGAAGGCACTGATGACGAAGGAGAGAACAGCTATAATAATCCTCTGGATGATGGCAGGAAAACCCAGAAGGGTAAGCATATTCCAGGGCATATTCTGTAGAAATCGCTCTGATCCAGTTAAAATGGCATTTTAAATGGAAAATGGAGAATGGTTTTCAAAATGTTTTTTAAGGAAATCTTTTTCATTTCACATTTCAAACATGATACATTTTTCAAACCATTTTCCGTTTTCCATTTGAAATACATTTCAAAACCAAAATACCCAGCCCTGGTACTACATGTGAGAATTGTATTAAATGGTTGACGCTCTTGTTGCGCCCAATTCTTTAATTTATAGTGTTAGTGTCAAAAATGTCTTTTTCATTTTTCCGTATGATTTTGCTGCATATTCTAATTTTAATGTGATTATCTATCCCTACAGTGACCAACAATAGACAGAAATCTCAGAAAACCTACGACGCTTCTTGTGAAATGGATGACAATTCCAGTAATTCTGATGCAGATTTATTATCTGAAGTTGAAAATAATTCCGCACCAAGATCCAAGAGGAAGGGAACTTCCAAAAGTAAAGCTATTGACCAAAAAAAGAAAAAGCGATCAAGTAAATACTCTAGTCTCTAACCTCTTTTGAACAAAATTCGTACCTTTCATTCGCTATAATACAACCTTTTCAATACTCCTAGCGTCACCATACGGTGCAGTCAAGAGCAAGCCTCGGTGGACTCAAGATGAAAATAAAGTTGCCCACAAATTATTTGGAGAACATATTCGATGTGCGACTTATCCATCGCTGAAGAGTATCCAAAAACTTTGCATTGATCACCCAAGTTTGGCAAAACGCTCTCCAACTGTCATCAAAACCTGGATTTCCAACAAAATAAAAAAGAACAAGCTGGGACAGTAATCAAGAAATACAAAGAAAATCCAATTATCGAAACAAAAGTTCTTTGGAAATCAAGGAGGCCTATGTTAGGAATAGGTAGGCCTATATTAGGAATAGGTAGGAGTTACCGGAAAAAACAAATTGAAAAAACAATTTTGATTAGGATAAGATCTTGTTATTACTACTAGAAATAAGTTAACTATTTTACCCGATTGATGACCCTACTGAAAATGATTATGTGATGAATCACATGATGTTATGAACGAAATTGGTATATATTTTATCATGTAATTTAACATGTGACTACGACTTCATACATAACAAGTCACATGAAATCATAAAATACGAGTTATAAGGTAGAATACATAACAAATCACATACCGAAACCTATGATTTGTCATATGATTTGTTACATATTTTATCTTAAAATCTGTACTTTATGATTTATCATGTGATTTGTTTTGTCTAAGTCGTAATCACATGTTAAATTACATGATAAAATACATGCCAATTTCGTTCATAACATCATGTGATTTATCACAATCATTTTCAGTAGGGATACTATTTTTTCTGTATTTTAATGTGATTCTGATGATAAACTAGTCAAAAATTGATATAAATAAAAAAAAGTCATAAGTTCATTGTTAGTTTAAGGCAAACTTTCGTACGTCAAAAAATGTAAGTTTTTCTCTTACGAAATTCCAAAGAATACATTCGTTCGAGCTATCCACTTAAATAAAACGTGATAGCCAAATACTTTCTTCGTTTTATTTTCTGTTTATTCCACTCCATTAGGTTTACATTTCGAAGATTTAACTCTACTAAGGAGCCTGGTGATATATTAATTTCTCGAGAGCTATATATAGGTATAGAGCCATCGTAAATCCAGCGATATCCCGTGTTATTTGCATATAAAAAATCTCGTGCTGCACGCACGTGTTAATATTGAGATGAAACATTTTTTTTGCGTCAAAATTCATTTTTTCGAACGAAGAATCGATCTAGGGGGCGTGCTCTGAGATTACGAAAAATGATGAAAATAAGGGACACCCTAATATATAATATATATATACACCCAGCTAAGAATCACAGAGGTAATGTAGGGTACTGAAAGTGATTCTGTGATAAATCGTGTAAAAAAGTATGTCATCATTCACGTGATAAATTGTATATCTCTATGACCGATATTGGTATATGGTTCATCATGTGGATTATTGTGCCTTGTTACGTAATTTATCACAATGTGTGAAAAACACATGATTTATTATGTGAATTTTCATGTGATGAAATGTTATTGAGAAAAAAAGAAAAAAAGTAGTTCCGATCGGGAATCGAACCCTGGTCCGTCGGATTCGGAATCAGAGACGCTACTACCTGGGCCACTGCATATCAAGGTTACATTGCACAGTTTTACAGTCATAAAGCTCAGCCGCGCTATTTTAACAGTTTTAACAGATGAACCATATACCAATATCGGTCAGATAAAGATATACAATTTATCGCGTGAATTATTACATGATTTTTTCCACGATTTATCACATAATCATTTTCGGTAGGGGTAACAAAGATGTAACGGCCATGCTAAAATGTCCGGACATCCAAAGTCCGGCTACATATCTGGTACTCAGTTACATACCTGCGATGTCAAAGTACCAGATATGTAGCTGGACTCTGGATGTCCGGACATTTCAGCATGGCCGTTACATCGTTGTTACATTACCTCTGTGATTGTTAAGCTGGGTGTATGCTGAGGGGTAACTGAGGGTTTGTTTTATAAATTTTGTTGATTGTGAAAAAGTAATTGGAATTTCATCTAACTCTGACATTATTTTATTGATATTTTAAATTACATTTACAAATTTTTACAAATCATTTTAGCTGAAAATGTCGAGTTTATTGGCTGTTGTTCGCCAAAGGTCGTTGTCCGAGTTCTCTGGTTGCGGGAAATGTGGAGGTCGCAACTTTTATCTGAAAGCAAAATGGTTATTTTTTTTACATTATCAACCAGTTTTCTAAGAATATGAATCTCATTGCGGGTAAAAATTATAAAAATTGAAGTGTTGACAGGTGTTTGAAAAAATTTTCTCGATTTTCACCATTATTTTCACTTATTTTGCAAACAATATAAATCCCCTCAAATCATGATATCATCCCAAACGTTGGTTCATATTCTTCGTAATTTCACAAAGAAACATACTTTGAAATTTCGTAACAATCGGCTCATGACTTTTTGAGCTAGAATTTCCGCAAATAGAAAAACTGTATAGTTTCGAGAAAAAAGCATTTGAAAAAAAAGTTCCCGACAACGAGAAATTTGAAAAAGTTATCAATAATATGAAGTGCTTACCGATCAATCAGGGATTCCAGCACCATACAATAAGCCTCCTTCTTCCTCATAAGCATCATTCTGAGCTTGCAGTTCTTCTTCTCTTGCTTCCTAACCTTCCATCTGCTTCGCGCCCGAGCTTTGACCCGATGGGCGGTCGTTATAGGCTTATAAAATTGGAACGAATTATAATTTCGTTTTAAAATTTTGGCATCGTACTCCTGGATTGTTATGCGAACAATTTATATAATAAAAAAAAATCCGATTTTCTGAACATTCTAATGTGGTTCCCCCCCCCTCCCCCCCCCCCCCCCAAACGGCTCCTAATTGAAAACGGCTTCCCCGACTACATGCCAAAAAGGCGTTGAGTCATTAAAGGGACAAAAAAAAAAACGGCTTCCCATTCCACATTTTGACATTGATAATTCTCGTCTTAGATTTTTACGAGGAATCCACTGGTATGAGAAAAGTACCGCATTCTTGATCACCCTGTATATGATTGCTCCCGGTCATGCAAATCCGAAATCTAGTTGCTTGTCTCACACGTTCATTATTTAAGATTTTGCCAACTACTCAACCGACTGTAATCTTTCGCTCACCGATGGGTTGATTCCAGGACATTTGTTTTTAGCTATTTATATAGATGTTCATATCGTTCAGCTTCATATTGTTCAGCTTCATATAATGGTTTTTATCAGTTTTGCAATTCAAAAAACTAGTCGTGCGCGCGTTCGTTATTCGAAATTCTGCGACTCACTTTAATCAGCTAAAGCTTACGACCGACTGGCAGATTCAAGGACAGCTTCAATATACGTTGTTGTTTCAAGATTAACGTGCAAAGTCAGATGTTTCCTACCCTATGACGTCACACCTTATAGGTATGAGTAGCCCTAATCTTCTAGACACAAAGTTAAAAGCCAATATAATAGTCTCAGTGAGCAAAGCGGTCGATTTCAGGACACATGTTTGATCTGAACTGCTCATGTATATTCTCGCGAACAATCTAACAATAGCTACGTTACACGGCATCGCATGAGATTATCCGTAGTATCACTCATTTGAAATCCAGTCGCTTATGTTCGTTATTCGAATTCCCGCGAAATACGCGATCAGCTGTGATTTCTGGCCTATTGGCTGCTTTGAGGTCACCCTTCATTCGAGTGTTTCTTTTTCTATTAATCGGTACCGATTGCTTAATTTTCACGTTCACCATAAAAAAAATTGTGCCTATTATGCTCGTAGTATCATTGGTGGACATAATCATACCAACATATTCATATAGCCTGATATATCGAAGATATTTTATACGTACATAATTACATAGGTACAATTTCTACATGACTCCAAGAAGTTTCTAGAGCTGCGAAAGGGCTAGAGCCTACGAAACTAGAAGTCCCACGTTCGATTCCCCGAAGCGCAGTTTTTTTTTTATTTCTATCACGATTTATCAGTTTATGATATCGCGTGTCTAATGACATAAGGTCGTAACCACCAAAAATCACATATTGGTGGCAAAAGGGCGTATAATTTTTTTTTTTTTACACCAATCGCTCTAAAAATGATCGAAACGTATAGATCAATCGAAATTAGAAGATTGAAAATTGAACGGCAAAGCGTCGTAAGTTAGGCGGATACGTCTTGCTTTCATTAACATTTTAACGAAAAACGAAAATTAGTGATAAAAGCAGAAGGTCGTAACGACCAAATTATTTTTTTTTTCGTCATTTTTCCAAATAGCTCTAAAAACTCGTGAAACGCGAAGAAAAATCGAAATCGACCTCGTTTCGAAAATTCATAGAAAAAAAATACCAAGGTAAAAGCAGAAGGTCGTAAGTACCATTTTTTTTTTTTTTTTTCGTCATTTTTCCAAATAGCTGTAAAAACTCGTGAAACGCAAAGAAAAATCGAAATCGACCTCGTTTCGAAAATTCATAGAAAAAAAATACCAAGGTAAAAGCAGAAGGTCGTAAGTACCATTTTTTTTTTTTTTTTCGTCATTTTTCCAAATAGCTCTAAAAACTCGTGAAACGCGAAGAAAAATCGAAATCGACTTCGTTTCGAAAATTCATAGAAAAAAAATACCAAAGTAAAAGCAGAAGGTCGTAAGTACCATTTTTTTTTTTTTTTTTCGTCATTTTTCCAAATAGCTCTAAAAACTCGTGAAACGCGAAGAAAAATCGAAATCGACTTCGTTTCGAAAATTCATAGAAAAAAAATACCAAAGTAAAAGCAGAAGGTCGTAAGTACCATTTTTTTTTTTTTTTTTCGTCATTTTTCCAAATAGCTCTAAAAACTCGTGAAACGCGAAGAAAAATCGAAATCGACCTCGTTTCGAAAATTCATAGAAAAAAAATACCAAGGTAAAAGCAGAAGGTCGTAAGTACCAATTTTTTTTTTTTTTTCGTCATTTTTCCAAATAGCTCTAAAAACTCGTGAAACGCGAAGAAAAATCGAAATCGACCTCGTTTCGAAAATTCATAGAAAAAAAATACCAAGGTAAAAGCAGAAGGTCGTAAGTACCAATTTTTTTTTTTTTTCGTCATTTTTCCAAATAGCTCTAAAAAAACTCGTGAAACGCGAAGAAAATCGTGTGAATAAGTGAAGTTGCGGGAAAATTGGACCAGGTAAGGAAGATGATTATTACTAATTACCTTCTAACACAATTATGGCGTATTGGCAAATTACATTACATTAATTAATTACATTGCTAAAAAATTGTTTATTTGAAATAATAGTAAGCAATCGAAAAGGACCAGTCGCCGACGATTGTGTTAGCCAGTTTCAAACATCAGGGCTGCGTCTGGAAGAAAAAAATAAGAATCGATAAACACTACGGCATTAAAAGTTGTATTAAATTTTGAATTGACGCGTTCAACAAACCTCATTTTTGCATGCTCCTCATGAGCATTTAATTAGCATTGCCATGCCAGCCAACGTCCAACAGTTTTCTTTACGAAGCTCATCATTGCGTCTTTGTACAATTCTCTGCACCTTAGGACATCTCTGATAACCCACGATGAGTCGCAGCGAAGAGCAATCCTTGCATCGTAGTCTGCTTCGTGGCTACAGTACTGTGATCGCAGTCGGCTAACAGTGACTTCTGCTCAGACTCGCTTGAAACTGAGCCCTACGATGAGCCTCAACGATACGCTGAAGCAGCAGCGAAGCAGCTGTCCAGAGTTGAATACCTCGATGAAATTCGGCCAAGTCCCTCGATGAATCTTGACAATACCCTCGAGGCTTACCCAAGCCGCAACTAACTAAAATCGATCATCCTTCGGTACTTCCCAAAGTCAATCGTCGCAGGCAATTTCTGATTACTGTGGACGCTGTGCAAGGAGGACCCATCCATAACTCTTTTGCCTTAATATTGTTACAGAGACAATATTCTTTACAGATGTTCTGCGGTGTTACTTTCTAAAGAGTCCCTGTGTTCATCGAGGTATTCAACTCCGGACAGCTGCTTCGCTGCTGCTTCAGCATATCGTCGAGGCTCATCGTAGGGTTCAGTTTCAAGCGAGTCTGCGCAGCAGTCACTGTTAGCCGACTGCGATTACGGTACCGTAGCCACGAAGCAGACTACGATGTAAGGATTGCTCTTCGTTGGGACTCATCGTGGGTTATCAGACATGTCCTAAGGTGCAGAGAATTGTACAATGATGTTTGAAACTGGCTAACACAGTCGTCGGAGACCGATCCTTCTCGATTGCTCACTATTATTTCAAATAAACAATATTAGCAATGTAATCAATTAATGTAATGTAATTTGCTAATACGCCATAATTGTGTTAGAAGGTAATTAGTAATAATCATCTTCCTTACCTGGTCCAATTTTCCTGCAACTTCACCTATTCACACAATTTACGCATTTTTTTGAATTCAGCGCCTAACCTAAAAATACTCGCACGCTGTTCTCAAGATACAGGGTATGCTTGGGTTAGGTTAGGTTAGGTGAGGTTAGGTTACAAAATCCCCACCCGTAAGTGTGAAGTCCTCGGTTGGTATTCGCCACACGGACAGGCGTGCCTGTGTGTAGTGGCGGTGGCTAGTGGAACTAACCGTTCCGCGTCCACAGAATCTCCCATAACTCAAGTTAAGGAGGTTGGCTACCCAAATGCATTGTGACGTGGTATTTGAATTTCCCCGCCACAAGGCGATTCTCACGAGAATTCGACGATGCGTGGCGTAGACAGGGTCTCCAGGAAAAGAGAAAAATTTAGGGAAAATAATTAGGATTAACTAACACTCTTTTATTTTTGTAAACTATGTAAACTCGGGCTCGATACTCCACGAGACGTCTGTCGTCGTGGAAACTACTGAAGGAAAGACGATTCTAACGAATGTAACCAGCCTCCACTATCGTCAAGGACGATTCTGTCGGCGTGCAAACCATGGTTGGTCCTGAAAACCCCAAGGTCAGCGCCTCCTCTCAAGTGGAAAGTTCTACTACCTCCAACTATCGGATTGACGGCGTACAGGGATGTGCGAGAAGCACAAAGAAGTCCTCCCGTCATCCGGAGAAGCTATCGCCTACAAGAAAATGCACTTCCGGTACGAGGGTGGTGTACAGGGTCATGTGCAGGTGCATCCTCACAGCCTCCCACCTGATGAGCATCGGTTAGCGCAGCTAACATCGACAACTGTCTCCGAAGCTGTTATCGCGGCCGTGGTTGGTCATGAAAACCCCCGGCCCAGCGTTCCGACCTTGCGAATTCTTTCGTGAGTTAAGCCCTAGTATGCTGAACACGAGGCTACCGCTACGCTTCTTGTGGATTGACCAATGATGTAAGGCCCTAGGAGAAATACCGGGTAGCCCGGGCGAGCGAGGCTCCATGTAAGTCCAGCGCCTGGGAATTCAAAGGGAAGGCGGTAATAGGAGCGGTATTAGCAGCGACAGGGGTGAGGTAGACTTCTCCTATTTTATGTTCGTCAAAATCTGTCGCTCACCGGCCAATTAGATTATCGATACGTCACGTGAGTACGCTAAGCTGAAGGATGAGCTGGTGGAAGGAATTACCAGCTATATAAAGAGGATACACTGATTATTCGGCCTATTCTTCGCTCCAGTTTACGTCACGCATCCTCAGAACTCACCGAGTATCGTGTAGCATCGAGTAACGAGTATCGAGATTATCGTTGTATCGAGTATTTATTAAAATAGTGTTGTGTTTCTGATTGAGCAACTTAAGGTAAGGTCTTAATTCTTTCTGTGAAGGCACGAGGTCGTTCAGATAAAAGTCTGGTTAATTAATTTGGTTTTTGAGCTAAGAAGCTCGTCTTTGTCTTTTGAGCTAAGAAGCTCGTCTTTTGTCTTTTGTCTATGGTCTAATTTATCGAACAACCTCGAGTCTGGCTGAGTTACGTAGATCTTGCATTGCTTTTTGGCTATAATTTATTGCTTATCGCTTCTCGTATGGCTTCTATATCTGATTTAGTATGTTATAATTATCTTGTGCATGAAATACTGTAGAAAATATCTTTTCCTGGAGTACCCTGAGCGAAGATAGCCGCGAAGGCTTAGACCTCGCGTAATAGGTTAATTTGTTATCTTTAATTTGTTATAATATAGTAAGGTAAAATCAGTTTTGATTAGTTCATTACCGTATGTAAAACCTAGTATGGTTTAGTACCATTTAATATTGTTTTTGGATAATTCAGTATCTTAGCGATCAATATTATATCGTCAGAATTTGGTTAAAGATCAATTTAATACTCCGAATTAATCTGTTATCGTTGAACCTGTGATTCGCGTCTTTCGAGTGACCTCGTGGTCTCTATTTAACAGTAGATTTCGAACTATAGCGAACCGTATGGCCAAGCGTGGTTAATTAAACAATAGGGAATTTGTATAGTTTGTTACCAATTTTCAGAGTTTAATATCTCATATTTAATTCGTTAATCGGAGGATGTGTTATGAAATATAATTTTGCATTTGGGTACGATGTATCGCTCTGTGATACCAAGTCTGGAGTCTAATTAAATCGCTTTATATCGAGTCAACTCTAACACATCCTTTTGATTTAATCGTAACGTAAATAAGTCAATTCTGTCGTGAACCAGTAAATAATCTCTGAATAAACTGTCATATTATTGCCAATTCTGTATTGATCTATCTAAATTAGTTAAAGTTTTTGAATAAATAATTGATTGATGTTACCTCACACTTCTCAACGCAATTATCTTGTTTTATATGGTGTACCCTGCCCCTCTATCTAAGGCTTTGTTATCTGAGCTAGTCGAGTTATCGCTCGACGCACTTCCGTAAGTTTTTGGTTCTATGTAATTTGTTTATGTTCTGGTATCGAAACGACGCACAAGCGTCTGGCGCCCAACATTTCGGTTTTTAGTAAGTTATACACGGAAAGGTGCCGAATTGTGACGAAGTCCATGGTTTTTCCTCTCCTGGTTAAAAAACTGCGTTACAGCATATGTAGAGAAATCTTTGAAAATTTTATCATCGAAAGATAAATGAATGAAATGCTTCCTGCCAAAATCTCAAGTCGATTCACCACCCCGTTTTTGATAAATTAATTTTTGAATTTTCTTCTTATACACGTAGAGGTATAGGGGGTCGGTAAGGTTAGTTGAAATCTTTAGTATCACTCGCGCGGTAAGAGTAGATTTTAACTAATCTTACCGGCTCCCTATACCTCTACGTGTATAAGAAGAAAACTAAAAAATTAATTTATCAAAAACGGGGTGGTGAATCGACTTGAGATTTTGGCAGGAAGCATTTCATTCATCTATCTTTCGGTGATACAATTTTCAAAGATTTCTCTACATATGGGGAATTCCAGAATATTTCGAACGGTCGCGGACCCTCACCCCGCTTGATTTTCGAATCAATTTTTTCTCTCGTAGCCCTATACTCAAGAGGGATTGGCCATTTATTTTAGATTTTTCAAAGCAACGATTCGGAAGATAGGATTTTTCGAAAATCTCCAATTACTAAAATCACTATTTTTTCATACAGTTTTGATTCAGTAGCAAGGTGTCCTAGGGAAAAATGTGTTTCACAAAATCTGTAAGTATCTGTGCGTACTTTCGGACAAAACTATTTGTTGATTTTTCCGGATGCTGGAAACATGAAATATGTGCTTGAAAATGTTTAAATCTTGATTTGCAAAAATACGCCGGTCTCGATTTTGTTCAATTTTGGACACAAAATTCTGCATCAAAATACGAAAGTTTTGAGATAATGCGGAAGTTGGGACGAGATCTGGTTCAGAAGTTATAGCCATTTCAATTTTGTGAAAATCCCAAACTCAGCACGAACGCGGTCTATGGACAGTAAGATGCATTCCCCAAATTGCGTATATTTATCGGGACAACATCCAGAATTCGAGTCCACCTGAAAAAACTGAGAAAAAGACCGACCGGGCCTGGATATCGAAGATCAACACTAGGGAGGTCCTTAAATGGGGTTGAAATAAAATTTGACCTCGGCGCCCCCCAGATCAGCTACAAATAATTCAATACAAATGTGGAAAAAGTTTGAGCCCCCCATCTAGAAAATTGGCCATTACCAGAGGGGGTCTAGTTTGCCCCTTTTGAAATAAACGTGTCTTTTACCAATTTTGCAAGACCTGCGTACTAGAGCGTCCTAAACTTTTTCTAAAAATCCCAAAAACTTACAAACGCATTAATTGCTGGTACCAATATTCTATATCCAGATGGATAAATCGAACTCCTGATTCAATCCTGACAGCTACATGGGTCATCCCATAAGAGGAAACGTATTTTTTTTTTTTTTTTTAGTTGCCGTAAAATTATCTCAAAATTTCAGGATTACAATTTTTTATTTCATGATCAATATTTTCGACGTCGAACTTTGTTCTGACAAAATTTTCCGGCAACTAAAAACAAAAAAAAAAAATACGTTTTCTCTGATGGGATTACCCATATAGCTGTCAGGATTGAATCAGGACTCAAACTTTTTCCACATTTGTTCTGGATTATTTGGAGCTGATCTGGGGGGCGCCGAGGTCAAATTTTATTTCAACCCCATTTAAGGACCTCCCTAGTGTTGATCTTCGATATTCAGGCCCGGTCGGTCTTTTTCTCAGTTTTTTCAGGTGGACTCGAATTCTGGATGTTGTCCCGATAAATATACGCAATTTGGGGAATGCATCTTACTGTCCATAGACCGCGTTCGTGCTAAGTTTGGGATTTTCACAAAATTGAAATGGCTATAACTTCTGAACCAGATCTCGTCCCAACTTCCGCATTGTCTCAAAACTTTCGTATTTCGATGCAGAATTTTGTATCCAAAATTGAACAAAATCGAGACCGGCGTATTTTTGCAAATCAAGATTTAAACATTTTTAAGCACATATTTCATGTTTCCAGCATTCGGAAAAATCAACAAATATTTTTGTCCGAAAGTACGCTCAGATACCTACAGATTTTGTGAAACACATTTTTCCCTAGGACACCTTGCTACTGAATCAAAACTGTATGAAAAAATAGTGATTTTAGTAATTGGAGATTTTCGAAAAATCCTATCTTCCGAATCGTTGCTTTGAAAAATCTGAAATAAATCACCAATCCCTCTTGAGTCTAGGGCTACGAGAGAAAAAATTGATTCGAAAATCAAGAGGGGTGAGGGTCCGCGACCGTTCGAAATATTCTGGAATCCCCCATATGCATTTGGGTAGCCAACCTCCTTAATGACAAAAGAAAAAAATTATCATACGAAATTTCAAACTGTATTTGACCCCTTTCAAATTTTCGCGCGATGCAGCCATGATGGTAAACGGCGTCTGGCGCATGCGCATCTTACGAGTCGAGTCGACTTTTAAAATTCGAACAAGTGAAGTGCGATCGTGCGACGGAAAATTGTTGTGAATTGTGTTTTTTACATATTGTTAAAATCGGTGCTTAATGGGCAAAGTGTATAATTTATGATGGCCTCTCAATCCGAAAAAGTAGCTGATTGTCAAAAAGGACGACGTGCAATACTCATACCAGAGACAGACAGTGAATTATCCGGTGATGATGAAGTGATTCCGAACTCTCAACCAAAAATACTAGACAAGCGATCGAACTCTGTCGAACATCATTCACCAGCTGCTAAAAGAAGACGCCTTGATTCAGATACATCGCTTAAAGAACTACTAACACAAACGTCGCAACTCAGTATCTGCGGACAAAGTAGCGCAAGTTTGACGTTTGGATCGAATCCTTCTCTCCATAACTCTACACGAAGTTCGAATCTTATCTCATTGTCACCTCGCAATACAAATTCGGACCGTGATAATATTTCGGATTGTCCTTCGCCGGCATCATACGATAGTTCGCAAGCAGCTTTTACTGAAGACGAAGTACTCCCGCGAAATTTGAATGGATCATCTTCTGAGTCGATGATTGATGAAGCGCCACAGAGACAAGTCCGAAATAAAATCGCGAGGCCGCTTGAATGGAAACGGAACAAAGCACGGATAGCCCGTAATAGTGGTCAGCCATATGCATCGGCGAATGGTCAATACCGGCCAGGAAGAAAAATGCTTCCGCCGTGTATCTGCCGAAGGCACTGTTCTCGAATAATCAGCGAAGAGAGACGTTTGAAAATTCACCAGGCATTTTGGAGACTGGGCGATATTAATAGACAGCGAGAAATCGTTGGAAAATTAGTAAAGTTTAAAAAGGTTGACAGACATCGCGTTGATGAAGACACATCGAGACGAAGGTAGGTTGAATTATTCGTTGTGTAGTGATTCAGATGTTTAATTTTGAGTGTAAGCAGTTATGTGTTCATTATTTCCAGTACATAGCTGAAATAATCGTGTTCTTCCATTGATTTCAATTTTTGGCCTGATTTTAATTTTTAGTCCGATTTTGATTTTAATTTCAACAGGTACACCCTAATCTACAGACTCAAGCTGGACGATGCCTATACAAAAACTTGTAAAGTATTTTTTCTGAATACCCTCGGAATTGGCGAAAAAATGTTGCGCGTCGTGATGGAAAAACTGATTCGGAGTGAGACAGGAGCGTTATCACCTGACCGCCGAGGCCGCCATATACCAGCACATAAATTATCGAACGACGATATCGCTGGTATTAGAATGCACATTTCGTTGTTGCCGAAAGTACCAGCACATTGGTGTCGCCGAGACTCTACAAAGACATATTTGGAAGGCAGTTTAAGTAAGGATTCAGTGTATCAACTGTATCTATCGTATGCTGCTGAGCATAGATTACGCAAGGTATCCAAACCGACCTACATCCAGCAGTTGGAGTTATTGAACATCGGGTTTCATCAGCCGAGGAAGGACCAGTGCTGGTGCGCAAGCTTTTACGCGTATTCGCCGGAGGATAAGCTGGCGAAACAGGACGAGTACGATTTACATATACGGCGCAAGGAAGCTGCACGCGAACAAAAAGTCATTGATACCAACGCTGCAGAAGATGCAGAAAGAGTGATGACAGCTAGCTTTGACTTGGAGGCAATTCTATACTCGCCGTTCATCTCCTCGAAGCAGTTGTTTTACAAAAGAAAATTGGCTACACTAAACTTTACTATTTTTGTAGTTAAAAAAAAACAGGGTAAGAATTATTCAGTGTTTAATCCTGATCAGAAGATAATTATATAATTACGAAATATGCCTTTCCTTGCGGTAAAAACAAAGTGATGTCGGAGACGTGTGTCTCTTGTGTAATAGACTTTTGTCATTTAGTATGAAAATTTTCATATTTTATGAATATTATTACGTGGCTGCTCGCTTTGTTACATTACAATCGAGATTACAATGAGTAACCGGGATATTTCTCCATCAGGATACTGTTACATGTGGCCAGAATACTGCGGAAAAAAAGGGTCTCAAGAAATTTCTACCTGCCTGGCCAAATTCATCGACGAAGAAGTCCCGAATGGCGTCGAAAAATTGAATTTGTATGCCGACAATTGTGCAGGTCCGTAAATCACTTGTTGATTTCATTTCGTTGAATTAATTTTTTTTTTTTTATATGTGCATAGGCCAGAACAAAAATTCCATCATTACTGCGATGTTGGGAGATGCGCTACAATCTCACCCGTCCCTCTTGAAGATCAATTTGAAATTTTTTGAGGCTGGGCACACGTACATGGAATGTGATACCATGCACGCGACGATTGAGCGCGCCGCACGCAATCAGATAATATACGTCCCGAGTGATTGGGCTAAAATAGTTCGTCACGCCAAAAAATCGGGCAAGCAATATTCTGTAAACCAGATGAATTACTGCGATTTTTTGAATTACAAAGGGCTTAAAGACAAAGTAAGACGATAGTTCTAAGAATTATATTAAATACGCTAGCGCGCAATGCTGAAATCGATGCTGACTTGATGCAAAAATGTAAAAATCTGAGCTAATCGTCTCTACAAATACTTACAATGTTTTACAGATTTTTCCGCGAAGCCTTCAATACACTGACAGATCGAAAGTGAAATGGAGAGCTGCAAAATGGATCCAGATTAGACGAAACCGTCCAAGGTATATTGAATTGAATAATCAGGATATAATTACACAGACATACTAATACGAAACTGCGTAAGCCACACAGTAAAAATTTTTGCGTAATTTTTAACACAAAGTCTTGTGTTAAAATTTTTGTGTTCAATATTCAACACTTTTCAGTGTTAATTTAACACAATTGTGTTGAATCGACACTACAAAGTGTTGAATATTTAACACAAAAATTTTAACACAAGACTTTGTGTTAAAAATTACGCAGAAATTTTTACTGTGCAGTCGAAAGCGAGTGCGTCATGAATTATAGAAAAAATGACTCACGGACTGCTACCGGATAAAACCAAATAGGATTTGTTTATTGGGCTATTGAATCAAATTTTACATTCACCAGTAAATTAATTTAAAAAATCCAGACTCGTTTTAAAAGGCTTGTAGCAAATTATTATGATGGTGGTGCGCGTCCACGATTTATAATATATTCGCGAGAAAACTACAACACTTCGGCTTTTTCAGATCCGTATTCATAAAACCCGAGTATTGGGAGCCTTTCAAGGAGTTGATACTCAACAAACCTTTCAAAAGTCGAACTCCGGAACAACTGTACGATGCACCACTTCCCATTCAAAGGGCCAAGTACAATGACCTGATCTCGTTATGCCAGTCACTTTTAATACCAAGACGACATCACAGGTTTTATGCTGACCTGTCAGTTGACAGTGGTACATTTCTTTACATGCAATCCATATTATACAAATCGGATGTACATATTGTAAATTTTTATACATATATTAATTTTGACTGTGTAGATGCCGAAGAGGATACAGCTGACGGAAGAGCGCGAGTTCCACGATAAATACGATGTTGCGTGCCACGTCACGATTTACGTAAACCGAATCAATTCAACAAAAATGTGAAACCATAAAAAACTAGAAATCCCCAACCATTTTACAACTCTTCTGCCTGACTTCGAGAGTTTTTGGATTCTATTGCTTCGGTCACGTCTGGATTTCTTCTTTTTTTTTTTGTAAATAAACAATGTCCGCTGATTAATATGATTACATGAAATTTTAATGTATGGATTACTCTTCTTGGCGATTAGGTTGTAAAATAACGAACTAAACGTGTTTTTACATTTCGGCGTTTCGGAAATTTTAATGTTGAAACTGTTTCAGAATCTGTTGATTAATATGAGTAATCGTCAATTTGTAAATAAACAATTTCGGCAGATTCTGTGGATTGATGACGTGAACAATATTTTGGTATTAATTGTATTATGTACAATTAATATTCCCTATTTATATTCCCTAAAATAATAAGACATGGCTTACATTTCGACTGCTGATCTGCGCATACTCATACCTACGGTCAATCGTTTACGAATATTGCCATAGTTAATCAATTGCCTAATATACCATTCATTTGACGAAATATTACGTAATGTATAGGTGGAAATTGGACGGCACGACATTAGCCGTAATGAAAATAATTTTTGGTGGATACGACTTTATACAATTAGCTAAGGTATTTTTTTTTTTCAATATGTAAAGGTCGTATCTACCAGTAGGTACATACGACCTTCTGCCATTACTTGAAATTTTTTGAGTCGGGCCTGAATTTTTATTTTTGGTGGTTACGACCTTATGCAATTAGTGAAAACCATTTTTTTTTCCGAAGTTAGAACTGAAAGGTCGTATCCACCAGTACATACGACCTTCTGCTTTTAATGGACCTATAATTAAATTTCGACGTTTATGGACGAATCTTCGTATTTTTAGCCTAAATACGATGTAAAAAAAAATATACGACCTTTTGCCGTTACGAAAAGCAAAAAGTCGTATAATGGCGCTTACGTCCTTATGCCATTAGACACGCGATATATTACGTAATAATTTACACAATCAGTTATATCATAAATTCAAAGTGAAATCCGGTCATAACTTTTTTAAATTAATTGTGTAATTTATCAAGTACTTTTTCATGTAATATTTTACGACATCTTTTCTAGTAGGGCGAGCGTTGCTTCAGTTAATCCTAAGGTGAGTTTTCATTTTTGACCAGATCCTGTGCCACTAGGCATAATTACCATGTGAGGACTGATAACTTGAAAGTCTTCAAAACTGCTACGACATCTTGACGCATAACGATGAATCGGGCCATAGGTGTATAGTGCATAGTATATTATATCCAAAAATTCGCAGGACGACGGAAAATAATTAAAATCAAAAAATTAGGATATGTTGCTGTTGACTACAATTAGCTCAAGGAACTCATTTTCAGATGTCCTAAAATATACCGTTCCGTACCGGAATATGAAATGTTATGCATTGGCAGTTAGCAGGACATTCAGACGATTGGCAGTTAGCAGGACATTTAGACGATTGGCAGTTAGCAGGACATTCAGACGATTGGCACTCTTCGGAACACTATATTATCTACTGATTGTTTACGGGACCATACCAGAAAATGCAAGCCGCACATTATATCATAACTTGGAATACATAGCATCAGATAGTGATTTTCGATATTTGTCGAGGATTTAGAAGAAAAAAACTAATAGATATACCTACACTTCGCTCTTTCAAGTACGTTCCAAACCATTTGATATAATTATTACATTCATTTGTCATTATTGTTTAGGCGTATAGCGTATTCTCAGGACATAGGCTAAGAGTACGGAGAGCATCCTTTCGGGACATAGGCTAAAAGTACAGATAGCATCTTTTCGGGACATAGCCTGAAAATGATGTAACGGTTTTATCGAGGACAGTCCCAATAATATACAGTTGACAAATAATCTTTGTGAGGACCGTCCCGAAAACCACCAAGTGTCCTCGTAATATACAATGGATAACAGAAAATGTCCTCAAATCTGCCACCTGACATATATATATAAATATATATATATATATATATAAATATATCTATCGTTTAATTCCGGGACAGAGGTTATAGAATTTATATATACAACGCATGGTTTTGGGACATCAGTATACTTTGGGGACTGGTCTCAAATCATCCGGGTATCTAACGCATGGTTTGAGGACAGTTCCAACAAACACGATCCTGGGGCCCAAAGTTACTTTGTATACTGATCGCTCACTTCGGAGACCATAACACACACCAACAAATGCTAGAACACACCCGGTGGTTGTCACAGGACCGTGACTAGGCTCCCAAAGAGTCGATGGTCTCAAAATATCTGCCTCACACGTTTATATATATATATATATATATATATATATATATATATTCTACTAGGATTTCCCGTGTAAAAAAAGAAATTTTTAAGGTACATTTGTCTGTATTTAGAACAAATTTACATACATACATATTAGGGTGCTTTTTTTTTGACGACTATTTTTTTTTTTTCACTCCCATCTTGAAATTTTGTGGGAAATACCTAAAAAAAAATTTCCTCAAAATTTGAGCCCTCAATTTAAATATTAGGCGCTCACCCAAGGCATGCAAAGATTTCCTGCTTAAAATACACGTAAACTTTAATTTTTTTTTTTTCAATATTCTACAGTTCAGTGGCATTTTATGGTATAGTCTAGGACATTAGTAGGTTTTCTTCAGAATTAAATGCTCTACAAAAAAGCCTATTGCAGTGAAGTCGTAACTCACACCGGCGAGGTCGTACGGGTCACCCAAACCCAATTTTTTCATGAAATTCTTGTTTTTTTGCCCTTATCTCATAAATGACAAAAGCTACAAAAAAAACATACGAGACAAATTTTTTAGGAAATTTAATTTCCTACAAAAAAGTTGCAGAGAGTCAAATTCCTAACATCGAAATTTATTGAGATATTGGGCTTTTAAGTTGAGGAAGTATGGAATTTCTATGAATGATTGCGTTAAATTGTCGAATTATTGATTTTTTATTTTTTTATTTTTTATTTTTTAGCCGAATATCTCAATAAATATCGATGTTAGGAATTTGGCTCTCTTGAACTTTTTTGTAGGAAATTAAATTTCCTAAAAAATTTGTCTCGTATATTTTTTTTTGTAGCTTTTGTCATTTATGAGATAAGGGCAAAAAAACAAGAATTTCATGAAAAAATTGGGTTTGGGTGACCCGTACGACCTCGCCGGTGTGAGTTACGACTTCACTGCAATAGGCTTTTTTGTAGAGCATTTAATTCTGAAGAAAACCTACTAATGTCCTAGACTATACCATAAAATGCCACTGAACTGTAGAATTTTGAAAAAAAAAAAATTAAAGTTTACGTGTATTTTAAGCAGGAAATCTTTGCATGCCTTGGGTGAGCGCCTAATATTTAAATTAAGGGCTCAAATTTTGAGGAAATTTTTTTTTAGGTATTTCCCACAAGATTTCAAGATGGGAGTGAAAAAAAAAAAATAGTCGTCAAAAAAAAAGCACCCTAATACATATATAAACGTAAGTTAATAGTACCAATTTTTGGTTTACAATTAAGTGAATATTCTGTGGCGAAAAATTAAAATATTTTTAGGAAATTTCAACCATACGTTGAATAATACAAAAATCTCGTTAAAAAATAACATCAGAAAACCGATAGCCACCTTTAATCAAAATGATATATATTTTTTATGAATAATGAAACTTCTACGTATATTTAAATTTTTAGTTATATATAATGCTGTATTAACACAGGTGTAATGCTACTCTAATACATATTATTAATGGACTTATTTTTTCTTCTCAAACTTAAGTTTTAGGTATTGTTAATTTTAGTTTCTTAGCAACATGTACTATTACATGCCTAACTATAGTTCTATCTATATCTAAACAATACTTTTTTCATCAATAACATATATAGTCAATCAAATACTTGTTTTAGTCATTAGATTACATTACAATACTATTCGGTGGCAAAGACTTGAATTATTTTCAAGAAATCTTAACCGACAGGTTGGATTTTAATACAAATATCACGATAAAAAATAATAAAACTAGGTATGAACTTTATCAATTAAAAAAACAAGAATAAATGAAGTACTTAGCGCATTACGCTTCTCGCTGGAGATTTTTTTTGTGTCTCCTTTTTATTTCACCAACGCATTGAGACATGGTAGCTTTAAGTTCGCTTTCTTTTAACTCAGGCCATCCTTGTTTAACAGCATATGCATTGGAATATTCTGTAATATGAAATTTCAACGCATTTCAAAAATTATGAAGGGTAGAACTGATTACAAGTGAAAAAAATGTTATGTACCTATAATTACTCTTCTTGCAGTTCGATCTGAAGCTTGAACTCTTTGAGTTTGCTTGTTGTTTCCTTGAGCAGAAGGAGATCGACCAGTAGGGGTGGAATTTAAAATTGCATCATGCTTAAATACGCCTTCCATCAGCCGCCGTAGAAATGATGATGCTGATTTTCTACATGAATCTTCAGCATCATCAAAAGCTACTTTTTTGCAATATATGCCATCTTTTAGAAGAACCACCTAAGTTTGAAACAAAAAAATTCTTAGAATTTATCATCTGGTATTATTATAATTGATATAATTATTATCATCATTAACATAATCTAATTTATGAAAACAGATATGATTTTTTTTTACAATGCTAAAAAATCTACGAAGTTTTTCTCTCTGCAATAATAGATAATTTTTTAATTATAGAACTATTATACGGAAAGCTATTCAATATCCGGTTATAATTATATAGGGTGATTCAGAATTCGTGACGAATCTCTTGAGGGGTTGATCCTCATCAAAATTGGGATCGAAAGTTCCTCATCCATTTGTCCGAAAGATGATTTTTTCCTTGGTAATTTTTTTTTTTTTTTTCTCCGACATAACGATTTTTTTTCAACAATGCCTTTTTTTGCATCATTTGTCAATTCTAAAAAATCCCAATTGATGCCAATGTTTTTTTTTTTCCAATATCAAAGAGTTTTCTCGGTGAAAGTTTCTTATTTGGTGGAAGATGTGAAAAAAATGTGTTATGGTTCCGAGGGAAAAAATCATTTTTCGGGAAAATAGTTGAGGAACTTTCGATCCCAATTTTGACGAGGATCAACCCCTCAAGAGATTCGTCACGAATTCTGAATCACCCTGTATTACTTACTGGCTCTCCACAATTCTTTCCATATAATTGAGGATGTACATTTAAATCTTCTTTTGTATTATTTTTTTCATCTTCAGAGACAGGTAAGGCATTATTTGGATCATCGTTAATATCTTGGATTTTTTTTGATTTACGTAAACTTTCATTACTATTGTCATCACTATCGCTTCTCGTAGAACTGTCGTCATCGTCATTATCGGGCATATCATTTTTTTTTTGCATGTGCATTGGAGTAGATGTTGAAGTTTGTGAAGTCGATGAACCTTGATCTAAATAAAAAAATAAATTATCGGTATCATCACAATATTACATACATACTATAAGTCACTAATTAAAATATTTTTAATTTTTTTTACATGAGGCAAGAAGCTTCGCTTGTTTTTCAATCATGAGTCTGAGTTCTTCTTTGGTAGGACTTTTTGCAGAACTATCAGTCAACGGTTTATTAATATTTTGTTTTACGCTAGTGGCGTCTTTGTCATTGTTGATTGCGGATTTGACTTGTTTTTGTAAGCCTGCAGCTAACTTATCTTCACCTTTTTTAGATTTACCCAGACCCTAATTAATAAAATAATTAATAAAAATATTGTTATGCAAATTTTTTTCGTTGAACATTATCATTTACTATTAAGTATTATTTAATATAAATCATATTACTTTTTTTTGTTTTTCATTCTGAAGATTTTCTTGCTCTTTAGAGAATGACCAGCTTTTTTTAGGTTTACGGCTTCTTTTATCAGGTAGTGGTGATAGAGGTGGTGAATTAGCCACCTTTCGCTTGCCTTTTAATTGTTTTGTTTTTTCCCTCAATACATTGGCGTCATCTAGAATATTTTCATTAAATTTTGAAATTTTATCAGTTAGATTTGATGTTTTTTTTCTCATTTTTTTTTTTTGTTTATTATAATTAAATCATTTATTATTCCAAAAATTTAATAAGCAAAAATAATCTCATACAATTCCTTTAATCATTTACATGCATGTTTAAAATGTATATTTTCATTTTTTAAAGAAGAAATATTGAAAATTTTCAAAGTGGATTTAAAAATAATCAATTGTATTTTACCTGACATACCCTACTGAAAATATTGACATGAGACATGATGCGAGATATTATATGAGGTTTCATGCGAGCTGTTGAAAGAGCTCATATCAGCTCAAGCGAGAACTGATAAGCACTCACCTCAGATTGTCGTAAAGAAATTGAACAGACATCTCATGTAAAATCTCGTCAAAGATTTCAGGTAAAACCTCATCCAAGATTTATCCGAGATCTCATACAACATCTCATCTGAGATCTCAGGAAATATCCCATCCGAGATCTCATGTGGTATCTCGTGATTCCAAATTAAATTTTTTCCGGAAATTTTGATACAATTACAGGTAAGTTATAATATATGTATATGCGGTAATGTTATTTGTGGTGAGCACAAGAATATCGGAAGACAAATTTAACAATTTTTTTTTTTTATTTATGACATTTCTTCGGTAACTCCGAGAATTATTTTTTTACAAAATAATTAACCTAGAACTTATTATTATTATTAACTTATCACCAACGTTGTTGACAAGTTTATACCTATGCATTCGTACGAACTAATTTTCGAAATGAAATGAAGTTGCAGTTTTTAGCGTTAATGCAACGCAATGTTAGAACGAAAATAATTAATTTCATGCCTCAAATATACATGGTACACACGTCTTCCTAAGTTTGGGAAATTTTTCACCGTATTTTGTGATTTTTAATCATTCGGGTCCATTGATTTTGTTTTAAATTATTTTGTTCCATGAACTTTACAAAATTCAGCTCCATCAAATAAAAGGGTTAATAAATTTCATTACTCTTTTACAAGCATACTGCTGGAAATTGTTACAGAAAAATATTTAAAGAATTTTTAATAAAAATGAATTACATCGATGATGAAGTTTGCGTTAGGGTGTAAGGTCACGTCAGGTTGAAGAGATCCAGTTTTTGAAAATATTCTCAACTGGTTTAAAATCTTTTAGTAAAAATACAGATTGGGCAGCGGACATATATAACAGTCACATGCTACTTCAATATAAATACAAATTCGATATATGTCTGCTGTCGGAATTAATGATACTTCATTATCTATATACCTGATTTTTTTCAATGTGACATAATTTTTACTGAAATTGTGTCCACTTGTTTGAATGATGTTACACAGTGTAAATTGTTCATTTCTTGATTTGTCTATGAGAAATTTTATAATCCGGATAAATCTACCATCAGTCAGTTGGGCAGTGCAATTATTCGATCGCTTATTATTTTTCAAATGCGATAAATAGAGACATCCATCCTTAACCATTCGCGTATACACTGTTGTGTTGTATAAGCATATATTTACATCTGTGAACCCGTGTAAATCATTTTCAATTTTTTCACCTTTGCCAAAGTATGTGATACCTGACAATTTAACGAATTTTTTTATTTTTGGCGCAACGAGTTGCCTGCAATATTCCTTTAATATTTGACATGTATTAGGAAAAACTTTTTTTTCCAGTAATCCTATATTGAAGGTGAGATTCATATACCGTAGAATCTGCAAATTCACGCCTTTTGCACATTTTATTGCTTTTAATATTTGAGCGTTTCCTGCTTCGAATGCGAAAGTCGAATGAGCCCAAAGTGGGCCCCAATTATACACACTTTTCGCAATGTGCAAAAGTTGATGTATATTAAAGGTCATGGCTTTTTTAGAGTACAGCTGTTCTGTTTGTACAACGAATTTATTTAACAAAATGTCAGATTGTTCCAATTGTTCGTATGTAACGTCCGTTTGCAGTAGAATATACAGGCTTTCAACTAATGAGCTCCAATGGTTTATGAATTTCGGTTCTAATTTCATAGAGAGAATGGGTAAACTATAATAGAGCACCCAATTCTCCCATTCACGAGCCTTCCAGAATTTACGCTCGGTCAGCGGTCTGGTCAAGCGAACCAGCTGATTGGGAGCTTTTATGCGCAATAATTCAGCACTGAGAAAACTTACATCTGCAGAAGGGAGTAGATTTAACATGAGCTCTGTAATTTGCTTAGCGACTCCTATTAAAATGCAATGCATGTAGTCAGGCGTGAACCCCAATATAATATTGAAAGCAATCAAATTTATGAGTGGTGGTACGCCTTGCACTCCGCGAACAGGTTTCATTGTCCTTGTAAATTCATCCATAAATGATATTGTATTTTGTACGTCTCTTGCTTCTGGAGTGTAACTGAGTATAGGGTATTTCAAAGACTTTGCCTCATTCATGTACACTCCTGGGTGTAGACACCAACCACATCCATAACTGCCATTAAACTGCTTAATGCCTTGCATCGGGGCTCTCGCAACTGCATCCACACAACAAGATATAGCATAAACTTTAATTAGGCGGCTTTCGTCTTTAACTTGGCATTTGATTCCCGAATCGGAAAGCTTGTTAATCATGTCTCGGAATGGCTTCATAAAAATGTTCATGTTGGGTTTATTCTTACCAAACCATAAACCACAAGTAACAAGATTTCTAAATCTTTCTGCAACTGGTAACTCGTTGATCATTAACTGAATAGGCCAGATCGAATTTTGTGAGCATTCAAACGCCGGTATCCCGTCTGTGTTGAAAGTAACCGTTGCGTAGTTTTGTTTCGTTTCATTCGGCAAAGATGACACAAACGTGCGATAACATTTCCCATCATAAATATCTTTAAGATGTTTTTTTTCATGTCGTCGCTCCCGCAATACATAATCGTAATAATCTCCGAATGAATGTAGATGTTCCGCTATCGCAGTAGATGGATTCATCATTACAAAGAAGTGTGCACATGACGGATTCGATAAATCCACATTATTGCGACAAACAAGACATTCAATAGCAGTATTTACATTTTCAACTTTCCCAACATATTCAGAGCATGATGGACAAATTGCATGAAATTCTACGTCACTCTTGGGATTAAAAAGCTTATCGATAAAATATCGAGAATCCGGAAATATTGGTTCTACGAATAAAGTGTTGATCAATCGAAGTAGGTTAGACATGGCAGTTTGTGTTAACATATTAGATATACCGAATTTCAATGTCATTAAAAGTATCTCGCCCGGGCTTCTACTAAGCGGCGTTGAAATAATATCGAAGAAACCAGGCGTCTTCATAAGATCGTCAAGATTTTCTGGTTTCTTGAGATGCTTCATGTGACTCTGAGGAGCGTCTTCGTCTGGGTCTTCATTACTGAAAACTTCCTCTGCGATTTTTAGCCCTATTGCATCCAGTGATTGCAGAGAATCATTCGAAGCATTGACCTCATTCTGTAACAAATGAATTAATAAAAACACATGGTTCTGATTTTCATATGTTTGATCAATACTTGCTAATAAAAGGTGACATACAAGATCTCATTCCCAAGTTTTTAGAATTAGCTTTCGGAATAATTGAGTAATGGCATAAGATACTCTATATGTAGTTTAGCAATCGTCACAGTGGACCGATTGGAAGAGAAAACGTTACACACCTCTGTTATCGTGGGAAATTCATTTACAATTTCTGCAGTATTTTCACCCGCTGCATCGGCACTGACTGCTGTAGCTTCATCATTTTTACTCGCTGTATCAGCACTGGATGCTTCAGCTTCATCAAGATGGCTTGGTTTTTGTGTCTCCTGAAAGCCATGCAAATACGAACATTCTTAGAATAATGACAACTTTTTTTGACGTGAGACTACCTAATAAGTAAAAGAGTAAATGAAGTCAGATTGACTTCATATATCAACCGCGATGTCCACACAAATGCCCATAGATTCTCTATCTTTCTGAATTTTGACATTGGTGGAATGGTTTACAAGTATAGTTCAGTCATATTGTTGGAAAAATGTGATGAAGAAAAAATCGAGTGACCTAAAATTTGAAGGCGTACTCCTTTACTGTCTCAATAAAAGACTGTAATATAATCTAGATGAAAACCATCTCTGTGTTTTTAATATTATTAAGTAAGAAAGGTACAACCAAAAATATATCTGTGATGCTTGAGATAATGGTAGAATCCGTATTGAAAAAAATCCAATTTTCTCGGGCAAAACTCTGGATGCAGGGAACCTTCGAAAACTCTGCGTAGGAGAGGTCCTATGATAGTGCACCTACACTTTTATCGCAGAACATTGAAATGTTTTTCAAATACATGTTCCATCAGAATTTAAAACTTTGGGAATGCATTTTTGACTGGTGAGTGAAAAAACCCACTCTGAAAATCTCACCCTACATGAAAAAGAACATCAACAAATCCAATGAAAATATTAACCCCAAGGGTTTGTCGGGTATTCGAAGAACCGTCCGTATGTAATAACAAAGTCGTGAAAGTTGCGGCCTTCTGATTGTGAGATGTAGGCTAGCTACGTACTTCTACATGTATAGAATCAAGCTTGTGTCGTATACGTTCACATAAATTGTACTCCAGTTGCACCTCGACTCCAAATGAAATGGCGCAGATGGGCATACATATTATATCTGCACAGAAAGCACACATAATGGTAGTGTACTTGTATGTCACGCAGCTAGCCTATACTGGGTCAAGGAGGTATTCTAGTCTAGAATCCTAAAATTTGATGAGGTAATGAAAATAGTAAGCGAAAAAAAAATTAAAGTCTAGAAAGGGCAAAAATCCCATGTTAATCAAATGGCACAAGTATCGTTTTACAGGCAGGGGTTAATGGCACTTAAAAAAAAATAAAAAATAATAGCCTAATTGTTTTTAGGCTATAAACTAAAAATAAAGTCTTCTTATGGCAGTCCGAAGTGCGCAATCCAAGGCTGCCGTATAATAAGTCTTTATACGGCAGTTTTAATGCGCAGTCGAAATGCGCGACAGATCGCGCCATAACCTCACTCTTCGTCGTATCAAGTGCGAATCTCAACAGGCGGCGTCAAAGTGACTTTTCATGCCTATGTCGAAAAAAAATATCGTGTGGGGCATGCCCGTAAACCGTTTTTGACTCGAATAATGATTTCAGAACTCGCTTCCGGCTCGCCTTCAGTTCGTACTGAAATCATTATCCTCGGCGAAAAACACTTGGTTTACGGGCATGCCACATAAAATACTATTTAATAATTTTTTCCAGACCTTGATGAGGCATGCTAAGGTTGAACTCCTTCAAAAATCACTATAATAAATAATATCATACTTACACGTGTTTCACCGGTCACTTGCGGAATAAGAGGTTCTAGAATGTTCGCCTTGCGTCTTTTTCTTGTAGAATAACTACTCAAATATTCATCACTTTTCGATTGTAAATGTTCCTTGTATGAAGAATACTTTCGACTCATTTTCGTATTATAGTTCAATCAATTTTAGGCACAAATAACGTTTGAGTGGTATAGCTCCTAACTTTGATTCCTTTGCTTTGTAAGACGTATCACACCAGACATAGAGCATGGGACTACGCGTTTCCTGTACTGCCTGTGGTAACGCCAAAAGTGAGAAAGAAGGAAACGCACGCGGCCTAATCTGTCTCTTTTTAAGCATTTGACGTTGTTGGTTGGAAAGAGACAGATCCGGCCGCGTACGTTTCTATCTCTTTCTATGAACCGAGCTTCATGTCTGTGGTATACATCCTCCGAGGTGAGTCCTTGCTCGAAGCCTCAATCCGCAGAGTGCGAGAGAGAGAGAGCTGCGATCACCTAAAATAAGTCCTGAACGACGAATCCTCGGTCTCGTCCCAATTTGTCCAGAGTCACAGCAGACGATCCTGAACGAAACGCACTGTAAACGGAACCGGTCTCTCATCTGAGTTACTTGAATTGCGTTCTTGAAAACCTTACCATCATTGCGAGTCCACGTCTTTTCATTATCGACAAGTAGTCTCCAGCGATCGTACGCCAGTTTAGAGAATCCGAATTTCAAACTTTTTGATTTTAGATTTTGATCATTTTTATCAGTAATTTTGAGATTTCAGTTAGCGAACATGAACGAGACCCATATCGCCTTTGCGTGTATTAGATTTAAGGATCAAAATTCGGACGAATACAACGTCGTGTCAATTGACTTTGTAAAAAAAAAATCGAATACACAGCTCACGGACTTTAAGCCAACTCACGATAGTGATTTCATCAATAGTGAATTTTATTACGTCCTTCGGAAGTGCCTCGATTCCTGCAACAAAGACCATGACCATGGCTCATCATACTACAAGGCACATGTCTTGCACCTTGGCGGTAAGTATATTCACACCAACAGTTCCTGGGCCCATCAAAAGGTCCCCCAGCTACCTCGGCAAAAGCAAAAAACGTAATTGCGAAACAAGTATTCACTGTATTGATAAAATTTACAATTTATTAAAAAAAAAAAAAAAAAATGTCGCGTGACTAATGGCATAAGGTCGTAAGCGCAAAAAAAAAAAAATATTATTTTTTTGGTGGAAAAATCTTTTTTATGCAATATAACATGTTTTGGGCATATCGGTAAAAAAAAAATTTTTGTGGCGCTCGACACAACCTTATGGCATTAGTCACGCGATGTCCTATTCGAAAGAGTTTCTAGTAGTAGAAAGATCACGCAGTAAATCCAGGTTGATTGGCCTCGGACAGCCTTCGTAGCATGCATTGGGTCCAGGTACTAGTGGGAACGCCTAGGAACTGTTTATACATTGGTGTACGAAGTCGTACATGATATACCTCGCATTTACAATTCATTAGATATGTCTGTAACTTTTAGAATCGGAAGATGACGTCAAGAAAAAAATTATTACAAAACGTCTGAGATTTCCCAATAAGAAATACTGCAACACCTCCAGCTCGACAGATATAATTGACTGTACGGCAAAATCAATCAATCAACGTTCACAAATTGATGAAAAGGTATAAATTATGTATACCGTTATTAACTATTCATCACTAAAAATTTGACATAAAAACTCGTACGAGATTATAAGATCTTGAGATCTCATACCAGACTCAGATAAGATTTTCAGAAATCTTCAGTGAGGCATTAAGGGGGCGCTTTGGTGAAATTTCTAGACAAGCCATTTTTTATTTCTTCAAATTACTTAGAAAATCCAACCAAAAACACCTTCCTATAGAATTGAGAAATTATTTATGTCTGCTAAAACTAAATTTCAATGTCTATAATGAAAGTGCAGGGGCAAAAAATTTTGGCAGCGGTACGCAGAAAATCTTCTGCAAAAGGCTCCTTGCGTTAACACTTTCATCGAAGAAGATATAATTTGTTTTCAGTACACATGATAATATTATCTAAATCTTGCATGAAGGAATTATTTATTTTTTTTTAGTAACAGTAAGGACACAAAAAGAGATTTTTCATCAAAATGTTCGCTAAAGTCTCCCCTAACTGCGTGCGGTTATCTATATTCAACATTAATGTTATTTCAGAAGGTTCAAGTACTTGTTCAAAAGCGGAAGAAGGAGAAGGCAGGTGATGAATTGCAGAGATTTTATGGCAGAAAACAATTGGAGAGACGGACAACAATAGTGGATTCAGACACCAACGATGATGAGAGTGCGCAAACAATACCAGGTAACATTATTATAATTGATGTGTATACTACTTGACTTGCCATATATATGAGGATTACCAGAAACTGACAAGGAGAGGACCAGACCACCGGGTCACTGATACAGATCAAACTACTAGAGCTGTTTACATGGGCCCAAAAGATAATGTTTTATTCCATCATATATAATAGGCCCTCGTTCTCTTGGCAAGCCCCACACAATATGCGACGCGGGTGATAATATTTGGTTCTTCTTCATCGGAATGAGTCTTCTTTGCTATAATTCCGGTACGACACGACAGATATATGAGTTGGCATGCTGAAAACCATATATTACACAGGTACAGCGAGCTATAAATACATTATATTTTTAGTTATGTAGTAGTAAAATTAATGAAATTCTCTGAAAATAATAAAAAAGCCAATTGATGAAGCAGTGCGATTGGAGACTGGATCGAATCTCACTGTAAAATCATGATTATTATACTAGTTTAGAAGTAGTTTAACTAGCTTTTAAACCTTCGATGAGTCTTTAAATCATCCTCCGCCACAGTCAAATAGCCTTCAGTACTCATGTCATTGGCTCTGAAAGAATCCCTGAATTGAACTGGCAAAGCTCATTGAAAATCTACTGACAAGAGTAATGAGGAAGTGAAGTTTGGAGAATGGCTTTGAACTTCAGAAATTGTTTTTTTTTTCTCACAGATGATTATTCAATTGCTTCTCTATATTCCAAAAATGTATATATATTCAGAGAAAAATCAGAGAATAAATATTCCAATTTTACTTCCTCAATACTATTGTTACCTAATTTTTGAAAGAGTTCTATGGGTCTGAAGGTCTCATGTCCATATAAGGATTCTTTCGATGCCAAAGGCATGCGGAGCACAATCTTATTGTGGCGGAAGACCGTTGACAAATTCTTTGAAAGTCCTAAAGCTGCTTGGGCTAACTCACATTAGTATAATGATCATGATTATGAGAACAGTAAGATTCTACAGGCTCCATAGGTACTCCGATTTGCTGTTTTATCATTCTCATGCAATTTTAGTCATTTTACCAGCGCATACCTACAAATGATGTATCTTGAACTCGCTATACCTGTCTAATAATAATATTTTCAGCATCCTCACTCATATTCCTGTAGTGTCATACCAGATGCTAGCAAAGAAAACACAATCTGATGAAGAAGAACAAAATATCATGTCTGTTTTGAGTAGAAAACTGAAAAGTTACAGAAAATTGAAAACGATGAATTAAAATTCCGTAAATGTTAGGACCTTTTAGAATTGGAAGAATTATATATTTGAAATCCCCTGTTTAAGTTTGACCACAATAGATTTGAAGAGACTAGCATATAGAATTGTATGGTAATCCGATGAGTGGTTTGTCATAAAAAGAGTTTCCGGTCCACCGATGCGAAAAGCTTATTAACTCCAAAACCCATGCCATATTTAGGAATGGCCTTAGAGGAACAATAGTATATTGTGCATCAAGGGTAGAAAACACCTATTCTTCCTTGATGCACACGATATTTTTTATCACAAATGCACGAAAACACCGATTCCCGAGCCGTATTTCCGAACTATAGCATATAGTGTACTTAGGTGTTTATTCTGTCCGATGGCGCTTCGTAGAGATTAAAATGCTACTTTCTTAATATAAATTCTCCACGACATGCGCATGCGCGAGTTCATTTGTGTCCCACGGGAGACAAAATGCCATTTTACTCTCGCATAACAGCAAGGAAAATCGGGTTTTCCGTGCATGTGTGATAAAAAGTATTATAATTATGATAGATCACTCAAATTCCAGGAATCTAGTACAATAGCCCCAATGATGTGGGACGTACAAATTTGATTCTCTAATAACCTTAAGATGGAACACTCACGTTCCGCATTGATTGAAGTATTAAATCGTGTCGTGCTTGGGAAGAAAGAAGATATCGGAAACTGATGAAAATTTCATTTCAAGATTTGCATAATGCTTTATTTTTGGTTTACTGTCTAATTATGATTGTCCACTCATTTTATTGGCATAGATTCTCAAAGTCAGCAAACGGCGGAAAGTAGTGCCAGCAAAACACGGAAGCAACCAAACCCCCGAACGGTGCGACACGACAAGAACGCCGGCGATGTACATGTGGGCCTTGAAGAAATGATCGATTATGAGGATTTGATACCACATATAGTATCTGTTAAGCATTCGGACAAAAATTTGAAAACAAATCACGCTTCATCATCATCGTCAGAAAAATCTGACTCAAGGAACCTTCATCTTCATCTAAGTAATACTTATGTACAGTCGAACCTCAGGCACTGACAGAGCTCGGGAAACATTCCCTCGGGTACTGACAAAATAACCTAACCTTCACGCGAACCAATAGCACCGTTAGGCCAGGGCCGTAGTCATGTTATTCCAAATCGGGCTCTAATATTTTTTTTTTCTTCTTAATTCACGCCAAAACTTTCATGGAAATACTATCGTTCTATTCAGGTTAATGAAAAATAAACGATGAATACTGAATTCCATAATTCATTTACATCCGACGAAGAGATAAAAGTGCATGTTAGTTCTCCTGAGGTCCCCGTATGAAGCAAGTCATTCGGTGACGCCCCTGGCGAGAAAGTATAAAACTGTCAGTGCCTGAGGTAAGATCTCCGCCAGTACCCGAGATAAAGCAGTGCCCGAGTTGTCAGTGCCTGAGGTTCGACTGTAGATGTTTCTCCATACACTGAAAA
Source organism: Tenthredo notha (assembly GCA_914767705.2). Lineage (NCBI taxonomy): Eukaryota > Metazoa > Arthropoda > Insecta > Hymenoptera > Tenthredinidae > Tenthredo > Tenthredo notha. The sequence continues at coordinate 13,941,729 of OU611911.1, read as the reverse complement.
AAAGTATAAGTCCCATACGCATACTCTATTTTAACGCGCTGGTTTCTCTGATATACAAATGCGTATCGGTGTGGTACTTAAGTAGTAGTATAGGTACTAGTGTATAGCTTATACAAGTTCGGTGTGGTACCGAAAAATATTGTGGTGAGATTAAACGTCGTTTTAGTGTATAGCTTATATAAGTACATATTGCTGTAGTACCAAAATTTATCGCTGTAGGACATATGCTTTTTTTTCAGTGTGTAGGTGTGCATTTATATTAGGGTGGCCGTTGGGCCACCTGCTTTGAACTTTTTAACCTTCCGCCCCCTGAACACACTTAGAATGAATATGAAAAAAGACACTCAAAATCTCAGCTCTCTATGTCAATCTGAGACACCCCCCCCCCCCCCCCCCCCTCCCCTTCAAAGGGCCTTATTTTTTCCCATAACAATACCACGGGTTTTGATAAAAAATTTAGAAGTAATACCTCGACTTTATTTGTGTCTGGACATAGAGTCGAGAAGCAAGAAAGCTATGGAGAATAGGGTCGAAGAGTCACGAGACAGACCAAACCGCAAAAGCATGCGACATAACATAGATGCGCACGATCTCGATGAGCAACGCCAGGAGATAATTGATGATGATTCAATAGTGCATAGAGTATCTGCTAAACGTGCCAACCGAAGTTCGGAAGCATATATTGCATCATCATCATCAGTGTCGACAGAAGGATCTGCAGACCGAAGCAACATTCAATCAGTTCATCTAGGTGATACATACATCATATAGATATGTCGACCATAACTCCGAGTCATGGATCTTGACCAAACTTATGGGCGTGTTCTCTTGTACCAAAATATGAAGCACCTGCTATATAACTCTCCGGAATGAGCCTTCACTCCATCAATATACCCATGAATATAATAAAAATCAGCGTTGAATGGGTTTTTCAAATTGCCCTGAAATAAGCTGTTTTTGCTCAGCATAATAAGTTTCTATATTGTGGTGAATATTTGTCCATTGAATTCAGTGGTTATTGTTGAATCCCTGGAATTTATAATCCCAGTTATAGAGAATCACTTTCTTATGCGTCTATCAACACATCGCTTCTTGTTGTTCTTCACTCGTACAGCATTCATTTAGTGAATTTGAAGACTTCTTCTCACTTGAAAGATGTTGAATATATGGTCAGTTTCAATACTAACACTGGCAGCTTACAAATCCTGTGAATTACCACATAATATTGAATTTTTACCTAGATATAGGTATATTTTTCTAAAATAATAACTATAGTACCGTGGTAAAATTAATATTAGCAATTGTATTAGTATTGAAACTGACCATATATTCAACATCCTCCGAGTGAAAGAAGTCAAATTCACCAAACGAATGCTTTATGGGTGATGAAGAACAAAGAGCGATGTGTTAATAGACACATAATAAAGTGATTCTCTATAACTGGGATAATGAATTCCAGGGATTCGATGTATACAATAACCACTGAATTCAATGAACGAATATTCACCGCAATATAGAAACTCACTACGCTGAGCAAAAAAAGGTTATTTCAGGGCAATTTGAAAAACCCATTCCGGAGAGTTATATAGCAGGTGCTTCATATTTTGGTACAAGAGAACACCCGTATAAGTTTTGTCAAGATCCATGACCCGGAGTTTTGGTCGACTCCGAGTGAGTGAAACCCTTTTAGATATTCTTGTACCTTTGTATTTCTTTGATTTGTAATACTTCGACTTCATTTGTGTCTGGACATAGAGTCAAGAAGCAAGAAAGCTATGGAGAATAGGGTCGAAGAGTCACGAGACAGACCAAACCGCAAAAGCATGCGACATAACATAGATGCGCACGATCTCGATGAGCAACGCCAGGAGATAATTGATGATGATGATTCAATAGTGCATAGAGTATCTGCTGCACGTGCCAACCGAAGTTCGGAAGCATATATTGCATCATCATCATCATCAGTGTCAAGAGAAGGATCTGCAGAACGAAGCAACATTCAATCAGTTCATCTAGGTGATACATGCATTCTATAGATGTTTATGCCTACATGTGGCCACATGTCAACAACAGTAACGGAGAACGTGCAATCTCAAATTGTGCTAAAAAGAGGTGTAATCTCGAATTGGTCACCGTATTTTTCGGTTGGTGAAAACGCGCGCGTAGCGCTGGTGCTCGTAATCACTGAATACATTGGGATACACGTTTACGTACTGTGAGGTCCAGGTGAAACCATATGGTCCACCTGCCCAGACGTCGGATAATTCGTATTTTTATGGGAATAGCCACTCGTTGCGGTAAAAATCCGTAGGGTGATTTTGGCGCATGGTCTGTGAAACTCGGCAGCATAGGGATTTTCAACGCAACGAGTGGCTATCCCCATAAAAATACGAATCATTTGACGCCTGGGCGGGTGGACCATATGGGTTTACCCGGTCCTCACGGTATATGTAAACTGCCGGCCTAAGCACAGAAGTGGTAACTTACTTTTTCTGTAAAAAACGAGTTATGACTCTAAGATGATATAATAATAATCGATGAATATTTTCATCATATCATTAAACGATCTAGGTTATTTTCCATAATAAAATTACTCGATTGAAGTTGCTGTATCTTCGTTGAAGTTGTCAATTACTACGACAATTAGCCGTATTTATCATTCATAATAATATAACATCAACAAATAATACAACCTTTTATCTTTTTGATTCAAATCATATTTGAAAATTTTTCAACTATGAATATAATTCTTCGTGAGTTGGAAAATTGAAAATTGGAAACTGTTAATATCCCAAGATACCCAAAATACAAGTTACCACTTCTGTGCTTAGTACGGTAGTATATTATATCCTTGTACCCTTGTGTATGCCGTTAATCTCAATTACTACATTTCACTTGTGTTGCAGCACGCCTGACGAATGTGAGAACGCCGGAACGAATAAAGAACCGGCAAGGTACAGTATTCATTGGAAATCCAAGGGAGTGGAGGTTAGTTTCCATTAGATATTCAACTTCATACAATATAGTTAAATATCGATCATCCATTTTTCAATATGTTTTCAACTTTGATTCATACGAATTTGGAGTACTCCAAAATTTACCTTGACAATTATGCAAGGACTTTGATAACAAAATACGATTTTTTCATGTATACAATAACTACTGCTCCCTTCTTGCACACTACTTAGCTTATCATGATGATTTCTTATACTCACGGGTGTTTATTAATAAATTTCAGGGACGAAAGAGAAAATAACCACAGAATCCCATGGCCTACGACGATTCGACATTGTTAATGGAAAGGTAATCACTTGACAAGCCCAAATAGCGTACACAATTAATTTTCAGACATCATTTAATGCATTTTAAAATTATAATGAGAAAATTTGTACATTCATTTTCGTCACTCATGCCCAATTGACAGCCTTTTCCGGTCCGATTTGGCGCCGATGGATGGCACTTTCTCGTATTAGTCATCAAAAGGTGACGTGCGGCTGCCTAGGCAATGAAAACCACTTTTTCCTGCCTAGGCATTGAAAAATCGGACCGGAAGGCTGCCAATTGGGCGTTTGTGACGAAAAATAGTATATGTCATTCGACTTCGACCTCAGGTTTTGCGGTCAGTGTTCGGTTCGCAGCACTCGGCATGGTTTGGGGAACCTCGGCGTGCCTCGAACCCTCAGGCGTGCCTCGAACCCTCAAACCATGCCTCGCACTGCGAACCTCGCACGGTCCGAAAAACCTTCGGTTTTCAGCCCAATGACATAATGTACTATTTCTGTATTCTCAGCTGTATCTCGGCTTAGACGTTTTCGTTGGTAAGGAGAGCTGGATGAACACGATGGCACAAAAACCAACGACGTTTATGAGAGACGTAGCCGCCATTATTTGGGGAGAGGAAGGGGTCCTCAATCGATGTTTTCGTATCGACAAAGTGTCTGTGTCATTTAGAGGCAGATCCCCGCGAAAGGAGTTTGAGGCGAACAAGCTTCAATTGTTAGAGGGTACCACAATAGCTATTATAGTATATCAAGTCCGAAAAGTAACACTTTTTGGTATGGGTTATTTCTATGATGAGCCGATCGAGTGTGCTGTGTTGACACAACACACTCAGAGGCGAATTTTGGAAATTACCCACACCGGATTTGACACTTCTCGGACTTGGCGTATACAATATTTTATGCGATCCGTTGTTTGAAGATTCACTTTTTGGAAAATCGCACGCTTAAAGTGTTATACTTACTTCAGTTTCCAAAATTACTGGTGTTATTGCGTTTTTCTTTATCAAAACATTTCGACTCAGACATTTTGTTTTGTAATGTGTGAATGTAGTAAAAACTAACCTGACTATGTTTATTTTAATGAAACATGAAAAAAACGATAATATTTTCATTATGGGCTCCTAAAAAAAATAAAAAAAAACAGAGTGTGGCGGAGGAGCAGCATCTGCATAGTATTACCTGCGTTTATCATTTACCCGCCGCGAAATTTAGTTCACAGAACGAACACACGGGACCCACGGAACCAAGCTCCACTAGTCCTGTCCTGTCCCATAATATTTCACTCTATTTTAGTGACCTAAAATTGGTCACTTTGCGGCCTAAATCGAATGCTTTCGAAGTGAGCTTTCGAACAACGGGTCACATAATATTTATTTCATGATACGGTACATGATTTCTCTCTTTGTGGTCATATTCAACTGACTGCTCGCGGTTGTTTTTCAGAGTTATTGGAGCACTTTCTGAACCACCACCGATATTCGGAAAGAGATAAGCTACGTATCAAGAGGAATCTGAATCCGACGATAGCGCGCTATATTCAAGATACCCGCAAACCGTATAAACATCTTGTACAGAAGCAGCTGTTTCCGCAAAAAAAATAAAAATATATCACCTCTTCTAAAATGAATTCGATTTACATAGAATATTGTCCGAAATATAGAAAATAAAGAATGAATGAAAAAAGTTTCCTAAAATTTCGTCTTTCAGTGTTCTTGTGCTCACCACAAATAACAATACCGCATATACATATATTATAACTTACCTGTAATTGTATCAAAATTTCCGGAAAAAATTTAATTTGGAATCACGAGATACCACATGAGATCTCGGATGGGATATTTCCTGAGATCTCAGATGAGATGTTGTATGAGATCTCGGATAAATCTTGGATGAGGTTTTACCTGAAATCTTTGACGAGATTTTACATGAGATGTCTGTTCAATTTCTTTACGACAATCTGAGGTGAGTGCTTATCAGTTCTCGCTTGAGCTGATATGAGCTCTTTCAACAGCTCGCATGAAACCTCATATAATATCTCGCATCATGTCTCATGTCAATATTTTCAGTAGGGTAGCTACGATGGTTCCTGAGTATTTGTCTTTACCGTAGAAAAACTGAACGTTATCATCGACTTGTGGTGGTTGATCGATATCATAGACGATTTCGTAATCCTCTACAGTACAATATGATTTATCTGAGTCGCAAATAATTAGATATAACATCTTAGGATCTTGATTTTGTTCAATATTAAAATAATATCACTCGCACAAAGATATTTTGATTTTTATTTTTAATAAATAAGTATCAATGACAATAAACAACGTCACACGCAACGCGGCATGAGACTACTTACGTTTATAGTTTACAGAAGTCGCCGCAACGCCGCGCAAAAGTCAATATATGGATATTTATCATCATGTATGTGTGTATAAAAGCAATGTGTATATCGCGTGTCTAATGCCAGAAGGTCCTAAGCGCCCGAAATGCGATTTTCGTGCCAAAAGGACCTATAAATTTTCAAAATTCGTCATTCGGTTCCGACATGACGGAAACACATAGATCCGTCGAAAACGACACGTCAGGCACGTAAAACCATAAGGTCCTATGTGCCAGTCAGATTGGCCCTTATGGCGTTGGTTTGCTGGAATTTAGAAAAAAGTTAAAGCCAAAAGGGCCTAAGCGACTGTCGCTTAGGCCCTTTTGCCTTTAACTTTCTGAAATATTTTTTAATTTTTCTCTAAATCTACCCTGGCGGAAATATTTTTACGAATTTTCATGAATATTTTCAATAATTTCTACGCATCAAACTATGACGTTTTACGAAACTGACTACGAATTTTCAATGCATTTCGGACAAATATTAGTTTTGTCGTAGTAAGCTGTAGTTAAAAATCTTAGAATTTCGTAATTTCTAGTTGAAGACGTACTTGAAGAATTTTTTTTTTTTTTTTTTTCAAATGTCATAATTAATGCTAGACAATATTGGTAGGAAGTTAGAATGTTTCGTAGATTGTCATAGAGTGTCATAGTTCTGCTGGAATTTCCGAATAGAAACGGATACAAAAAGAGTGTAGCCGTTTCAACTAGGATTCTGGTTCCGGATTTTCGGACATGTAATCAGATTATCAGATTATCATGATAGAGGAACACAGTTTGTTTCTATATCTGAATTCGTTTGTATCGGTGTTACCCAATCAAATTTCTCATTTTATTTTTTCTTTAACATTGTGTTTTCATGTGGGTCACCCATCCAAATTCTGGTCGCAGATGAAATTGCTTAACTTCGTTGATCAACTGACGTCCGGTGTCGATCTAGATCTAATCGTCGACTGTTACAATCTGTAACACTTTTCGACTCAATAGGTAAAGTTTGATTTGTGAGGATTTACATCAATATGTATGTAACTGTAACTGTTGACCCGTGGCGGGTTAATTTTCAGTGAAATGAAAATAAATGATTAAATCTAGTGATAAATTCTGTCACCATATGGCATCAAGTTACAGTTAATTATGAGTGTTAACGACGTCGTCGCCGGGGGATCTTACCCTCCCCAGTCCGGAATCCGACCCTTGGACTATTACTTTACTTGCACTCCTTCACTCTAAAACCCCGAAAACAAAACTTCATTTTTCGGGTTATGTCCGCAAATTTGGGATTCGGCCCCACTGTGCACTGCAACGAAAAATATCGTTTGTAACACGGGCGTAATATTTTATGCCCTCGTGTGATGCCGTAATCACTCGGGGGCTATCTCCGACGACCTTCGTGTACGGCGATCACACGCGGGTATAAAATTTTACGCCCTTGATTTCATAATTGGGTGTAGGAAAATCTAATTGTTCGAAAATTCTTGTAGAAATTTGTAATTATTCACAAAAATCGATTGAAATCTGAGTAAGAAAAAAAAAAAAAAATTATTTTGGGGTCGTAAATTTCCGTAATAGATTGTAGAAAATTTTAATTATTCGTAAATGGTAGAAATTCGTGAATATCTATGAAAATCGATTGAGAACTACAAAAAAAAATTTACATATTTCGGGGTCGTGAATTTCCGTAATAGATTGTGGAAAGTTTTCATTATTTGTAAATTGTTGTAAAAATTCGTGAATTCAAATGAAAATTGATTATGAACTACAAAAGAATAAAACATCATTTTGGGGCCGCAAATTTCCGAAATAGATTATAGATAATTTCTCTAATTATTTGTAAATTGTTGTAGAAATTCGGGAATTTCTATGAAAATCGATTGAGAAGTACAAAAAAATTTTACATATTTTGGGGTCGTGAACTTCTGTAAAATATATGTAGAAGGTTTTGATTATTTGAAAATTATTGTAGAAAATCGTGAATTTTTAGGAAAATCGATTGGGAACTACAAAAAAAAAATTACATATTTCGGGGTGGTAAATTTCCGTAATATATTGTAGGAAGTTTTGATTATTTGTAAATTATTGTAGAAATTCGTGAATTTCTATGAAAATCGATTACAAACTACCAAAAAAAAATGATATATTTTGGGGTCGTACATTTTCGTGATTGGGAGTAGAAAGTTTTAATTATTTGTAAATTGTTGTAGAAATTCGTGAATTTCTATGAAAATCGATTACAAACTACAAAAAAAAAATTATATATTTTGGGGTCGTACATTTTCGTAATTGGGAGTAGAAAGTTTTAATTATTTGTAAATTGTTGTAGAAATTCGTGAATTCAAATGAAAATCGATTACAAACTACAAAAAATAAATGATATATTTTGGGGTCGTACATTTTCGTAATTGGGAGTAGAAAGTTTTAATTATTTGTAAATTGTTGTAGAAATTCGTGAATTTCTATGAAAATTGATTACAAACTACAAAAAATAAATATATATTTTGGGGTCGTACATTTTCGTAATTGGGTGTAGAAAGTTTGAATAATTCGTAATATTTTGTTGAAAATTGTAGGATTTCCTAATTATTTATTAAACGTAATAAATTTTTATAGTAATTCGTTAAATTCTATGACAAACTGTTACGAAATCTATTGTTTTCTACGATTTTTCACAAAATCGTCATTTTCATAAAACGTTGTAGTTTATCGTACAAAAAATTTCCGCCAGGGTATGAAAAGTTGAAGCCAGAAGGATCTAAGCGACTGTCGCTTTGGGGCGATTCCGCAGGAGACGATTTTTGACATAAATTTTTAAATCACAGTATTTCTTACTTTTTTTATACCAATCCAAAGAGAAAGATATAAATTTAATAATAAAAAAAACTTTTAAGAACTCAAGTTATTATTTGAATTTTTTGACGCGCTCAGAAATGGTGGCGCCTGAAGACTTGATGCAAATCATTCATCGATACTTGACAATTTCTCCACGAAATCTCTATTACCGGTGGTTTGAGGTTATATTTCACTGATGAATATTGAGGTTATAACATTTGTTTATTGCCTTATATAAAAAAATTTAATATTTATTATTATTTTTCTAACAATATTGATTAAATAAGAAACCATTGTTAGTCAGTTGCACCCGCGATATAAAAGAAATGAAAGTTTGGTTTTCTTGAAGAAATAAATTGGTAATTTTTTGAAACTTTGTAGAAGTAAGAAGAATTAAAAGGAAAACTTGATTCAGTCGCAATAGAAGGTATGTTGTCATTTTAATTAAAATTAACGTTGACTAAAATGAGTTGCACCCGCGATCAAAATATTAGAATCGCGGGTGCAACAGTTATGACTCTTACGATTACATTGTATTTGTCATATATTTTTCATTTATTGAGTTTTTGATAACTTCATATCTTATTTATAATTACTGATTCCTATTTAATAAGAGTTTATTGTTAATTTTTTCCTTTTTTTTGTGTAAATAGATCAAATGAAATGGCAGAACAACAGCAAAAGGAGACTGCTTCTCAAAAATATAGGCGAAAACTAAAGGAAAATCCTCAACTTCTTGCAAACCATCTCCGTCGAGAAAAGGCTCGTGATTCGAAACGTAGAGAAGTTATGAAAAAAAATATGGAAGAAAATGAAGAGTTAAAAATGCTGGCTAGAATGCGTTCAAAAGAAAGAATGCGGGCGACAAGAGAACGTCGTAAAGAAGCAAAAATTGGAAGAACAAGTGTTTCATATAAAAATTCTCGTACGTTGGGAAAAGCAGTAGCAAAAGTGAAGCGTAATTTACCCGCTTGCCCTACTAAAGCAGTTGAAGTTGTAAAAAAAATTGCTGCGGAATTTCAAGTTGCTGTCATCGATCCTCCTAAAACGATGCCTTCTAAATCGATAGATGAAGTCAAACAAAAAATTCGTAACTTTTACGAAAGGGATGATATTAGCAGACAAATGCCTGGAATAAAAGATGCTAAATCAATAAAAACAAGTACGGGAGAAAAATTAAGAATTCAGAAGAGAACGATGATTATGAGCGTCCGTGAAGCTTTCGAGCTATTTCAAATAAGTTTCCCCGAAATATCAATCGGCAAGACTCTTTTTTATAATGAAAGACCTGCTTACGTTTTGCCAGTCAACGAAACTCCTCATAATGTTTGTGTATGTACAATACACTCAAATTATATTAATCTTCTTACTGCTATTTCAAAACATGTGACAGATTTTCCCAAAACACACCGAGAGCTACTAAATCAGGTATCGTGTAATATCGATAATGAAAATTGTATGTCAAATGATTGCGATGTATGCAAAAATTCCAATATTTGGAATACTACCCTAGATTCTAATCCAAATGTTGAATGGAAGACCTGGATTTTGGAGAATCAGAGACCAAAACAGATCGTAGTGAACAAACCGTTTAGGGAAGCGTTAAATGAACTACGTGAGATCACTACGAAATTTAAGCTGCATTTTTTAGTTAAAAATGTCCAGTCCGAGTACTTTCAAAGTGCAAAAGAAAACTTGACCAGCGGGGAAGCCATTGTACAAATTGACTTTGCTGAAAACTATGGATTAGTTAGTCAAGACGAAATACAATCAGCTCATTGGTGTCATGGGCATGTGACGCTTTTTACGTGCTGTATTTGGACAACTGACAAACTTCACTCAGTGGTCATAGTAAGCGATGAACTAAGCCACAGTAAATATACAGTTTATGTTTTCCTGCAGAAAATTTTTCAGTACATTCGGTCAATAAATAATAATATAAAATCTATACGTATCTTCAGCGACAATTGTGCCGCTCAGTTCAAGAACCGATATGTAATTGAGAGTATGAAGACTCTTAAAGCAGAACACGGATTTACTCACCTTGAATGGAATTTCTTTGCTGCTTCACATGGCAAAGGTGCCGTCGATGGACTCGGAGGAAGTGTGAAAAGATCAGTGTGGACTGCTGTTAAAGCTCGGAAAGCAATTGTTAACAACGCTGAAGAATTTTATGATCTGGCTCGTCGCCTTTCGCCAAAAATTTCTTTTATATTTGTATCCCAAAAACAAATTGAAGAAGGAAAAACCATGTTAGATGATAGGTGGAAAGGACTAAAAAATATACCAGCCATTCAATCAAAACATTTTTTTCAATTTGAGGAGGGTAATAGCATTTGTCTTGCACGAACGTCGAAGTCTAATTTGAAAAGCAAATTAGTTTTGACAACTGCTACTAAAAAAAAACGTGGAAAAGTTACAAAAAAAGTTACGCGAAAGTTACGCGTTTCTGATGTTTACAGCGATTCTGAAGATGAACCTTAAGGCTGATAAATCGCCGACTATTCCAAAAAAAGAATTCATTTAAGTTACATAGGAAAGTGGTAATTAGTGATACAGTATCTATGATCTCATATCTTTAATTTAAAGTCACATGGAAATGTTTATATTCGCTACAGTGAGACGTGTTGCACCCGCGATAATTTCACGTTGCACCCGCGACTGGATAAAAAGTGAATAATTTATAATATTTATTTCTTTTAATAATTTTATTTAAGTTAATAATTAGTTTGTTTTGTATTCTTTTAAAGAATGTAAAAATAATTTAATAAATATTCCATAATTAACAGACTTTTTTCATTCTAGCTTCATGACCTTTAATGGTGGGCCGATTTCGTTGCACCCGCGATAGCACTTTGAACCTCTCCTCTGTCTATTTATACATTTTATTAAATGTTTTTTATATTAATTTTTCTAAAACAGATTACAATGTAATCCTGCGACCAGTCATTTCTTTAAAAAGAGTTTTTATTTTCTTAGTAAGAAGCCTTGAGTGAGTCTAAATGTTGCACCCGCGAGTACGGAATCGCCCTTTGGCCCTTTTGCTTTTAACTTTATGAAATATTTCTTAATATTTTTTGTTATTCTAAATAAAGTAAAGCCAAAAGGGCGTAAGCGACTGTCGGTTAGGCCCTTTTGCTTTTAACTTTACAAAATATTTTTTAATTTCTCTTTAATTAAATATGCGGGTATATATGGGTTCTCCGAGTATTTGCGGGTATATATGGGTTTTTCGAGTATTTGCGGGCATATATGGGTTCTTCCGAGTATATGCAGGTATATATGGGTTCTTCGAGTATTTGCGGGTATATATAGGTTCTTCCGAGCATATGCAGGTATATATGGGTTCTTCGAGTATTTGCGGGTATATATAGGTTCTTCCGAGCATATGCAGGTATATATGGGTTCTTCGAGTCTTTGCGGGTATATATAGGTTCTTCCGAGCATATGCAGGTATATATGGGTTCCTCGAGTATTTGCGGGTATATATGGGTTCTTCCGAGTATGTGCAGGTATATATGGGTTCTTCCGAGTATATGCGGGTATATATGGGTTTTTCGAGCATTTGCGGATATATATGGGTTTTTTCGAGTATTTGCGGGAATATATGGGTTCTTCTGAGTATATGCAGGTATATATGGGTTCTTCGAGTATTTGCGGGTATATATGGGTTCTTCCGAGTATGTGCAGGTATATATGGGTTCTTCCGAGTATATGCAGGTATATATGGGTTCTTCGAGTATTTGCGGGTGTATATGGGTCTCCGAATACATTCGAGTATACTACGTAAGATATATTCATGTAATTATCAATATGTTACATACTAATGGTGAAAAATAAAACTATGTTGAATTTTTTAGGTGGGGGGAGGGGGGGGGGGGTATACCCGAATTTTACCGACTCCGTCTATTTTCTGGAATATCCTCGAAACGGGGCTATCAATCGACGTTTCCTGTTGGCAACCGATGTCTGACGAGTAATGAGTTCGAACTAGTACGTTTGATTGGATAATATCCGCTGTCAAAAGGACAAGTCGATTGATAGCCCCGTTTCGAAGATATTCCAGAAAATAGACGGAGTCGGTAAAATTCGGGTATACCCCCCCCCCCCCCCCCCCTGCCGGGAAAAATTCAACATAGTTTTATTTTATACCATTGGTATGTAACATATTGATAATTAAATGAATATATCTTACATAGTATACTCGAATGTACTTGGAGACCCATATACTCGAAATACCCATAAATACTCAAAGAACCCATATATACCTGCATATACTCGGAAGAACCCATATATACCCGCAAATACTCGAAGAACCCATATATACCTGCATATACTCGGAAGAACCTATATATACCCGCAAATACTCGGAGAACCCATATATACCTGCATATGCTCGGAAGAACCTATATATACCCGCAAATACTCGAAGAACCCATATATACCTGCATATACTCGGAAGAACCCATATATACCCGCAAATACTCGAAAAACCCATATATACCCGCAAATACTCGGAGAACCCATATATACCTGCATATTTAATTAAAGAGAAATTGAAAAATATTTTGTAAAGTTAAAAGCAAAAGGGCCTAACCGACAGTCGCTTACGCCCTTTTGGCTTTACTTTATTTAGAATAACAAAAAACATTAAGAAATATTTCATAAAGTTAAAAGCAAAAGGGCCAAAGCGACAGTCGCTTAGGTCCTTCTGGCTTCAACTTTTTATAGATTTAGCGAAAAATTAAAAAATATTCCAGAAAGTTAAAGGCAAAAGGGCCTAAGCGACAGTCGCCACAGGGCTTAGGCCCTTTTGGCTTTAACTTTTTTCTAAATTTCAGCAAACCGACGCCATAAGGGCCAATCTGACTGGCAGATAGGATCTTATGGTTTTACGTACCTGACGTGTCGTTTTCGACGGATCTACGTGTTTCCGGCATGTCGGAAGCGAATTACAAATTTTGGAAAATTATAGGTCCTTTTGGTTTTAACAAAACCGAAAATGACTAAAATGGCGCTTATGCCCTTTTGCCATTAGACACGCGATATGTATACACTTGAATGCATAACTGTATGCATTTGTTTACGAATTAGACACGCATTTAAAATCACCGTTGGTTTGGAACTATATTATTGTTGTTAATTTAACTCAAATTCATGGAATTTTATATTGTTTAACATTTAAAATTTCAAATAACATGTCATCCGATGAATCATCAGCTGATAATGGATCTCCAATTGTCAAGAGGAGAAAATATAAACTGTACAAAACAGATTCCAATCTACAAGTAAGTTTAAGAAATATATATATGAGGCTTTTTTTTATAAACAACTAACAGATTTGAATAAAATATTTATAGCAAATATGGATATATGACAATTTTGACATGTACTCCATACATATAAGTAACAATTTTCCTTCTTCATATAATTTATCAATTTAATTAAAAACCAAAAACAAAATACAGCTTTGAAAAACTTTTACCATATAATTAAAAAAAAAAAAAATTACTTAAGGCCCATCCCTAGTCGCCCACCTCCTTTTGATACAATATGACACATTTCGATTAATATATCCGAGCCCAGGCGTCAAAAACGCAAAAAAGGCCAACGCACGCGAATTCAAATTCAATACCGAGCACATATACGTCCAAAAAAATGTTCGTTTCATGCGAAAATAGAGTCTACAGATGCAGGTTTTTACATTTTTCGAAAAAACCACTTGTAATCTCTAATTTTCGCATGAAACAAACATTTTTTTGGACATAATAATATGTGTTCGGAATTGAATTTGAATACGCGCAGCGTTGGCCTTTTTTTGCGTTTTTGACGCCTGCTCGGATAATATTCGAAATGTGTCATATTTGTATCAAAAGGAGGTGGGCGATCGCAGGGATGGGCCTTAGATGTGAACATCATTTATGAAAATACCTTCAACTATTTTTAACAAAGTGTTTTATTTTATAGGTTCCATTGAGGACATTATATAGATGGGCAGCTAAAAAACTACACAATGCTGAAGATCCCAGTACACCCTGGTGAAAATTTGTCTACCACTTTTTACGAAAATTTCTACGATTTTCTACCAGAAAAACTACGATTTTATAGCATATTTGGCCGCTTTCCGTAGTTTCCGCATAGAAACTTTCATAGAGAGTTGTAGTATTTAGTAGATTTGAAAAGAACGGCGTAGTTTTCGCGAAGATATTTTCATAGAACATAATAGTTTATCGTAGTTTCTCATAGAATAGAATAGTTTTTTCAGAGATTTTCATAGAATTGCGTACTTTTCTGCAATAGGTTTTTGGACCTATATATTATACTCCGTAAAAAGGAATAGTTTTTCGTAAATTATCGAAAAGTGGCATATTGCATGACACAAGTATGACGTTCTACGTAACAGCGTATACACCGCGCATAATTGTATAATAAAGACAATTATGTATACGCTTTTGCGTAGAACGTCATACTTGTATTCCAAATTGTTATACTATTTGCATGCTTCGTTCTGTAGAGTAGTTAGAAATGTTTATTATTTATCGTGAAGGTAGAACCACAGGTCGATTTACGCAGAAAATGCGACTATGAATGTGCATATATATTGGTGAAACTCAATGACAATCAGTGAATCAATTATAGTCACTTATGGCCGGTTTCACCAACGTCAAATAACTAATTCTTATTCATAGAATAACGCTATTCATCGAATAAGAGTCGCAAATACTATGTAAAGTAGTCTCTTGTTTTCAATGAATAAAGTTATTCATCGTTGGTGAAACCGGCCATCAGATTTGCAATTAAGAGTCAACCACTGACTCATAACCGCAAACCAGCGACTATGAATCGCGAATTCGAATTCAGACAGGAGCCTTAAGGTGCGTCCCTACCCAATTCCACCAGACCTGAAAATTTGGGAAAAAAGGTGTTATTAAACGGAATATCTCTGCCTGGGCACTAAAATCAATGAAACAAACTTCGTCGCGCAATTCTATGTACGATTTCGAACACATACGGCCAAAAAAATGTTTTTTTTACGCGAAAATAGAGAAGATATCCATGTAAAACGGCTTCGAGAACGTTTTACATGGATATCTTCTCTATTTTCGCGTAAAAAAAAACATTTTTTAGGCCGTACGTGTTCGAAATCGTACATAGAATTGCGCGACGAAGTGTGTTTCATTGATTTCAGTGCCCAGGCAAAGATATTCCGTTTGATAACACCTTTTTTCCCAATGTTTTCAGGTCTGGTGGAATTGCGTAGGGAAGCACCTTAAGTTATTACATGTCATGATCGAATTATAGTGCGTATGTCACCGGTATTATATACATATTACGGACATGCAGCATATATAGACTGCAGGTCTATACGCAATATTCGAATGAGGGAATAAAATTCATCAATGAGATATTTGAAAAATATTACAACACGGTTATATATTTGTTACCTTCATACAACTTAACGTCTAAAAACAAAGAAACATACCTTTTATCGAAAAATTATTCATATCCATATTTTTATTTTCATATTCACGTCCATATTTCAAATGCAGACGTGTTATGATACAGAAGAGTGCTCACAACAAAAACTTATCTAGAAACATCTCTAAATCAGTCTATTACATAGAATTACATAGAGAATATTCGCAACAAATTGAATTATAATCTTTAAATGTATTTTTATGTCCCCGGGAAAAAATCTTTTTATACGGTCAATGAAATTCTATCTAATTATATCTCCAATTCCCTTGATAAAATTCTAGAAGAAAATATTACATTATGTGCGTGTAATTCTCTATAATATTCTTGGATCAAATTCAAGATATGATATGATAGAATCTTATCAT
Organism: Tenthredo notha; assembly: GCA_914767705.2. Classification (NCBI taxonomy): domain Eukaryota; kingdom Metazoa; phylum Arthropoda; class Insecta; order Hymenoptera; family Tenthredinidae; genus Tenthredo; species Tenthredo notha. Next base: position 13,925,402 of record OU611911.1, on the reverse strand, counting down.
ATTACATGAAAACATTTTTCCCCTGGTAAGGGAAACAATATATTATATCATCATATACTTGATATTCAAGCAACTTCAAAACAAAAAAAAAAAAATTAGGCTTAGAAAAACAGAATTAAAAGCACCCAGTACGTACGTTAGTATCACAGATGTATAGGTACAGTAATGTTCATTAATGGCTTCGCGGTGGCTGTTTTTTTCGGACTTTTTCGGACACAATGGAATAAAATAATATTATATTATTTTTATAAGGGTTCATAATTATTATTATTATAATTTCGACCATCGGCACATGAAATACGACTAGAATGGAGTCTTGTTTACAATACTCAGAAATAAAAGTTAGCCACCGTGAACCCATTAATGAACATTACTGTACGTGCGTAACATAAATCTATTAAAAATATAAAAAATGTCTATCTCGATTTGTTTGTTTCGACTAGATTCCGAGAGTGTATCGAGGTCTGTTCCGCAACGTTCCTCATTCTTTGTCAGTATCTGCAGTAATTTCGTGTTCACTAGCATGTCCATCATTCCTGGCTTTATCATCAGAAGCGTCCGAGCGCCCAAATGATTTAACTCTCACTGTTTTGAAAGATTACTCATGAAAATTTGAAATATTTCCGGTTGATATTACAGATACATGTGACGTTTCTTACCCCTCTCAAAGTCGCGGTCAGCCTCATCTGCATCTTGCATCGTATCGGATTCGGAGTTTCGATTAGCTGGGAGATTAGATACAGTTGAATCAGAATCGAATGAGACCTCATGTGCCTCATCGTTATTTTCCTTTTTTGGTTTAGCTGAAATGTGCGTACAGTACAATTTAATATGAAATTCATGATGACAGTGATGTATAATACACGCGCGAGTGTTATTGCCGTCGTTATTTTCCGAAACACTGTCGTTCCTGTATCCTCTTTTCACCAATAGTTCTATTTAGGACCGATAGTAGGCCAACACTGTTTTCAATGCCAAATTATACTGTGTATTATAGTAACGAAACGATTATACGCGTTCATAGTAGTCCCACATTTTTTTAATCAAATTTTCAATACCACTGCATGAGGTCCGAAACCTTTTGGCCAAGTGTATAAACTGTGTGAATATGATTTGAATATTCGAAATCGGTCAAATTAAGAGATTCATGGTGCATGCATATTGAAAAAAACTAATTGAATGCGTGTACTGCAGTATTGATGATTCAGTTGAAGAAATTCGTTGAGTCTTGGCGCAGCACGCTCAAATGTTTTTTCCAAACGTACTTGCCACTAAAGTGATATATCGAGTCTTGATTATAAATGCAGGAAAAGATAATGTTGAGTCGAATAAGAATTAAGGTAATCCATACACCTCCAATAATACAGTAAAAACATTATTTAAATGTTTGTTATCCAAAATATTGCCCTGGAAAAGACACTTTCTAGCAGGATTCATTGATGGAAGGTGTATATTAAGGGGGGATTTGCTTTTTTTTTTTCGCAAAATTGACCGCTTTTTTCGAATTTTATAGTGAAGAAACTATACAATGAATCAATTTAAAATTTGGCATGTAGTTTTATTGTTATTGTTATATGTATGCACAATAAAATGTTCAATTGTATCCTCTCGAGAATGCGCCCCCCCCCCCCCCCCCCCCCCCCAGTCACTGGTGTGCATGATTACTCTCTTCTCAATGATCAGAAACAAAAAAATCAAATACCATTTTACTCCATACACATGTAGCTATCGTTTGATGAATCGAAAAAGCAATAAGTTGAAAAGTTCTTTTTTTGAAGCAAAAAATCGGTCATTTTTATATAGTAAAATCGATATTTTGAGTTCAAAACATCGCCGTATCCTCAATTTTTTTTTTTTTTCGATTCATCAAACGATAGCTACATGTGTATCGAGTAAAATGGTATTTGATTTTTTTGTTTCAGATCATTGAGAAGAGAGTGATCATGCACACCAGGACTGCGGCGCTTCCTGCCGCGTTGTGAACGGGGGGGGGGGGGGCAGGAGGCGCATTCTCGAGAGCATACAATTGAACATTTTTTGTGCATACATGAAATGACAATAAAATTACATGCCAAATTTTTAATTGATTCATTGCATAGTTTCTTCACTAGAAAATTCGAAAAAAGCGGTAAATTTTGCGAAAACAAAAAGCAAATCCCCCCCTTAATGTTCTGGATCCATCAACAGTGGTACGTAGTGTTGAGTCAAAACTCATCTGTTCATACAACTATAAACTCACTTTCGTTAGCTAATAAATTCGTTGGTTTGAATAAAACGTCTGACCAGGTAAGTAAAAAAAAATTTACTATTCTCGACATACGTATACGTACCCTTATTAGCAGTATGGCGTACAGATTTATTAGGGTTTGACTCTTTCAACAAACTTTTTCCTTTAAGTGCTGCTTTTTTCTTTATACTGCTTGTCTCTAGCTTTTTTTCTTTCCTCATGCTTTCATCCATCTCGATGCGTTTCATTTTTTTGCGAGCACTGGTAATGGCAGAGTTGAAATACTTGTTGACTTTCTCCAATTGTTTTGAAATGAGATTCCCAGGGTAGTTGGATGCCTTTAACCAATCCTGGAAGTGTTCAATAACTACGCCTTTCTTATCATCTTCTAGCTGCTGGTCGTCAACATTAGCTTGTTTGCGGACACAACGCTGTGCAAGGGTTTCAACGCCCCAAACATAATGTGAAAGGTTTATCACAAATTTGCTAGGTTCAGATTCTTTGGTTAATGTTTCATACACTTGTTTTTTTATCTGTATACCACCTCCCAAATCTTTCATATCGGCCGAGCGTGGAACTTGATTTCCATTGCCTGTATGTATTTCTGCAACAGAAGTATATCGAGTATAAAAGCAATTCGAATCAAATATGTAGTAAGAACAGCAGGCATTGCATTGTTAAAAAATTATCATGATGCAATGCATAGGGAATAATTTATGTAGATGTAGGTTCACGACGATAAACTCTGTATTCACATGTTCATAAAGGGGCTTCTCTTGCCAACAAATTAGAACAACGTAGAGATCGATAGTTTTTGAATAGTGTTGTAAATCAACTTCAAATATTGGGTACATAAGTAGCTAGTTCCGTTGTGCTCTATTTGCGGCGTTACTTGTCTACCCCACTCTTTCTACTACAAGTCACTCAGTCTGTTATACACCCGCTTCTGATACAGTTGTACAAGAAACAGAATAAATACTTATACTCGTTCATGAAAGAAGAGCACTGTTCATTTAATCATTGCCGGATCCCAACCAGACTTCCAATATAATAACAAATAGCAACCAGTTACTGCAACGATTCTCTAACTCGAACAAATTTGGTGAACTGTGTACGAAAATAGGTTTCTTAGTAGTTGAGCCTAGTAGTCAATTTGTATTGTAAACAAATTCTACACAATCAATAGGAGCAAAGGTTCAGATACTATATAAAAAAGTGATAGATCTTAATTCACTATCTGTTTGTGTTTTTCAAATAACGAAGGAGACATGATGTGAAAAACCTTCTATGCATTCATAATTACGTTGACATACATACCTGCTAGTGTAGATTTTCCATCCTTATTTTGAATGAGTGCTTCTAATATTTGTTTACCAGTTTTTTCGGTTAATGGAAATTGTTCACAGCTTTTCATATCATTGTATAGTGACTGCCAGCGATGTACTTCACTTTTAAGCCCATCAATTTCCACATAACATTTTATCAAATCTGAGTTTGCGTATCTGTCTTCCTGAAGATCTGTATCATGCACAGTTTCAAAAGCCTGAATAGATTCATCCGAGCCAAATATGTCAGCACTGCTGCGGTCATCCTTTTCTTTGGCTTTCCTTCGATCACCAGCCTGAAACAGTCAGCGATAAAACAACTGAATTACTATCACAAGTTACAATTTATCAAATGAACTCGAGACGTCTTTATACGCAATCATTATCAAGATCGTTTTAATAATTATTAAAATATTGAACAAATGAATCTGACCACGGAATATTCTGTGCATAGATGCCCTCAAGGTTAAGGGGGATTAAATTCGGACAAAAATAGATTTTCATTTCTTAGAGGCGCAGAAGAGGTCGAAATGAAAAAAGCCTACATTACGTTGTAAGTGATCCTAGTATCTATATTTAGAAAAAAATTCAATCATCTGCCACGAAAGTGTAGACGCAATGAACCTTTCGCAGAACCTTGTAGCGCAGCGAAGGAAAGTTTCTGCAAAAAGTTCCTTGCGTCTACACTTTCATAGTACAGTGAGAAAATACTTCTGTTGTGAGAACGTTGGAGCGCCGCGTCATTACTACTCAATAGCCAACACAGTAGAGTCTACTGTGTTGGCTATTAAGTAGTAATAATGCGGTGCTCTAACGTTCTAACAACGGAAGTATTTTCTCAGTGTATAAGATTGAATTTTTTTCTGTATATAGATATTACTATCATTCACAACTTAGCGTAGGATTTTTGTAATTGGACGTTTTCTACACCTCCGAAAATTGAAAAACTGTTTTTTGTCCAAATTTCAGTATAGGCCCCCTTTGAGGAAAAATGAATACAAATATTCCAAGACTTGAATCATGAAAATACTGCAGTTATGTACCTTTGAAATTTCACCTTGGAACTTACCTGTGGTTGGGTTGCAGACTCCTTTTTCTTCTGCATGGTTCTACTCTTGGTTTCCCCTGGCGAGCTGGCATTTTGATGTGCTTTGATGATTTCCTTGAACAAATCAATGTCCGTGTTGATTTTTTGAGCGATTCTATCAGTCTTATGATAAAAAGAAAAAAATTCATAGCCTTCGTCTTATGTACCACAATGTATATTTGCAAATGTTGGCATGAAATGTATTGTTGGTATTAAATGTATAGATAAAACATTATATCATAACATATTTTTGTGAAAAAAGTAATCAGGACGTCGCTTACCTTCCGCTTTTTATTCTGTGAGACATCTTTGTGCAGAGAATATTGAGAATTGTCAGTGTCGTCCTCGAGTAATGTCGCATTTAATTTAGGCACATGGCACCTTTTGGCGGAGACTTCTCTGTGTAAGTCGTGTAGTGATTCTGCAAATATTGTGTACACACACCTGAGTTATTTCAACCAAAATAAGTTCAGAGGTAAACGCTACGACAATGTATGAAAGTATACGTGCAGAACACATACACACTACGAAAATGCATGAACGTGTGTTGGAACGCAATATCCACAATTCCCCCAGAATTATAAATATCTACTGCATGTATGCGCGTTTGTTTCAGTGTTGCGAGTCACTATAATTACATTTTTAATGGAATTACTCATTTAATTACCCCATTACTTTGGTAATTAAATAAAATTTAATTATACATTACAATTATTACATGTATATGATATACATCATTCAATGTATAATTGTGTGTATTGTGTATATATATTAGGGTGGTCCAGAAGAACCAATTTTTTTTTTTTCAAGTCTTATCATCTCCAAAGTTTCTTTCAGGTATAGAACAAATTCTCGTAAAAGCGCAGCTCAATATCGCAGCTCTACGAGACGCTCAACCATTTTCCGTTTTCCCATATAAATAACACGAAAAAAAATTTTTTTTTTTGTTTTTTTGACGTAAAACTCTGAACCAAAATGTTATTCCAATTTTAATGCACATATTTTCGTGGAAATTTCATTCTCTACAAACAAAAAATAGAAAAAAATAAATAAATAAAACGAAAAAAAAATTTTTTCATGTGTTAATTAATTATATGGGAAAACGGAAAATCGTTGAGCGTCTCGTAGAGTTGAGATATCGAGCTGCGCTTTTAGGAGAATTTATTTTATACCTGAAAGAAACTTTTGAGATGATAAAGAAAAAACTTCTTTTTTTTTTTCGATCACGCTAATATATATATATTTTGAACGATTCTATCAGTCTTATGATAAAAAGAAAAAAATTCATAGCCTTCGTCTTATGTACCACAATGTATATTTGCAAATGTTGGCATGAAATGTATTGTTGGTATTAAATGTATAGATGAAACATTGTATCATAACATATTTTTGTGAAAAAAGTAATCAGGACGTCGCTTACCTTCCGCTTTTTATTCTGTGAGACATCTTTAAATATAAATTTTTATTGAATTACTTTGGTAATTTGTGTAATAAGTAATAAAAAAAAATTTAATTACAATTTTCACAACACTGGTTTGTTTAATGTGCGGACCACGTGGCCGTTTGAGGAAGCCACGCGGCCGCGAATGCATGGAACCTAACCTACGTAATTGGCACGCTATATATACAACACGTGCCGCAACAAACTGTGACCTGCCTTTGCCCGTCCCCGTAAAAAGCATTAAAAGTAATAAACCTCAAAGTTACAGGAATTTCTGCCCTGCAGCAATCATAAAGAATATTTCTACTAACCTGCTAGTCGGAGAACTTGGCATTTTAGTTGAGGGCCGCCTGACGATCTTTTCAGTGTAAAAACTTTTTTATCGGGGTCTCCACCACTAGAATATATATTGTAGAAATCAGTCAGTAGTGCCACGTCTACGTCTTGATGTTTTTTTTCTTTTGGAATGTAGATTCGAGCAAACGGCATGATTTCTTAACCGCGGTATTTGCCGTATTATTCACAGTGAACACCAGATAATACTTTCGACCGTGCGACCACGTGCGACCACTGAACCTATCTCGGCTGGCGTCGGTATGCGTGATGATGCGGCGCGAGAGGTTGTGCGCCGTGGCTGCGGCGCGAGAGGTTGTGCGCCGTGGCTGCGGCGGCGCGGCGACTTGTCTGCGTGGTTTAAAATTATACAGGGTGTCTTTCAATTAGTCATACAAACCTACATCGGGCAATTCCTCTTTGAAATAGAAAACGATTTTTCTCAAAAAGAGAGATGAAAAAAAACTAAATAAAAGAACGACAAAAAAAAAGATATAGGTACTAAATTTTGAGTTCTTTTTTCATTTTTTTTTTTATTTTTCTTGGCGAAAAATCGTTTTCTATTTGAAAGAGGACTCGCCTCATGTAGGTTTGTGTGACTAATTGAAAGACACCCTGTATAACCGTTTGTCGCGGAAGTACGAATATAGTGACGTGAAAATTCTGCAGATCAGCATCTTACTGATGGAATATATATAGTCAGCTGTCACCAGAAGCGGATAAAATCATCAGCGACTGTTTTAATTCCAGTGCTTGGAAAGTGAGTAATATACCTTCAGTCAACGCCTGCAGTGTCGATCGTCATGTCTAATTCGCCTCCACCTCGTCATGATAAAGTAGTAAACCGGCGAGGGCCGTATCGGAAATATTTTGACAGTGATTCGGTTAATGATAGTGAAATACCATGTAGAACAATGCGTCGCAAAAGGAAACAAGCTAAAGCTGCAGATGAGGTTGGAAAATTTTTACTCAATAATATTAAGTCATTGTTGTATTATATACATAGACCTTCACTTGTTGTTCTGTGAACCACAGAAAAAAAACGAAGTAGAACCACGATTGACCACTGATTAAAAAAAATAGAACAATTGTAAAAACCAGAAAAATTACTTTATATAAGCTTCGTAAAAGGAGTTCTCATATAAACAGTCGCTGCCGGGATGAAATGCTGAATGATTACACAAATTTCAAAACTGAAAGCTTGAATACAGGAGGTAATTTCATGTTTCCAGGAAATGCCGCAGCATATCCATCTGGAAGAAGAAGAAAAAGAAGAAGAGGAAGATACTCTGAAAACTGCAAGCAGTAATATTCTTCAACCACACCACGAGGCAGAGAATGTTGATCAACAAATGGAACTCGACGTAAGTGTAATACATATATACCGGGAATCTATACGTGACGAGGTTGATTCTGGCCCGGAAGTGATCAGGTTAGCGTGTTAAATTATATACCAAACAGCCACTTCCGGGCCAGAATCAACCTCGCCGTGTGTACGTGGAAGCGCTTCATAGGGAACTGAAAACGTCTGCATACAGGCAACTTAGAAGTCACTCAGAAGTCAAGCGATTAGGTTTTGTTTTCACCTACCCAATAGGCACGCAATATTCGAGATGAAACCTCATGAAACTGCAGTGTAAATAATTTGTTTTTAGTATATGGTGGATGAGGCGTCTGCAACCGTACTTGAAAATCAGGACCTTGAAGAAGAAACGTACAGTATGTTTGAGGTGATGATTATATAACATGATTTAAAATTCTACCATTTTTTCATAAATTTACATTAACTACTACGATATATAGCTATTTTCAGCTAAGATTACTGCGGCCCAAATCGATACAGATTTATGTACTACAAATTGATAAATTATGCTGATATATTATTTTTCACAGAGACAGATCCTGTTTACCAGCTCTAGAATAGACATCGATAACAACTCACAATGCAACGAAGGAATCGATGTGAGTATAAATATGGTACTAATGTTTGTGTTTAATTAATATAATCACTGCGGTACTGTTTGCAAAAACTTAGTGGTCCTTTCATTATAAACATATTTCCACCATATAGTCCACCATAATTATGAACATATCTTCTGCAACACCTACATCAAAAGTCCTGTTCTATGCACCGTCTATAGGCACTTAAAATGTCTTTTAAACACTAGTGCGAGAAAACTTTCTCACACCGTGTTTAAAGGCGCACGTACCAGTGTTTAGAAGACTTTTTCGGTGCCCATAGACGGCATAAAACATTATATGCCTACTGCATTTCAGAATAAGTAGTGAAAACTGTATGTTTGCCGCAGGTCGATAATGTTGCGCATGAAACCGAGGACAATCGATATCTGTCCCAACCTCTTTGTCCATGCACGTCAACAAACCGAGGAGAAGCCATTATGGCTGTGATGACGTTGGGCATAAGGCACTCATTCACGTGGGTTGGAATCATTGATACGCTAAAAACTATAAATATCCTGTTTGCAAGAGACGTTGTACCGACCACGAAGTATAAGTTATTCAAATACTTCACAACAGAGACAGACTGTTTTCGTTACAACATAATTTGTCCACATTGTGAATCGCTATTGGGAAAGCAGTCTAAAATATCCACAAACGAAGTGAAGATATGCACTAAGTGCGGCATGGAGATAAACGTTGCAGGAATGGAATCCTTTTTTCTGACAGCTAGTTTTGAAAAACAATTGGAAAACCTTTTAAAAAGACCCGATGTGACACAAAATCTGAATTACAAATATACGAGACCAGAAAATCCTGCAGGTGACTTACGCGACATTTACGATGGCGAAATGTATCGAAAGTTGAGTACAGATGGAGAGCCGCTAAGTTATCCGTTCAATTTGTCGTATACGTTTAACACTGACGGTTGTCAGGCCGCTAATTCTAGCACGACAGCTCTGTGGCCTATATATGCGACGATCAATGAGTTGCCCCCTGACATACGAAATAAGAATATAATGCTTGTAGGCGTCTGGGCCTGTAAGCGCAAACCTAACATGGCATCATTCTTGAAACCTTTCGTGGATGATGCTAACGAATTATCCACTAATGGTGTAACCTATGAAATAAATGGCATGGGAGTCGTGACCAGCAAAGTTTTTGCAATATGTTCGTCCGTTGACTCTGTCGCTCGTTCAGCAATGCTGAATATGAAACAATTTAATGGGTACTACGGCTGTACCATGTGCGAGCATCCCGGTGATCTAGTCGAAGATAAAGCAGGGCGGAAGTCAGTGAAATACACAGTATCCACTGAAGTTCCAGCTGACCGGACTCACGAAGGGATTGTGCGCAGCATGGAAGCTGCCTACAAGATAACACGTGCCACCAGAAAGAGAACGGATGTCAAAGGTGTATTTGGACCGTCTCCCCTGATGAATTTGGCGGGGTTTGATTTGGCAAACGGTTTACCTCCAGATAGTATGCACCTAGTGTATGGTCTCATGAAGCAACACACGAATATGCTCTTAACCGACCACGGCAACGACTATTACGTCGGAGCTCCGAATGTTTTAGATTTGATAGATCGCCGTCTTACTGCATTGACACCGCCCAAGTGCATTACGAGAACGCCGCGAAGTCTGAAAGATAGAGCTTTGTGGAAAGCCTCTGAATGGCGCTCTTGGCTAATATTTTATTCTCTTGTTTGTCTTCAGGGAATCTTACCACGCAAGTATCTAGCTCATCTTGCAATGTTAAGTACAGCTATACAGATTTTGATGGCAGAATCAATTTCACGCGATGAACTGCAACACGCACACGAATTATTATTGAAGTTTGTGGTCCTTTTTCAAGTATACTTTACGAAGCGTGCAATGAATTACAATATTCATCTATTACTGCACGTTTGTCGGGGGGTAGAGAATTTCGGCCCGTTGTGGACGCACAACGCGTATCCGTACGAGAATGAGAATAGATACCTGCTACAGTTGAAGAAAAGCCCGACTCATCTTGCTCTTCAGATTTGTCGGCGATTTGTTATGTACAAGACAATAAACACTTTTAGCAACAGACACGCGGTATCCCATCGAGTGAAAGATTTTTGTGAACAGTTGTCCGAGAACAGAGTCCAAATTTCTCATAAAATATCTGATTGCACGTTGATTGGTTCCGGAAAACGGTACTTCCTAAACGCTGAAGAAATCGCATGTTTGCAGGGCTGTAAAATCGATAGTTGTCAGTCGTATGAAAAAATAATTTATAAGAACTTCAGATACAGTAGTACGCGTTACAATCGTTCGAAAAAAAACAACAATACTGCCGCTATGATAAATAACCATACATTTGTAATTATAAATAATATTTGCAAAATTTCCAAAGCATCAGAAGCACCAGAAGTGGTCCTTTTCTGTCGTGAAATAGAGATATTGCCCAGTCCTTTTCTGGAAACCACCAACGTTTGTGTAACTCACATTAAAAAGTGTCGCGCCATAAATACAGGTCCGCTGAAGGCATATAACCCGGATTCCCTGCAAATAGCATCATGCATCGTCATGGAAACGAACGGGGGAAATTTCGTGTCAAGCATCCCTAGAGGGTGTCTTGGGGATTGAAACATATTTCATACTACCTTGATGCGATGAGTGCATTGATTCGTACACCCAAGGACAATGAATCTGACGCCATTTAGATTGGCAGCGCCATGCTGTACCAGTCAAATTCCTTCTTCCTAGGTGTATATGCTACAACGCTATAATTTTGTATTCCAACAATTGACGATAAAATACTAATAAAAAGTAATCACAATATGTAACAATAGAATGTAATATTTCGTTGTTTTTGAACCCTTCCATATGAATTCACAAATATACCCATTATTTCTTGCACGAATTTGTATATTTTTCTACGAGGATTTACTGAAAACTACTCCAACTTCGACCGAGTACGGGATTTTCGTAAATTGATTGTCGACATTCGTAGTTTTCTACGACGATTTACGGGAAAATGTTCCATCTTAGCCGATCTCCGGATTTTTGCAAATTGATCGTACAAATTGGTAGTTTTCTACGACGATTTACTGAAAACTACTCCAATTTCGACCGAGTACGGGATTCTGGTGAATTGATCATCGAAACTCGTAGTTTTCTACAACTATTCACGAAAAACTACTCCAACCTCAACCGAGTACGGGATTGTCGTAAATTGATCGTAGAAATTCGTAGTTTTTTACGATGATTTACGGGAAAATATTCCAACTTAGCCGATCTCCGGATTTTTGCAAATTGATCGTACAAATTGGTAGTTTTCTACGACGATTTACTGAAAACTACTCCAACTTCGACCGAGTACGGGATTCTCGTGAATTGATCGTCGAAACTCGTAGTTTTCTACAACTATTCACGAAAAACTACTCCAACCTCAACCGAGTACGGGATTGTCGTAAATTGATCGTAGAAATTCGTAGTTTTTTACGATGATTTACGGGAAAATATTCCAACTTAGCCGATCTCCGGATTTTTGCAAATTGATCGTACAAATTGGTAGTTTTCTACGACGATTTACTGAAAACTACTCCAACTTCGACCGAGTACGGGATTCTCGTGAATTGATCGTCGAAACTCGTAGTTTTCTACAACTATTCACGAAAAACTACTCCAACCTCAACCGAGTACGGGATTGTCGTAAATTGATCGTAGAAATTCGTAGTTTTTTACGATCATTTACGGGAAAATATTCCAACTTAGCCGATCTCCGGATTTTTGCAAATGGATCGTAGAAATTCGTAGTTTTCTACGACGATTTACTGAAAACTACTCCAACTTCGACCGAGTACGGGATTCTCGTGAATTGATCGTCGAAACTCGTAGTTTTCTACAACTATTCACGAAAAACTACTCCAACCTCAACCGAGTACGGGATTGTCGTAAATTGATCGTAGAAATTCGTAGTTTTCTACGACGATTGACGATAAACTACTTCAACTTCAACCGAATATGGAATTTTCGTAAATTGGCTGTAGAAACTCGGAGTTTTATACGATGATTTATGGAAAACTACCCTGACTTATCCAAGTACGCGATTTTCGTAAATTGGTGGTAGAAATTTGTAGTTTTCTACGATGATTCACGAAAAGCTACTTCAACTTCGACCGAGTACGGGATTGTCATAGATTGGCCGTACAAATTCGTAGTTTTCTACGATAATATACAAAAAATTATTTGATATTACATTTCATGAAGAGTTTCGTAGTTATTCTTGAAAATTTTTCGATTTCTACGAAAATCTACAATCATGTATTTCTTTCCAAGTTTCTGTACTTATTCATTGTTATTTGTAGGGAATAATTAATTTTCGTAATTATTCGTCAAAATTCGTAGTTTTCTACGAAAAAACCTACGAAAAATAATTACTTTTTACGTATTTCTACGATTTTCATATTTCGTAGTTTGTGGTAGAAATTATTTTCACCAGGGCATCTTTTCTTGAAGAAGAAACTAATAGTAATCAGTCAAATGATACTACGGAGGGAAGTAGTGATCATAATAATTCTGATCATAGACAAAGCAGTAATGATAATTACAATGAACAAACCACTGAAGATAGCTCTGATGAACAAATAAGCCATGATGATAGTAATGACAGTACAGTTAGTAATGATGAAATAAACAATATTGAGGGTCTTGAAATCTATGGTGAGGATAATGAAATGATTCGTAATAATGACGATCGCGATAATAGTAATACTCCAAATATGGTATTATATGAAGGTAGTAATGTGACTGTGGATCAGAGCGTTTTTAATTTGTTAAACTTTTATATTAAACATAAACTCTCTAAATCAGCTTTAAAAGATGCATTAAAGATTCAACTGGCCATTCTTCCTAGTAATAATAGAATGCCTAAAACTGTATTTAAATTGCTGCAGTATGTTGAAGATATAGCACCTCGTTATGAAGTTAATAAGCACTATTATTGCAAAAACTGCTTATTATATATTGGCATCAAGATTGAGAATATCCTAAATTGTCCTTCTTGCAATGTAGATAAAAAAAATTTCAATTTTTTTTTCGAATTTAATCTTGAAGATCAACTAAAAGATTTATTTGAAAGGAATAATCTTGCGACTAAATTAAAGCTATCACCGCTGGCACGTGATACGAATATAATAAATAACATAACCGATGGTACAGAGTATATAAGAGTAAATTCTCGTAAGGATAGAGGGAAATATGACTTGACTTTACTATTAAATACTGACGGATTATCCTTGGTTAAAAGTGCAAGTAGTCACTGCTGGCCTCTAATGTATACGATTGCTGAACTTCCGGAGAATTTGCGTGAATCATTCATAATAATTTTGGGTTTATGGTACGATCAGGATTGCAAGCCAAATATGAATACTTTTCTTCAACCATTTTGCACTAAATTGAGACAACTTTATTATAAAGGTTTTCAATGGACACATCCGCAAACTAATGAAAAATTGACTTCAAAGGTTGTGGCTCCTTTATTCATTGCAGATGCTCCGGCAAGAGCTAACTTGCAAAATATTCTGTTATCTAATGGTACCTACGGTTGCAACATTTGTGAAATAATGACTCGCAAGTGTCAAGAAATTGCAGGAAAAAAAACTATTCGTATATATCCATTTGAAGAAAATCAATCAACTCTAAGAACTAGTTACAGAATGGATAGGCAAGCACAAATGCGAGAGGCGTTTGAAAAAACTCACTGTAAAGGAGTCAAAGGATTTTCCATACTATCAACTTTGCCATTACTAGATCTTGGAACCTGTGTTTTACCTGAATATATGCACTCGGTACTTCTCGGAGTTGTAAAACAATATATCAATGTGTTATTGAATAAACGAGGTGTTTGGAATATAAAAAACAAAAGTAAAGAAATTAATAATTTTATGAAAAACATCAAACCTCCTCAATCATTCAACCGATTGCCAAGAGCTATAACTGATTTCAAGTATTATAAAGCTTCGGAGTTCTATAATTGGATTCTATTTTATTGTTTACCATCTTTAATTGATTATTTACCGGATAAATACTTTCAACATTTGATGTTATTAGTTATGGCACTATACGATTTGCTCCAAGATCAAATTCTTGTCCAACCTGACCTCGAACGTGTTCAAAATTGGCTTGATTTATTTGTAGAACAAACTCCACAACTATATACTGATAGAGAAATGACATATAATTTTCATCAGCTAAGACATCTCGGGCTTTGTGTTAAACGATGGGGTCCACTTCGGTCGACATCGGCTTTCCCATGGGAAAACGAAAATGGATGTATAGCTCATTGCGTTCATGGAACTAAGAATATGGGTCAAGAAATTATCAATAATTTAAAAATTGTTCAAGCTGTACAAATCCTGAAATGTAGAATAGAAGAGGCAAACTTTAATCGAGAAGTTCAGGCATTAAAGAATTATGAGTTGTTAGGAAGCGCAATTGATTATGAAGCTCACGGAAATGATCGTTTATTACTAGTAAATGAAGGGTTTGTTAATGAAAATTTCAATATTCATACCCGAGCAAAAATTTTTCAGGAACTTTACACATCAAAATTATACAAAACAATTAAAACCAATAATTATACAGTTGAAGTAAAAAAAAAGGACAATTCTTGTATTTATGGGATGATAAAATTTTTTTTGGACAGAGATAATGAATTATATTTTATAATGGAACAATTAAAAGTAGAACATAGTAAAATGATGTGTCACTCAATTGTGCAAGGAACAGTAAAAAATATTATACCTGTGATAGAATCTGGAGAGTGCCTGCTAATAAAACTGAAAGATGTTAAAAGTATTTTTCAGCTCGTGAGAGTAGGACACTATATTTGCAAAAGACCGGATAAATCAAAGAGAGTGTGGTAATTTTATTATATATAAACTCAAATTTGAATAAAATAAGTAAATCATTGTACATTTCTATATATGGCGTAAAATAAAACCTATCATTCTCTATAATAAATTATAGTAGTAAATTTATCCTTACCTTAATCCTTATTTGTCTATTTGTGATTATAGTTTAATCGCAATCAAAACTTGATAGAGCTGAGCGCAGGTAGTTTATGAACATCAAAATATCACTAAAAAATTACACGCGCGGCATTGTAAACAGTTTCTGTGAAATTATATACATATAATTACGACTTTTATAATTATATATATTTGTATATAATTATATATATATATATATATATAAATATATATATAATCATGTATAATTTTATATAAGTTTATATAATTATATATAAATATATATATAATCATGTATAAGTTTATACAGGGTGGTCCATTTTAATTTACGCAGGCGAATATCTCGAAAACTAACAGTTATAAAAGAAAAAGTTTCATACAAAACTTAAAGGGTTTCGAGGGGGAAAGATAATGTTGATATGTGTTGACTTGTGGACTTCGCCAATTCCGAGATTTCGCAAGTAACTTCCGATTTTAGATAGGGAACACATGTTTTGGTTGGGGGCAGCTGATAGCGAGATCAAAGACTCATTCAAATACGGATGCAAAAAAAATTGGAAAAAAAAAAATTTGCAAAAAAAATTGGAAAAAAAAATTTCGCGAATTTTTTTTTTTTGCAAAAGATCGTTTTTTGTCTCTAGCTTTCAAACACATTCATTGTTTATCACTCCTGAGTCCGAAATAAGCTGTGTGTTATTGATCTACGAATTTTTTTTACTAATCTGGTACATTCAAACTTTCCAATTTCAAAATTGGCGAGAAATATTTTAAGCTAGAGTGATAAACAATTAACGTGTTCGAAGGCTAGGGACAAGTAAACAATCTTTTGAAAGAAAAAATTCGCGAAAATTTTTTTTCCATTTGTTTTGCAAATTTTTTTTTTTTTCTAATTTTTTTTTGCTTCCGTATTTGAATGAGTCTTTGATCTCGCTATCAGCTGCCCCCAACCAAAACATGTGTTCCCTATCTAAAATCGGAAGTTACTTGCGAAATCTCGGAATTGGCGAAGTCCACAAGTCAACACATATCAACATTATCTTTCCCCCTCGAAACCCTTTAAGTTTTGTATGAAACTTTTTCTTGTATAACTGTTAGTTTTCGAGATATTCGCCTGCGTAAATTAAAATGGACCACCCTGTATAACTTTATATAATTATATATAAATATATATACTTATATGTAATAGTTTCAGCAACATTTCATGTGAAATCATATACCCTGGTAGAAATCGTTACCGGGTGCTGGTTGGGTTCCCGGTCAGCCGGCCCAGTTTGAAACCAGGCGCTGACCGGGAAATCTGACTGGGAACCCAGTCTGGGCTGTCACGCTGTACTCAGCCAGCATCTGGTCAGGAACCCTACCCAGACTGTGGTCCGGAATTCAACCCAATTTCTGGTCAGGAATTTTACCAAATTTCTGGTCGGGAATTTTACGCAGGCTCTGATCGAGAATTCTGGCCATACGCTACTCGGGAATTTTACCCAGCTTCCGGTCAGGAAATCTCTCTGGGCTCTGGTCGGGTTATATATTACATCCATACTTAATTAGAGGATTTTTGAGACACACTTTATTTTATTCTCAATTTTGGATGATTATTCATACATAAATGTGATAATAACTCATATAAAGGTACTAGTACAGTCGTAGAAAAATAAGCTATTGGAAAAAACTGTGTTGGAGGAGGATGCACGGAAATCGTGGGTGTTGATTTGAGCCGTTCGCTCAAAGAATAACCTAAGTCGATTTCGGTCGTTTCGAGAAAAAGCGATTCGAAAGTTCAGCATCGCACAGTAATATCATAAGCACGCACAGGTTCAACCACTTACGAAAAGGTCAAAAGTTGATAAAATGTTACGAAATTTTTCATACATGTTTCTACGGGGAATGTCTGCAAATTGACAAGTGAATCCAAAAAACGACCTAAATCGACTTAGGTTATTCTTTGAGCGAACGGCTCATTCAATCATTAAAAAAAATTAAAACATTCTTTGTACTCAAAAGTTGAAGACTTCCCACCTGCAGCGAGTAACATTCCTCTTTTTGAGTGAAAATGTTGTTTTAATTTTTTATAATGTTAAAATGGGCACAAAAATTTCAGTCAACACAGTTTTTTCTAACTTATACTAACACCTATCTATAATAGGGTGGTCCTTAAATGGGGTGTTTTTGAATTGTTACGATTCCAAGGGTTCAAACGGATCCTTTTGAAGAAAAAAAATTTGTCCTAAATTTTGAAATCTCTATCTCAATTTTAACATCCCGCGCACGACCGCCGAAGTATTTTTTTTTTTTTTTCAATTTCCTACAAAAAACATGTATGACCTAACTTTGTCAAGTCATTAACGTCGAAGTTCCAACATTCTGCGTCCTGCGACAATTTTGAATATTTTGATAAAATTACTGATATTTTGAAAAAAAAGGAACTCATTTCAATAAAAATTGTTGAAGTTTTTTTTTTTAGCAGATTAAAAAAAAAAAAATTTATTGAAATTTATTAAAATATTATTTAAAATTGACGCAGGATGCAGAATGTTGAAACTTCGACGTTAATGACTTGACAAAGTTAGGTCATACATGTTTTTTGTAGGAAATTGAAAAAAAAAAAAAATACTTCGGCGGTCGTGCGCGGGATGTTAAAATTGAGATAGAGCATTCAAAATTTAGGACAAATTTTTTTTCTTCAAAAGGATCCGTTTGAACCCTTGGAATCGTAACAATTCAAAAACACCCCATTTAAGGACCACCCTAATCTATAATATGTAGTGTATTTATAGTTTTATCCTTCTTTGGAGTTTTCCTCTGTTCTTGCTGTTTCACGATTCTTTTTCAATCTTTTCTGTCTATAGCCTTCCCAGTCTTTTGAATTAGAGAGTGCATCTCCCATAGCTGACCAAATATCCTTCTCACTCACTACAGGGAATTTCGTCTTCAAAACGCCTGAATGGTAAAAAATAAATTTAACGTATTAATCAGTAAATGATTATACGCCTCTAAATCAATCTTCGCTCATAATAATAAGTATCAGGTTCCTAATTACTCTCGATAATTTTGGCGAACGGCATTTCTCTAATTCTAACTTTATTGGGCATTTGTTTGACTGCAGTCAGATTTAATGCTATCTGTCTTCTTAAACAGATTTTTAACATCCGGGTTGTTGATTTACTCAGACCACCAACAACATCAACACCGCCATTGATAAGATGATTCTGAAAGTATAATACATGACTAAGTTTAGTGGAATATTATTTGATGAAATAAAATAATGGATTCACACAAAAACACAGTTTGAGGACAATGACATAAAATATTTGATAGAAAAGACTTACAAATTCTTGACGACATGAATTGGATTCGAGATTGGTATTAAGCGCTGTCACATTATCCATAGTCAGGCACGGCAAAGTAACGGAATATTTATCGGCAAAAGTAGTTCCTTGTGGAATAACTTCTCCTCGACCTTGTTCCAATAAAGCAATAATTTGTGCTATTCCAGTCTGCACTGTTGTTAAACGAGAATCTATTTCCGCAAATTTTTTTGTCCAACGCGAATCCATGTCAGTTATTGTCTCAGTCTCGATCAAGTCCTTATCCATCATTGAAAAATCTGAAATGTATGGAATCATCAAGTCAATGTATTAACATATTCAAATGCTTTAAGAGCATGTCCTAGTCCTACTTTTACCGGCTTTAAAAAAAAGTAAAACATCGAAAAAACTCCGAAACGATGGTTAAAAACGATATATAATGGATTTATTCGATGATTAGGGACGAATAGGTTCGATCCAGTACCCGAGATCCGTTGAAATCGAGAAAAATTAATTTTTTATGTTCGTCAAGTGCGTCCGTGTCACCTATTTTGGTTAATATCAAAGTCTACGCGTCAAAAACGCAAAAACCGGCAACGTACCCCTAGTCTACATGCAATGACGAACATTTGTGTCTAAAAATTTTGTTGCTTCACGCAACAATGGAGCGATCAAACCGAAAGTAGAGCGGTAGTCAAGATGTAAATAGTCTAAAATCGTCGATTTCTGACAGCTGATCGTGAGACATGAGATTATAATATAATTATTATATTAAAAATATAATATTTTTATTATTTTTTGCCAAGTATCAATGATAATACTTGGCAAAAAATAATAAAAATATCATATTTTCAATATAATAATTACATTATAATTGTAATTCAATTATTACGCACGATGATTTACGCGCAGAGCCATCTGTCGGGCGTTTCGTTAGCCGAGGACCGTCTCATGTCTCACGATCAGCTGTCAGAAATCGACAATTTTACACTATTTACATCTTGACTACCGCTCTACTTTCGGTTTGATCGCCCCATTGTTGCGTGAAGCAACAAAATTTTTAGACAGAAATGTTCGTCATTGCATGTAGACTAGGGGTACGTTGCCGGTTTTTGCGTTTTTGACGCGTAGACTTTAATATTAACCAAAATAGGTGACACGGACGCACTTGACGAGCATAAAAAATTAATTTCTCTCGATTTCAACGGATCTCGGGTACTGGATCGAACCTATTCGTCCCTAATCATCGAATAAATCCATTACATATCATTTTTAACCATCGTTTCGGAGTTTTTTCGATGTTTTACTTTTTTTTAAAGCCGGTAAAGGTAGGACTAGGACATGCTCTTTAATTCATCATTCTGCATACCTTTTTCGATTTTACGCATACTGTTTCGGATTACTTGGTCCACCATGTTGACTGTCTTATCGGGAACATCAATCTCGCCTTCAATGCAGTCTATTTATCAAAAAATGAGAAAAACACAATCACAATAGATACTGTGACGTGGTATTTTCAATTCCTCGTCACAAGGCGATACTATCGGTGATACGACGATGCGTGGCGTAGACAGGGTCTCCAGGAAAAGGAAAAATTAGGGAAAAATGATTAGGATTAACTAACACTATTTTATTTTTTGTAAACTATGTTATCTCGAGCTCGATCATCCACGAGACGTCTGTCGTCGTGGGAACTATGGATGGAAAAACGACTATATCGAACGTGAAGAAGCTTCCACTATCGTCAAGGACGAATCTGTCGGCGCGCAAACCTGGTTGGTCCAGTCGACTCGAAGGTCAGCGCCTCCACTCAGATGGAAAATCTACTACCTCCAAACTATCGGATCGACGGCGTACAGGGATGTACGAGAAGTACGACAAAATCCTCCCGTCATCCGGAGAAGCTACCGCTTACAAGAAAGTGCACTGCTGATGTGAGGGTGGCGTATAGGGTTAAGTGCAAGCGCACCTCAAAACCTCCCACCTAATGAGCAAGCAGTCAGTGCAAATACCATTTACACTGTCTCCGAATCTGTTATCGCGGCCGTGGTTGGTCCAGTCGACTCCCGGATCAGCGTTCCAACCTAGAGAATTCTTTCGTGGGTGAAGCTCTCGTATGCCGAAACACGAAACTACCACCAAGCTCCTTGTGGATCGGCGAAAGGCCAGGACCTAGGAGAAATACCGGGTAGCCGGGCGAATGAGGTTCCATGGCAGCCTCCTAGCCTGGGGATTCAAAGGGAAGGCGGTAATAGGAGCGGTATTAGCAGCGGCAGGGGTGAGATAGATTTCTCCTATTTTACGTTCGACGAAACTATCGTTACGCGAACCAATTAGGATACCGATATGTCACGTGATTACGCTAAACCTGAAGGATGGATTGAGGGAAGAAAATACCGACTATATAAGGCCGATACACACGTTATTCGGTCTACTCTTCGCTCCAGTCTACGCCACATCTATCGTACATCTATCGTTCATCTATCGTTCACCTATCGTATCACCTATCGTATCACCTATCGTTCATCTATCGTCATCAAATATATCGAGTTTTATTTAAATAGTGTTGTGTTACACCTAGAAGCATCTTAAGGTAAGGTCTTAATTCTTTCTGTGAAGGCACGAGGTAGTTCGGATAAAAGTTTGTTAATTATTCTGGTTATTGAGTCACGAGGCTCGTTTTTGTCTATTGAGCTAAGAAGCTCGTCTTTTGGTCTTTGGTCTATTAATTTATCGAACAACCTCGAGTCTGGCTGAGTTACGTAGATCTTGAGTGCTTTTTGGCTATAATTTATTTGCGTATGGCTTTGTTGCTGATTTAGTATGTTACATTTATCTTGTGCATGAAATACTGTAGAAAATTACCTTTCCTGGAGTACCCTGAGCGAAGATAGCCGCGAAGGCTTAGGCCTCGCGTTACAGTTTAGTTTTTATCGTTAAGTTTGTTAATAATTTGTTAATTGAGTTAAATATGGTCACTTTCGTATAGTTTATCACCGTATGTAAAATCTAGTATGGTTCAGTGGAGTTTAATATCGTCTTTGGATAATTTAGTATCGCGACTATCGTTATCATATCGTCAGAATTTAGTAAAAGATCAAGTAATATTATAATTTAGTCTGTTATCGTTGAACCTGTGATTCGCGTCTTTCGAATGCCCATGTGGTCTCTATTTTTGATAGATCTCGAATTATTGTGAATCGTATGGCCAAGCGTGGCTAATCTTTCGTAGTTTGTTACCAATTTTTCTAAGTAAAATCTTGAGCTTCATACGTTGCTCTGAGTGTGTGTCACGAAGTATATTTTGCATTCGGGTACGATGTATCGCTCTGTGATACCGAGTCTGGAGTCTAGCTAAATTGTTTTATATCGAGTCACCTCTGACACACGTCTTAGATTCAACCGTATCGTAATTGCGTAGATTCTGTTCGATCAATTAGAAGATCGTTGGTAATAACCCGTTAAGTAAGATAATAAATTCTGTATCGATCTCAGTGCGTTATCTAATTTCGTAAATAAATAATTGATTGATGTGATCTCAAACATTCTCAAAGAAGTAAGCTTGTTTTATATGGTGTACCCTGCCCCTCTATCTAAGGCTTTGTTATCTGAGCAAGCCGAGTTATAGCTCGTCGCATTTCCGTTAGTTTTTGGTTTTATGTAATTTGTTCTGGTATCGTATGGAAACGACGCATCAGCGTCTGGCGCCCAGCATTTTGGTATTTTAGTAAGTTATAACACGGAAAGGTGCCGAATTGTAAGCGGAATCGTCGGGTTTCCTCGCCTGATTGAAAACTGCGTTACAATACATAACGTCTTTTTTTTTTGACATCGTTGAATCTCAAGTAATTTTACCAGTTGCCTGTTGTCCTTCCGAGATATCTGAGGACACCACGCTCTCTAAATCATGAGTATCCTTTCTTGACGAATCACGGCTTTTGGATCGATTGATGTTAGACACTGCTGTAAATAAAAGCATGTGTTAGTGACACACCCAGGAAGCTCTTGTACTACAAGTACCTAACGTTACTTATTTTAGCTATGGGTCTCGACTGTCACCCTTCCGATAGACTCAGGTCAAGGTACATGGGGTATGGGGTCGATTCATTTATCAATAATAATGCAAGCAGAAGTTAACCCATTTCATTAATTTATTTGACATGCTTTACATTCATCTCATTCTTTTACTTTCCTACGCTTGTATCAACTCAAAAAAAAAGGCAATTTCGAATTATCCGTTTGACACGGATCTTATCGCGGGCAGAACTGGCGCAGTTCCCGGGTTTACGCGTGTATGGGTACCATGTTACCCGACGTCATCGGTCAGTACCCATACTATTTCGCCCCACGGGCCGCAAGCCGCGCCGGTTTCCCGGCGCGTCAACCACCCTGGAGTAGCCCAGCTACTCCAGGGAGGCCAGCCCGTGTGGCAATTCATGTTTTCTAATGATTTGATATTCGTTTTCATGTTTTCATGATCCGCGGACTGTAATAAACCACGTTGGTTTCCCAACGTGTCAACCACCCCCGGTCAAAACCTCAATCATGAGGCCCCGGGAAGGCCAGTCCGCGGTATTTTTTTCTTTTTTACGTTAATGTCGATTCGCGGGCTGTAATAAACCACGCTGGTTTCCCAGCGTGTCAACCACCCCGGTCAAAACCTCAATCATGAGGCCCCGGGAAGGCCAGCCCGCGAATCTCCCGCGAATAAATTTCCCCACCCCGGGTCTACCCAGTTCTGCCCTTTTATCCGATCGCGCGATTGCAATTATCCAAATAACGCGACTCTAACGTCATTAAATAATAATCGAATCAATTCTTATTAGCTTTGAATCGTCGAGTTGATAGCCCCATATATTCACAGTTCACTGTGTTTACTCTCACACATATAACGAGCTACTTTTCAAAACAACTTACGTCTTGACTCTTCCGAGTTTTGGCTAATACTGACCTACTAAATCGGTTTTGGATTGCGGCTTTATTTCCCACCTGTTTTTGGAGGCGTGGGGGTTTCGTGGTCTTTGGACTGTATTGTCTACTGACTTATTTTTTCGCGGTGTGCGTGAGGTTAGCGTACTTAGGTATATACATACACACACGCGTACCTATCGTAATATTATGAATACGTTATGTCACTGTTCAATCCCTAAATAGTCTATCGTAGTCGCTCATCCTATTGTCTTCCTATTCTTTCTCTACACGCATTCTCAGCCTTGTTGTCCTAGTCTATGTATTTGCATGCATCGCTAACATTCTCCCGACCGTACAGGGATGCCGCCTCCCTGTACCATGTTCTTTAGGTACTCCAGCGATGCTTTCCTATAGGCGGGTGGTTAGGTACCCGTTCGGCTAACTCATCCGGATAAGAATACTATGTCTCAGAACATTGAGAGTGACCCTTAAAAACATTTACACGTCAGTAGTGGTTGCATTCAACAAAATAACTTCGCCAAAAAGAATATGTTTCCCTTTTTTTTTTTCAATATATATATTTTTTTTTTATTTGTCTCAAAACTAAATACATTTTTTTTGAAAATCAAGCGAAATTATTACTTTCTTCCCCTTTTATTAATTATTGTTACAGGTATAGTTCTGTGATATGGTACTGAGAACGAAATCTTAACTAAATACTTTCCTCTTTCGGTGTTCTCATGCGTCTGTTACCCAGGTGGCAATCTTCGTGACTGGACGGGTGAGCACGCCTTTGCTGGTGCGTACGTCCACTACCCGGACTCGCCCGTCTTTCCCTGGGTATGTCTTGTCGATTATGCCTTTGGGCCACACGTTTCGAGGTAGGTTGCTGTCGACGATAATCACGACCTCTCCTACCTTCGGCGGTTGAACTTCCTCGTTCCATTTGCGGCGCGGGGCTAGTGTCGGCAGGTACTCCTTTACCCATCTTTGCCAAAATTGGTCGGCTAGGCGTTGGGCTACTCGCCACTGTTTCCTGGAGCACAGATCTCCTGCCTCGAATTTCCCCGGGCTGGTATTCCCTGACGATGTTCCGATCAGGAAGTGGTTCGGGGTCAGAGCTTCCTGGTCTCGGTGGTCTACCGACACATGCGTTAGCGGTCGGCTGTTCACCGTGTGCTCTGCCTCCGCGAGAAGGGTCGCGAGGCTCTCTTCTTTCGGTGCCCTTTCCTTTAGCGTGGCCGCTAGCGCTGTTTTCACGCAGCGTACCATCCTTTCCCAACTACCGCCCATGTGTGGCGCAGCCGGGGGGATGAATTTCCACGTCATTCCTTGGTTGGTCGCGTATTCTTTGTTTCTTTCGTTATTTAGCTCTTGCAGCGCCTGCCTCATTTCGGTGTCTGCGCCTCTCAGGTTTGTGCCATTGTCTGAGTACATTTCCACGGGGTGGCCTCTGCGAGCGGCCATCCTTCGTAGTGCCATGATGGTGGAGTCGGTTGTCAAGGAGGCCGCCAGCTCTATGTGGACTGCTCTTGTGGTGAGACACGTGAACAGTACTCCCCATCTTTTCTCGTGTCGGCGGCCGACCGTGACCATCATTGGCCCGAAGTAGTCTACGCCGCAGTAGGTGAATGGTCTGTGGTGGTGGGCTACCCTGGCCGCGGGTAGATCTCCCATGCGAGGTGGTAGTGTTCTGGCCTTTCGAATACGGCACTGTGTACATCGGTGCGCCACTGCTCGTACCGTTGGTCGCAGGCTGGTGACCCAATATTTTTGCCTCATCTCGTTGATGACCGTCTCATGGCTTCCATGACCTTGCTCTTTGTGATACTTCTGGACCAGCAGCCTGGTGAAAGGGTGTCTTCCGTCCAGTATCGTCGGGGATCTGGCTGGCCTTGGCACCCCAGCGACTGCGTCTGCCCGGCTTCGTATCCTTAACACTCCGTTTTCGTCGATTTCTGGCGTTAGCTGCAGGATTCTGCTTTTTCGGTCGACCGGTTGACCTCGTTGTAGGTCTTTTATCTCTGCTCCGTAGCTGTCTCTTTGTGTTTGCTTGACCCATAGTGTCTCTGCCTTTTTTAGGTGTTGGGCGGTTAATCCCGTCTTCGGCCTCCCTTTACATACTTCGATGAAATACAAGACCCAAGCTGTGCTCCTGATGAGCCTCAGCCAAGATGAGAACCTTTCCAGCTTGGGTAATGCAGCGTTCAATTTCTCGCCCTGTACTGCTACGAAACTTGTCCTTTTTTCTATCTCCGTGTCCGCGTTGACGTCCTGGGTCGGTGTCGATGGTTGGGCCGGCCATGAAGGCTGCTCTTTTTGTAGAAACGATGGACCTTGGAACCATCTCGTGCTGTAATCTAGCCTGATCTGGGCGTCTCTGGTCGCGTCGTCTGCAGGGTTCTCAGCTGTGGGGACCCACTTTCATTCGGACGTGTTGGTAAGCTCGTCTATCTCTCCCAGGCGGTGAGCTACGAATACCTTGTACGTCAGAGGGTCTGCTTTTATCCAGCTCAGTACCGTACGCGAGTCTGTCCAGAATGTCCTGTTGGCAGCTTGATACTCATGTTCCGTCGTGATCATCTGCGCTAATCGGCTCGCTAGTAGTGCCGCTTGTAGTTCGAGACGAGGGATTGAGAGTGGTTTTAGTGGTGCTACCCGGCTTTTGCTTGCTATGAATCTCACGGTCGGTGGTCGGTCTCGGTGTTGGATTCTCCAGTAGGCGACTGCAGAATATGCTTTTTCGCTTGCGTCGCAGAATGTGTGGAGTTCCATCTTCGTTGCACGCTGGCCTCCGTTTAGGTAGCACCTTGGGATGGCGCAGCGTTTGAGAAATTGTAAGTCTTCTATCCATTGCTTCCAACTCTCGTATTCCTTCTCCTTCAGCGTCTGATCCCATCCTATTCCACTCCGCCACACGTCTTGAAGCAGGATCTTACTGCGGATCGTGAAGGGTGTCAGAAATCCTAACGGGTCAAAGAGTGACATGATCACCCTGAGCATCTCGCGTTTCGTTGGTCGCCTTTTCCCTGATGCTATTTCGGCTGGCACTCTCTTCATCCCGACCTCGAAGGTGAAGGTATCGTTTCGAGGGTTCCATTTCAGGCCCAGCGTTTTTTCGTGGCTTTCTGTTTGTTCGTCCAATGTGAGGTTTACGGATCCAGAGGTACGTTGGTCGTGTGGTACGCTCTGGAGTACGTTCTGGCTGTTGCTGGCCCACTTATGCATTTCGAAACCCCCGTTTTTGTTGATCTTTGTTACCTGCTTTATTAGTGCGATAGCTGCTTCTTCTGAGTCGGCGCTGTCCAAGTAGTCGTCCATATAGCATTTTTTTTTAATTGCGTTCGCTGCTAGAGGCATGTCGTTCGCGTGTTCTTCCGCGTTCCGGTTTTTTATGTATAGGGCTGTGCAGGGGGAGGATTTTGCTCCGAAAATCATGGACGTCATTCGGTAGGTGTCCGGGACTCGTGTCCTATCTCTACCTCGCCATAAGAAGCGTTGGGCGTCCCGATCTTCCTCTCGTATTTTGATTTGCATAAACATTTCTTTGATGTCCCCCATAAAAGCCACCGGTTTCTGTCGGAAACGCACCAGTACACCTATCAGCGAGGTGAGCATATCGGGTCCGGCTAGGAGCCTATCGTTCAGACACACCCCCCGTGTCTTCGCGGCTGCGTCGAATACCAGTCTGAGTTTGCCGGGTTTGTTTGGGCTGCTTACGCCAAAGTGCGGAAGGTACCAAACGCGGCTCCCCTCCGTGTCGGTCGCATTGGTTTTCTCGGCGTACCCACGTGTAATAAACCTGTCGACTTGTTCGTAGTACAGCTCAGCGTACGCTGGGTCCTTGTCTATTTTGTTCTCTAGGTTTGTTAATCGTGCCAGCGCGTTCTCTCGGTTTCCTGGCAGCCATATTGCGTCTTCTTTCCAGAGTAACCCAGTTTCCCAATGGTTTCCGTCGCGGCGTGTGTTATCTTCCAACAGTTGTCTGGCGCGTTCGTCTAACAGGTTGGTACGCTCGGTACGCGCTACCCCTATCGCTTCTATTCGGAAGTTGGCTTTCACTAGCTCGTGTAGGCTCGCGTCATCGTCTTTTCTTTGTTGGTTGTCTCTGTCTAGGTCGTGATGGTTGTGCAGGACCATATTTTTCCGGCTGGTCTGATGTGTGGTCGTTGTGTATCCGTGGATGACCCAACCCAGTTCCGTGAGGGAGGCTACTGGGGATCCACGATTTCCTTCGCGGACTTCTCGGGACACTATTAGGTGCCAGTTATCTTGTCCGAGTAGTATCGTGGGTCTCGCGTTCTCGTAGTACTCCGTATCGATTTGTCTTAAATGGGGATATTTTTCTATGTCGTTTCTTCGCAAAGTTTGTTCGTAAAGGGACAGGTCCTTTATCGTTCGTACTCCCTGCAGTCGGTGCGCCCTTTTGTTTCTCGTCCCACTGATGTACAGAGCCACTTTCCGGCTTTCCGTCTCTACCATTCCTGTATCCTTGATTCCGTGGATAGACAACACTACCTTTGGTCCTGAGGCGCCTATCGATTTGGCCACGCTTGCGTCGATTATTGTTATTGTGGATCCTTCATCTAATAGAGCGTATGTTCGCATCCGACTGTTCGCGCCTCGCACCAGGACCGGTATTATTTTTAGGTAGGTTTTGTTCTGGTCGGTTAGTCAGGCATTATTCACATTTTCAATGGTCCTTGCGCTGGTAGAAGGTTGTTGATCTGTTCCCGCTGCAGTGGAATCGCTTACCTTTGGCTGTTTTGGCTTGCCGTGTAAAAGCGGGTGGTGCTGCTCCGCGCAACCGTCCTTCTTGCAGGGATCAACCTGACAGTGGTTCCTTCGGTGTTTACTGACCAAGCAGCGAAAACAGACCCCTTTCTGTCTCGCCCACTGCCATTTGCGTTTGAGCGGTATGGCAATAAACTTGCGGCATTCTACTGTCGAGTGGTTCGTCCAGCCGCAGTATCCACATTCTCTTCTCTTCTTGGTTTCGTCACTTGGTTCTTCTCGGCGATGCTTGGACGGTTTTCCACGTTCTCGGGTGTTCAGCGAGTACACCGGTGCTGACCTTCCGCGCCAGCTCTTGTTGCTACTCCTTCTCGGATCTTGGGACCTTTGGTTGTCTTGTGGCCGTTCTTGCGGCGTCTTCAGGCGCACGGTGCCTGCTTTGCAAGCCAGTTCGGCTTCGTGGTGGAGGAACCTTGCTATGGTCTTAAGTCGTGGCTCTTCCGCGTCGACGACTTCGTTCAGGTAGTGGTTGTACTGATAGACCATAGCTGAGGGCATTTTCTCTATGATCTCCTGTGCGAGTTCCGGGCTGTGTAGGTACCCCACATGGTTCATTGCTTCCATCGCTGCCACCGCGTTGTTGACCTCCGTGGCTACCGTAGCGATGTCTACCTGCCCAGTATTTATTTTTGGCAGCCTTTTCACGCCTTGTACTATTTTCCGCAAGATGACATCTTTATTCCCAAACCGCAGCTCCAGCGTTTGCATAATTTGCGCGGTGTTACTGGCCGTCATCATCAGTGAAGCCACCGCGTCCCTGGCTTTTCCTTCTAGGCAATCGTACAGACGAGCTATGTTCTCGCGATCTGAGTATCCGCCTAGCTCCGTGGATATCTCGAACGCGTGCTTGAACTTGAGCCAATCAAGCCCATCGCCATTGAATTTTGGTAGTCCTCTGTTCGATGATAATCGGTTCACCAGGCGATCGGAGTTGCGACTGGACGACGTCTCGCGTACGGTTTCCAGTGCTTCTATGATTGCCTGGGTCAGTCGTGAAGCTTCGGTTTGGGTTCTGGCTGGTGAGCTGGCTCGCGGTCTTGGCGGGGTGTGTTGTCGCGTGGCTGTTTCTCGGGCGTAGTTTGGCATTTCGGCGATCCAGTCGCTTATACTGTCCGCGCTACGACCGGCTCTCTGTGTGTTTGAGCTTTCCGCTCCGGTCTCAGCCGCTAGTCTTTCCTCTATCAGTTCGAGCTCTATCTTCTCTCGTTCTTCGAGGGCCTGTCTCCGAACCTTCGCCCTTGCCTCGGCTGCTTCGATCGCCCTGCGTCTTTTCCTGCTCGTTGAGCTGGAGATCGACAATTCTGGTACTGTCACGAGGTCGTCCGTCGTTGCCCGGGAAGGTTGTTCCTCGGTTATCTGTGGCGGTCGCATGCCGGCGGATTCCACCTGCTGTCTACTCGTTGCATTGCCCTCGTTTATGGGTTGACTCGGTGGGTCGGTGGTTGGTTCCCGATGTGCTCCAACCTCGACTTCTATGTTATGAGTGTCCGGTTCGGCGATGGACCGCTCTATCTCCCACGCTGTCGCTCCCAAGATCCCAAGCCTTTTTCTTGGGGGCGTTTTCTTGGAGCGTCCTCTCTTCGGCGTCATGGTTCGTTCTCGATTACGTTTTCCTTTTGGCCTTATGCCCGAATGTATCACTTATTAGAACTTTCGATAATACTGTCTATTTCACTTGGAGTTTTGCTTGATATATCACTGTATTTTACGTGGGCATAGATTCGCGTTATCCGGTTGTGTTTCATCGGTCACACGATTTTTAGGCACTTAAGGGCTATCAACTCGACCGCATTCACTACCCCCCCTCTAGCTAGCTCGAGATCCGGCTCGAAGGACCGTTTTGTTAGTGACACACCCAGGAAGCTCTTGTACTACAAGTACCTAACGTTACTTATTTTAGCTATGGGTCTCGACTGTCACCCTTCCGATAGACTCAGGTCAAGGTACATGGGGTATGGGGTCGATTCATTTATCAATAATAATGCAAGCAGAAGTTAACCCATTTCATTAATTTATTTGACATGCTTTACATTCATCTCATTCTTTTACTTTCCTACGCTTGTATCAACTCAAAAAAAAAGGCAATTTCGAATTATCCGTTTGACACGGATCTTATCGCGGGCAGAACTGGCGCAGTTCCCAGGTATACGCGTGTATGGGTACCATGTTACCCGACGTCATCGGTCAGTACCCATACTATTTCGCCCCACGGGCCGCAAGCCGCGCCGGTTTCCCGGCGCGTCAACCACCCTGGAGTAGCCCAGCTACTCCAGGGAGGCCAGCCCGTGTGGCAATTCATGTTTTCTAATGATTTGATATTCGTTTTCATGTTTTCATGATCCGCGGACTGTAATAAACCACGTTGGTTTCCCAACGTGTCAACCACCCCCGGTCAAAACCTCAATCATGAGGCCCCGGGAAGGCCAGTCCGCGGTATTTTTTTCTTTTTTACGTTAATGTCGATTCGCGGGCTGTAATAAACCACGCTGGTTTCCCAGCGTGTCAACCACCCCGGTCAAAACCTCAATCATGAGGCCCCGGGAAGGCCAGCCCGCGAATCTCCCGCGTATAAATTTCCCCACCCCGGGTCTACCCAGTTCTGCCCTTTTATCCGATCGCGCGATTGCAATTATCCAAATAACGCGACTCTAACGTCATTAAATAATAATCGAATCAATTCTTATTAGCTTTGAATCGTCGAGTTGATAGCCCCATATATTCACAGTTCACTGTGTTTACTCTCACACATATAACGAGCTACTTTTCAAAACAACTTACGTCTTGACTCTTCCGAGTTTTGGCTAATACTGACCTACTAAATCGGTTTTGGATTGCGGCTTTATTTCCCACCTGTTTTTGGAGGCGTGGGGGTTTCGTGGTCTTTGGACTGTATTGTCTACTGACTTATTTTTTCGCGGTGTGCGTGAGGTTAGCGTACTTAGGTATATACATACACACACGCGTACCTATCGTAATATTATGAATACGTTATGTCACTGTTCAATCCCTAAATAGTCTATCGTAGTCGCTCATCCTATTGTCTTCCTATTCTTTCTCTACACGCATTCTCAGCCTTGTTGTCCTAGTCTATGTATTTGCATGCATCGCTAACAGCATGAAATCTAAGAAGTATAGGAATTCGACTTTTTAATAACTTTGAAAATGAAAAAAAATTATATTTGTACGTTTATGGTTTTTCTGAAATCCAGTAGTAGTTGGTAAAGGTGGGTTAGCTATGAATTTTTCAGCTTGAGCAAGTTTTTCTGTAAGAGATTTCCTTTTCAAAGATTGCTCAATCTCTTTGCGTTTTTGGTCCGGCTCCACGTTCGACTCTGTTGTAAATACATCTTCCTTGTAATGCAGAGCTTCAATTTTTTTTTTAGCATCCTCATATGACTCTGCGTAAAACGAAATTTTGTTCTTAAAATTTGGTGTACTGAATTTCCATGAGACGTGTATGAGTCAATCCACGTCAACCGGGACGGATTTGGCCAAAAATATTCGTCGATGTTTCGGATTCTTTTTTAATTTTTTTTACACATTCTCTGGGTGAAATAAACACATGAAACATTTTTTTTTTTTTTTTTTACTCAAAGGGCTTAGCAGCTGCAAGGGGTTGAATTTTGGAAAAAAACACCAAAATTCGGGATCGCGCTCTTCTTTAAACGTTAATATCTCCGGTTCGCTTTGTCGTACAGACATCGTCAAAAACTCATTTTGAAGCTCTTGAATTGCACTTTCATGTTATGAATTTTTGATTCATGTAATAAATAATTTTCTATTTGTTATTAACAATCATACTTTTCAAACGCGATTTTCGAGATGACTACCACCTTCGAAAATTCTGAAAAAAATACGAGCGTGTTCCTTGATTCATTCTCTACGAAATCTGTAAGTTTAAAAATGGAACTCCGATGGAAACTATATTTCCAAAGCGGTTGATTCATGCGGGACGTCGCGCACGGCCGGGTACACGAGCGTTGGGGCGGCAAGACCCTGTTCGCGCGTCGTTACATACTTGGAATCGAACTCAGGTGAGAAACTATTTCCGCGTAATGCAATAAATAGTCCCCAAAAATTTTTTTCCTGGGCTAAGAATAATCAGAATATTAAAAATATCTACGTCGATTTTTTCACAAATGATAAGTACAAAAAAGAAGCTGTTGCATTACAATCTCGATTTGAAAAAGCGAAGTTAGTCCGTGGAACATTGACATTCCATTGCATGAAGCCTATTTCAAAAAAAAAAAAATTGTTGCTAAAAGATATTCGTATGCACAGAAGTCAGTAGAAGCATTGGTTTCCAAGTAATTGAACCATTAATATATAAATTTAAACTCGCCGTTTACTTTAAGATTTTATTTGAATGTATATAGTATCAGAGTTTAGATTAAATATTTTTCAGTTTGTTAATTTAGTACGTAATTGATTAAATAACACTGTGATGTATTCTATTTGATGGACTCAAAAAGTACGTTATATTTACCACTTATTTTCGATGACTAGGAGCTTCAGTTTCGAATTTGTGATATGTTTTAAGATTTTAGTTAAGCGTTTTATTTCTATATTTGTATTTTTGTTGTTTTAATTCGAATATTCAGTATGAAATGAAATAAATAGTTAATAATTTCGTGAATTAATGGACTGATGAATTTGAACGTATAACAGCCCCCCCTGTATTCCTTGCATGCAAAGCGAACAAGCCTCGGTCTCGGCGCACTCGCGTACCCGGCCGTGCGCGACGTCCCGCATGAATCGATCGCTTTTTAAATATAGTTTCCATCGGAGTTCCATTTTAAAACTTACAGATTTTGTAGAGAATGAGTCAAGGAACACGCTCGTATTTTTTTCAGAATTTTCAAAGGTGGTAGTCACCTCGAAAATCGCGTTTGAAAAGTATAATTGTTAATAACAAATAGAAAATTGTTTATTACATGAATCAAAAATTCATAACATGAAAGTGCAATTCAAGAGCTTTAAAATGAGTTTTCTACGAGGTCTGTACGACAAAGGGAACCTGAAATATTAACATTTAAAGAAGAGCGCGATTCCGATTTTTGGTGTTTTTTTCGAAAATTCAACCCCTTGTATCTTCTAAGCCCTTCGAGTTAAAAAAAAAAAAAAAAATGTTTCATGCATTCATTTTACCCAGAGAATATGTAAAAAAAATGACGACGATTTTCAAGACCATGAGGTCAAAAAGGTGTCCCGCTTGACGTGGACTGACTCGTATACAAGAAAACAAACTTGCACGGCCTCTTATCGTGCAGTTAAAAGTAGGCCAATCTTCTGGGGCATCAGATTTGTGTTCTACCAAATCATGTATCAATTTGATATCTTCAGCCGCATACTGAATCTTGTTATTATTTTGAGGTTTCATGAACTTTGCAACTAATTTTCCATTGCCTCTGTTACAAGAGAGCCAAGTCTTATATACTATGTCGATCGATTTTTTTGTTTTTGGGCCACGTTTTATAAATTCCACCAGAAAGAAATCGTAATCATTTTCTTCGTCGGATGATACATCTTGATCAGAAAGATCTGATTCAGCGGACTGAAATCAAAGTATGCGTAGAAATATTGTTATGAATAGGCAAAAACACGTGTGCAATATTAGTGCGTATACTTCTCTCATTAGGAAGAAAAAAATAGAAAATAAAACTTTTTTTTTTCAATGAAATTGATTAAAAAAAAAAAGTATGTTTACTCTACTCCCCCAAGATTGTGAGGTTATAGACAGTGATATCTCATGCTAGACGTAATTTAATAAAAATTATTTAAACAATTTATAGTTTACCTGTAGTGGATCACTCATGTTGACTTATTACTTGCTGGTTATTATTGCTATTGGGATTCTACCGTACAAATTGATGAATATAACTTCGTGTATTTATTTTCAACAAACACATTAGATTAAAACACATTAAAACAGCAGCAATCTAGTTGTTACTCATTTTTTAAACAACGCGCTTGTTTTTCTAACCGTCTGGGTTCGAGGCTTTGCGCATGCGCCTTGTAAGGAATATATTTGATTTACTAGTTTTATTTATTTCACTTTTTATTTTTTATTTTTTCAATCTGATGTCTTCAGCCGCATACTGAATCTTGTGATTGCATTGAGGTTTCATGAATTTTTTATTGTATTTTTTATTTCACGCGTATAATATAGTTATAATCATAATCTTATTCGTGAAGAAGTGGAATTATGAATGTTCTTAATCTGCCATTTGGCACGAAGTTTAGGCATAATTTCATGGCTTTACTTGCTATATTATTAATGGAAAACCGGAATGTCTGAGATGTAACATTGTTTCCTATTTCCCACATTTTCAAAATAGATAAGTCTAGTGGAAAAGTAAATATGGGTTTTTTTTTAATTAAAATATTACCCTCGATTATGACAGAATCGTTATGATTATATACATTTTCGTTATTTCTACTATTTTAGTATTTTGTAAAATCACAACATTATTTGGAGATTTAGTAGATAATATCATTTGTTTATATTTTAATTTCAAAATTTCGTTCTGTTTCATCTTCAAAATCGATAAGCTGGATTTCAAAAGAGCTGGTTTTTTATTTTTTGACTGTTCATGAAGCCTTCTACAGAACTGAGCTAGTGGTTTATTAGGAGAACGTATCATACGTTTCAGAACAGTCATGTGATTTTCAAAAGGAAACGCAGTTAATTCGCTCAAACTACAACCTGTACTGATTACATCTTCTGTTACATGTATCAAATGATGCATGTTCAATACAGAAGCTTTAGAATCGTAATGTTCCGGTAATTCATTGAAAAATTGCCTCAAATACTGTTGTGCCAATTCAGTGTTCTGTAATGCCGTATTTGGCGACCATAACAATCGGGAGCCGACGCAGAATAATAGGAAATGGTTGTATATATCTTCGTTCAAGATTTTTTTGAATATAATTATGCCTAAGTAGAAGGCAATTAATTTATATTCCGTAGCTTTGAATCTACTGAAATCTCTCAACGACCGACATTTTCTAGGAAATTCATCTGGAATTTGTAATCTAAAACATTCCAATCTTCGAGAAATTTCATCCTTGCTGGTTTGACTCACTTTTTTTAGATTATTAGTGGTTAAGTATTCCAATATTTTTTTCATCACACCAAGAAATCCGAGATGCATAAAATCTAATATTACTGATGAGATCATGTTGATAGGCGGTGCAATGAATGTGAGTAATGAGATACCAGTATGATGATCAGGGCATTCAAAGGTTCGAAACGATTCATCAGTTCGTAACTTACAATTATGTTGGTTCTCATTTCTATAGATCGTAGTTTTGTCAACTTTTTTTCCAACAACATCACAACGTTCACTCGCCTGAAATGCTGTATGAGCAACGGTTGACTTTATGAATGCACGCGCTGGTGTATCACAGATAAAACCTTTCAAATGAACTTTGAAATGTACACCAGATATTAAAATCCCATCCTTTTGGAGAACATTGATTTCTTCAACAAATTCACGTAAATATTCATGAGAGTTTTTAGGCTTAGATTTTCCAGAATAAATTGCTATCACAAAAGGCTTATACTCAACATGCTTCGAATGAATCAAACCTAAGATCGGCCAAAAGGTCTGAGAACTAGATTTAAATAGTTGTAAGCCATCGATGTTTACAAATATGTTTAGAATGTGTTTGCCTGGTGCATCAATATTCACGCATTCTAGCAAACCTTGTTTGATTCCAAGATATACGAACTCCCCAATAGCATCAGTCGAGTCTTTCATCTCCTTGATGTCGTACATGGCACCTGATGTACCTAAAAAAGTTTTGGCTGTTTGTGCTAGTCTCGGACACCATTTTCTCTTTATTATCAGAAGAAGTTCACTCAAAGCAGTGTGAGGAATTTTGTGTTTCAGTGCCCAGTCCATTAAGCTTTGCTCTTCTGACTCTTGTACAAAATTCTGTTCTACGTGACCTGGGTCATTATCTACACCATGATTGTCAATTTCATCATTTTCAATGCTACCATCGTTTGCAGTGTCGCTATTACAACCATTGTCATCACATTCTTCGTCCATACCGTAGTCGCTATCAGTAATGCTATCATTACCGTCACTTTCACTCGCGGCATCATTATTATCACTATCAACAATATCACTATTATCTTCCATTGCATTGAATTGCTCTTCATCCTGATCCTTGAGAAAAGTTTTAATCTGATCAACTTCGTTCACTTCATTTTGAGAATGTAAAGGGACAATTTGCTCTTCAGTTTGAGGGCATTCTCTCCGCATTCTTTTTGCTTCTAGCCTATCAGCTTCCAACAACTTTACAAATGCCCTACGTTTGCGTTGACGCAAACGGGATAAGGTTAAGTTTTTTTGCTTTGCAAAATCCATAGTTCAATTCCTTAGAAAATATATTACGTTGCTATCAACAAATTATGTATAATAAAAGCATAGTGACGGTGATATGAAGCTGAAACTGGCAGCCAGAGTTAGCAGCCAAACAGCAGAATGCAGCAAAGAATAGAGGCACGGGGCCCCGGGATAAAAATTGTTTAACGCATGTCCGAAAAAATATGCAAAATTCACGGAGTTCGTTTTCCGATCGTAGAACACGATTCCGTTTCAACTTTTGCGTGGCAAAGCTCCGTTTTTTGTTTATTTGGTAATTAACAATGGCTGCTGATATCAAAGTCTACACGCATGTCCGAAAAAATGAATAATTCATAAAAAAAAATTTGGGACATGCGTGTAGATTTTGATATCAGCAGCCATTCTTTTAATCAATAAATAAATAAACAACGGAGCTTTGCACGCGAAAGTTGAAACGGGATCGTGTTTTGCGATCGAAAAAAAACCTCCGTAAATTTTGTCATATTTTTTCGGACATGCGTTAAACAATTTTTGTCCTGGGGCCCCGTATCACACGAGATCAAGAGAAGTTTTTTTGGTCGAGTAGTGTACAAAATTTTACTTAAGGAGGTGTGAAAATGGGGGTTTAAGACACGCGAAGCGTGGGTAAAACGTCCAATATCACACTGAGTGAAGTAAAAGATGTTTTGCATATTAAATCGCTTCAGATAATTAACGTGAAAGACGGAATCAACTATCTACACGTATTCATGCTGTGTTACTTCGTCACACATCGCCCAGCTAAAAACACCCGACTTTGGCTGACCAGGTTCATAGATAGGGTCGCCCGGTCAAAAACACCCGACTTTGGCTGACCAGGTTCCTAATCAGGCTCGCCCGGCCAAAAACACCCGACTTTGGCTGACCAGGTTCCTAGTCAGGCTCGCCCGGCCAAAAACACCCGACTTTGGCTGACCAGGTTCATAGACAGGGTCGCCCGGTCAAAAACACCCGACTTTGGCTGACCAGGTTCCTAGTCAGGCTCGCCCGGCCAAAAACACCCGACTTTGGCTGACCAGGTTCATAGACAGGGTCGCCCGGTCAAAAACACCCGACTTTGGCTGACCAGGTTCCTAGTCAGGCTCGCCCGGCCAAAAACACCCGACTTAGGCTGACCAGGTTCCTAGTCAGGCTCGCCCGGCCAAAAAGGGGCCGGTTCGAAGTTCCGAATCCTCAATAGCTCCGAACGGTCGAATTTCCGAATTTTATTGCAACGAACTCACAGTTCTCAGAAAGGTTATTTCACCGAAAGTCTATGTAACCGATTTCAAAAATTCCGAATCGCAACATACCGAAGGTTCAAAATTCCGAAAGCTAAAGATCCGAAAGGTCAAAACTCCGAAAGCTTAAGATCCGAAAGGCCAAAATTCCGAAACTTGAACATGAAGCCGTCGCGCGTCGTTTAGTCGACACGTTAAGATGGCAGCACCGATGCCGTGATAATCTTCACGATGCTCACAATGTTCATGAAAAAAAAGTTTAAAAATCCCATAAATCAACCCGAGTGGAAATTCAGTAAGGTAATCCTGATTCAAGGTCAGGTTAGGATCCAGAAGTAGTAAGGGTAGCCTATTAGTGACTAATTGATAAGAAACTGATCGGGCACTGGAAAGGCATTCCACAATAAGTTGAGCCCTTCCGAAATCTGATCCAGCTACTACCCGTCCGAACTTACCTCAATGGTATGAGTAACTAATGAATAAGTAACTGATCAGGAAC
Source organism: Tenthredo notha (assembly GCA_914767705.2). NCBI lineage: Eukaryota > Metazoa > Arthropoda > Insecta > Hymenoptera > Tenthredinidae > Tenthredo > Tenthredo notha. The sequence continues at coordinate 13,886,902 of OU611911.1, read as the reverse complement.
TGAAAAGGTATTGCTTGATAAGTCAAGCCGCTTCGAATTCTGATCTGGCCACTTTCCGTTTAAACTTAACTGAATGATCGTATTGATACCCTAGTCATTTTAGATAGTAGTTGGATCCAATTGTCCTAGCCAGCAACTGAATGGGTTCTCCTGAAGAATCGCTGATCAGGATGGATTCCGTTTTCACTTATTTAATACTTTATCATGTTTTCTTATTTATTTTGATCCTATCATGACTGGATATCCCTCGTCAGGAACTTAAAAGCCATTTTGGATCCGATTCTGATCCAACTGTCCCAATCAGTTACTGAACAGGTTACTTTGAAGTATTTCTGATCAGGCTAAGATCCGCTCTTTTTTATTCCATGCTTTGTCAGGTATCCTGACGTCTTACTGATGAAATTATGACTAGATATGCCTTGCCCAAAAATTGAATTTCATTTCGGATCGGGTGTTGGCCCAATTTGTACAATCAGTTACTGAACACGTTATGCTGAAGCATTCATGATCAGAATTGAATGGGATTTTCCGTACATCAAGCTCATCCCGGCATATTACTGAATACTTCATTATCCAATTCGGATTAGCAACTCACTATTAAAACCTTTAGCAATTAAGTGGATATCCTGGTCAGTTGGTAATCACAATATGATATAAATATCACGATTCCAAACTTGATAGGTATTCTCAACACTTTCCTGTTTAGTGAAACGTAAGTCTGTGATCGGCCTATCAAGTTTATTGTTTTCCCACCTGAGGTGGAGGATACATAGCAGGCGCTCAACGCGCACTATGCCGAAGCGAAACGAAACGAAGCGATCGGAAGTTTTCATGAACATGCATTCTTAGGAGTGTGCGTGCATACTTCCATAAAAAACATAAGAAAAGCATGTTAATGGAACTTCCGATCGCTTCGTTTCGCTTCGGTTCGGCATATATAGTGCGCGTTGAGCTTTACACGAAAGCAGTGATATTTGTAAAACGTCAAAATGAATCCCCCTTCTGCTGAATTGTTACATAAACGAGAAATGACACGATTGAGGGTGCAACGATTTCGTGAGCGACAACGATGCGAAAGAAACGAATTTTCGGCAGAATATCGAAATACTCAGGGTGCTTCTGGGAACGTTGAGGTTATGGAGAGTGTAGAAGAGTCCATTGCAATAGAGGATAACTCATGCAATATATCCGAGGAGTTGATGCAAATCGATTATGCGAATACAAATTTCGATATTTCGGATGAATTGTTAGAATTTCAAGCCTGCAGGCATACATGTATGGAATCAAGTTTAAGTGAAAAAAGTGGTGAGTTCAGCGACGATTCTGATGAGTCAAATGAATATCCCAGTGATCACGAGCCAACGTTAAGTGAAGAAGAGGGTGATTTCAACTGGGAAGAGGATTCATCGGATAGTAACAAATCCGATGAAGAGTTTCACGTAGATGATGTAGAGGAACTTAGGCAATGGGCTCTAAAATCAAAAATACCTCACGTACACCTGGACTCTCTTTTGAAAATCCTCCGGAAAAAACTTCTACCACGATTACCAGCTTGCTCAAAAACTTTTCTCAAAACTTCCACAGTCAATTACAATATCGAAACTTTTGACACTGCAAATCAAAGTGAATTTGTGTATTTTGGCATATCCGAACATTTAAAGAAGACAATCAATCCCCAACTCCATCAAAACAATGAAATAGCTCTACTCATCCATATTGATGGCGCTTCCCCATATAATTCCAGCAACAAGCAATTTTGGCCAATTTTGGGGAAAGTGTTTTTCCAACCAGACATATATAAAGTTTTTCAGATCGCGCTCTACTCTGGCGTTGGAAAACCACATAACATTGAACGGTATTTTGAAGGTTTCGTATTAGAAATAAACAAAATTTTATCTGAGGGTATTGTGATCAGAAATCAACATTTGAATGTCGTTATCAAGGCTTTTGTTTGCGACAGACCCGCGCGCTCTTTAGCCAAATGCATAAAAAACCACGGTGCTCATCAAGCATGCGAACGATGCTACGTGCATGGTATTTCTGTTGAACGACGTACGGTGTATCTTGCTACAGATGCTCAAGAAAGGACCGATGAATCATTTCGCTCTCAAGACGACGAATTACACCACAATGGTCTATCACCATTGACAAAAATTGACCCACCGATCGACATCATCAAGCAGTTTCTGTTGGAACCCATGCATCTACTGTGGTTGGGGATCATGAAAAAATTTTTGATCGATATTTGGCTGAATGGTGATACCACCAATAGGTTCAGTCAAACTCAAAAAAGAACATTTTCCGCTAATTTGTTGTTTCTGAGTAGTCAAATACCGAAGGAATTCCAGAGATCCACCTATTCCTTGACTGACGTATCGAAGTGGAAGGCGACTCAATTCCGGTTCATGGCATTATACGTAGGCCCAATTCTACTGAAGCAATGTCTATCTGAAAATTTGTACAAACATTTTCTTCTATTCCATGTCGCCTGTAGAATTTTGAATTCCAACGATTTGGCCATGAAGCATAACCAAAAAGCCAAAGAATTCATGAGACTATTTGTACAACTGAGTGAAAAATTATATGGACCGAAAAATCAGGTGCTGAATCTTCACAGTCTCCTTCACGTAGCCGACGACGTAGTCAATATGGGATGCTCTCTCAGTAACATCACTGCTTTTCCCTTCGAAAGTGCTCTGGGGAATGTCAAAAAGATGTTACGCACGGGATACCGACCACTAGCACAAATATGCCGACGTGTCTGTGAGCAACATTTAGCTAATGAGGTGATGGTTGAATTGCCTCGTACGACTGAAATCTTGCGAAAATTATGCCCAGATCCGTCTGGACAAACTCCAGTAAAAACAGTATTGTACAATGGATTTACGTTGACAACAAAAAATCCAAACAATCTGGTTTTATTGAATACTGGGGCTATTATGGAGATTGATGGTATGTTCACATTGGCAAGTAAATCTCGAGTCAGAATATCAGGAACATCGCTGGAGATAACAAAGCCTATGTTCACATATCCTTGTGATTCAGATTCCCTTCAGATGTGGCGTGTATCCAGAAAAAAATCTGTACGTGTTACTGCTAATTTGAATGATGTGTGTAAAAAAATGATCATTTTTGACACGAGCACTGAGTTGAAAGAAGAAATATATACCATGCCCCTCCTACATACATGAAATTTGAGTACAAGTTCGGAATGAACACGTAAATCTCCATGAATATTCGTAATCTCGACTGTGAAATATACGATCTAATAAGCGATTTATTACCTCATTACCGTTCCTTACAATCGTGATGTCTCATTACTTGTTCCCTCTATTTTAACGTTTATTCGAATTGAGAAAGAAGCGCATTCTTCACTCACAAAAACGAAATTTTTATTGAACACATCCACTCAATTCAGTTCAGTGTACACCTATGAAGTTGATTCGAACGGTAAGTACGAATGTACCTAAAAATTTTGTCGATGCTTGTTTGTTGTTTTTTTCGAGCGGTCTGCTTGATTTCACGTTCGGGTTCTTTCGTCGTCATGACAACAACCGTTTGGCGGCCAGTATAACTTTCACGTAGAAAAGTAGAATCTGAATTGTTTTTTACAGAATGGTTAAGACGAAGAACTATAAGTTTTATCTAGTACATTTTGTACGAGAGAAAGGGGTATTTGATATAGCTTTTCGAGATTGGATTTGCTATGTTGAGGAGAAAAAAACTTTTTTTTGCAAGTATCACGCAGGCAGTGATGGCAGACTCGCTCAAGGGCTCATGAAGGAGTTCAAACCAGCCCCTGAAGAATGGGAATCTTATCCAGTGGAAATCAGAGGAGGTGCAGGTGAGCGTTGAGTTTCCAAATATTATTGAAAATTATGCTGTAGATTCGAAATTCATTAGTGAAGTGGCGAAACGAAATAAGTCAAGTTTTACATATTTTACCGGATATTGGACTATTGTGATAGTGAGATATTTCCTCTGTGAATTTTTCCAGTTATATAAGAAAGGTGAATAGATATTTGTTGCTAAAATCACCTATTGTCGAGACCGATGAACAATAAACTAAAATAAAAAAATTGATTCATCATGGTTTACGGATCTGCTTCCGTTGTACAATAATCTAAAAATTTGTTTTCTTCAGATACGTGGAACTTAGCACTGGAGCGACTAGCAGAATTGAACGATGATCCGTATGCATTTTCAACATCGGATGAAGGATTTGTCAAGAAACAGATTGAGGAGCTTAAAAAAAAATTAAAATTCAAGAAAATCGATCAGAATGATGACGAAATCGACGACATGTTTTCTCAAGTAGTAGGGGGATCCCTCAACGACAACGACAAATCAACAGGTTTTGGTAAGATTACGAAGTACCAAAAGTGATAAGAATTAATTAATTCATGATTAAAAATGGATTCTGTAAGCTGCAAGTTGACTAACAAAATTTTTATCATTCACAGAAGTATCTTCAGATGAGACCAATAAAGAGAATAACGTCCGGAAGAAAAAACAATGCCTGAAGAGAAATAAGACTCCTGAACTATCATCTTCAGAAACTTCACCCGGGGCTTACCAGGAAAGGCGAAAGATGAAAAAAAAAAGGACAGGTACACTACAGACATGATTGATTTAATTATGACTGGATTCATAATGATAAACTTTTATTTTTTGCAGGTGCAATGAGCTCTGATGGTAAGAGAAGGATGCTCAGTTCTTCTGAAATGCAGAAAGAATCTGAACTTCGCTCTCAAAAACCGCAGTCATTATCACAGCCCTCGACTTCAAGAACCAGAACTGCAGGTAAAGTATCACTTCATTCACGATCACATATTTTTTTCCCTCATTCTATGTATTCCTAAACTCAACATCTCCACAGATGAAACAAGATTTAATGCTGATTCCTCGGAATCTTCGAGCCCAAAGCGACACAAGGTGCCAGAAAAATCAACACAAAAAATAGTGGAGTCTCTTTCTACTACTCCCATCGTTAGATCCCTCGATGTGCGCAATTCAACGATTTCAAGCACGGTCCCTCGCGCAAAGTCGTCCTTGAACTTCTCCGATCGGATGGCAAATTCACGGAAAGATTCTGATCAATCAGATGCAGTTCCCCAACAACTACGTCAGTTGACATCGGCATTAGGCCAGTTACAAAGTCAACTGGTGAAGCTTCATGAGGGCCAGAAGGAGATGAAAGCTTTATTGATTGCTAATCGAAATGTGGCTGGAGAGGACCGGCCATTAAGTCTCAAGTTGGAGGATCACTATTGCGAAGATATTATCAAATTTCGCGAGTTCAATACAAAATTGGGAGAAGAAAAGGATTTTCGCCTGAAAATTGTAAGATTTTGCCTTTTCCTCTTCCACGGCTTTCGCGTGAATTCCAAAATGTTCAGTTTATTTTTTTCAGTGTGTGGCGATGCTCAGCAAACTCAATTTCAAAAAATCATTGTCAAAAAATATTGGCTACATCCTAAAGCCTCTGTTACCTAACGATGTCCTACAACGCTACGTTTCTCAGAAGAAGACCAAGGACAAAGATTTGTTCAGGGAACTACCGATATGGCCTTGCATCATAGGTATTTTTCATTTCTATCACAATGATGAACTGAGTTTCAAATTTATTATGATTCAATTTATATAATAAATTTCCCAGACGCGCTACAGCGAGAAGCCAGAAACAACAAGATTCGAGAGTACAAGGATGAAGAACTCGTTCAGGGATTAGGAGGAACCATCAATAACTGCCGATCGTGGGGAAGAGAGATTAGAAAGGGGGTTGAAGGAAACGGACAGGCTCCAGAAGAAGCTCTTTTAGACAACGAGGGACAAGAATGAGCAATAATATTTATTTCTTTGTTATAAAGTTCAGAGATTGTAAAGTTTGCGCTGAACAAAATAAAATGAAAAAAAAAAAAAAATTATCTGATCAATAATTGATCAGCACCTGACGCTAAAACCTGACCAGTACCCTTTTGATTCCTGACAAGTAGCTTAGCTACATTGAATCCGGAAGTAATGAGCAGATGCTGATCAGAATATGACCTCTTAAAATGATCTAATTCACATCAGTTCCTGATAGTCACATTTTGTGCTACAAGGATCAGGTGATTTGGATCAGAATCTCGTAGGGTTACCTGACAGGGATTGGATCTCACAACCTGATACTATTAGGATTTAAAACAGCGTTACATCCCCACTCAATTCCTGATCCTATAGCCTGGTCAGTAACTGATTATGAATCAGGTTCTCAGGATCAGTACCTTACCTGAAACTTGACTGAATTTCCACTCGGGAATAACGACGTAGAATTCATCGATTGAAGTAGATAAAATGAATTCTTGTAGAAGGCCGGGCGAATTAAACGCTAAATAAATAAAAAAATCAAGCTTGATTTTCTGAAATTTATGTGTCGGAAAATGTACGCTAGGAAAATTTTGAAACAGAGAAACAATTTTCCGTTTTATAAACGATTAAAAAATGTCCAATCAAAAACAGCATTCCGCACTTTGTATAGATTATGATAATCTGAGTAATTTCAATCTTCTGCGATAAAGGTTTCGGTGGGATCTGTAAATTTTTTCCATGGCAGGAGATTGAAATTCTTCGTCAATACACCGACCACTATAATATTCAAAGTGAGGACTGGTTTTGTTTTATTTAAAATTTTCTGGACATTTGAAAAAAGAACTGATTTTTTGCCGTTCAATTTTCAACAGATTCTTTCCCCAAGTTGTTTAATGGCGATTTAAATTTTCCGGAATATTTTTGTTACTTTATTTCAATATCTTCGGACTTATTGTACAAATGACCGAGAATTTTTCACAAAATTTTATATCGTTCGCAAAATGTTATGAGTGAAGTGATGCTCCCAGGAAGAACGTTCCGGATATACATGCCAATAAGGTAGGTGAGAGCTCATATAATTATTCTTACGTTTCACTTCACCTGCGCTTTGAATCCACTCAATTTCACAATGACCCAAACATATTCATGCAGGGGCTAGCGTGATAATCCCGATAACCCCAATAATCACATTTTCATGTAATTTATGATCTGATACGCCGTTGACTCAATTCAAAACGTGTTTGATAGTAAAAAATCAATGTACAACACAATTAGAAATCATTGTATTGAAAAGGATGGTTCTCGTCGAATTTTGAGATAAGTCAATTGACAATTGTTTCAGGCAAAATCAGGGATGAATTTTAAGGCACCTTCCCTATTTACAAGCGTCGTGTATATCTCGAGTGAACGAACAGAACTTTTAGCCGTGTTATGCTCGCTCGCTTTGCTCGCTCTATTAGTTGGAAGATTTCCAGAATTGAGAGATTGAGAAAATTTAATTTAGAACCGTTTTCGAAGTATTGTGTCGAACAATATTCAAACTACGGAGACAAGTTCGCCGAAACATCGTTTCTTAAGATTCAGCAAACGATACCTTCAATCCTGATTTGCGCATAATAATCGCTTTTTTCTCCTCCCTACTCAATTTTTCACCCAATTTTTTGCCTCTCAGTGCGTTGAAACTGCTTGTCCTAGCTGTTCCTTCCCAGCTATTTCCTGTGTTTCCAGTAATCATTTCGCGTCTTTCAATTAAAATTCCAAAACACTCATATACATAGGGGAACACGGGGCACAACGGGCACCGGGGCAGGACGGGCACCAAATCAAAAAAAAAACATCCAATTTTCTCGTAAATGATTTCTTCTGATACGGCGACGTTTTTTGGATCAATAATGACACAAAAAGAAAAGAAAAAATTGATTTATAATCGTGCAATTCTATCGACTTGATTGCCATTAGTTACCACCTTATGATGAAAAGTTATTAGAGACAAATAAAAAGGCAAGTATTAAAGGATGAAATCAAGTTATACCAAGTCTTCACTTTCATTTTTGACCAATTTCAATTTGAATTAACATTTAAATTTTTGAAAAAAGTTATAAAAAGTGTTAAAAAAAAATCTGATTCGATTCGAATCGAAAAAAAAATTTTGATGAACAATTTGACCTATTTTCCGCTCTTTTTTTTTTTTACTGTTTTTCATTTCCCTCAAACTACATCTGCGACTGCTGCACAACGGAATAGGTGCCCAATGTGACCTGAATCGGATAATGTTTAGCAATATTCACTTTGAATGTTAATTAAAATTAAAGTTATTTGAAAATGAAAGTGAAGACTGGTATAACGTGAAATCATCCTTTAATACTTGCCTTTTGATTTTATTCTAATAACTTTTCATCATAAGGTAGTAACTACCGACAATCAACAGCTAAGTACTATATCTAGTGAGTATCATTCCAAAATTTGAGAAAAAACAAAAATTAAAATTTATAAATATTTCACTGAAAAAGTGCATTTGTGGCTCATTTACATCTTCACGAATTTTTTTTTCAGAGACATTGACACTCAATTTTTATCAAATTGACTTTTGGTACATAATGTACAATGTCCAAAGTATGTTCCATAATTTTTGGAAAAAAATCGGATGGATACTTTTTGTACGGCAGCCAATTGAAAATCAGTTGAAAAATTAAAAAATAGCCCTGCAATACGAATACTGACGGAGTTATGCGAGTTTGAACAATAAGGCGAATAGCATTTAAATGCAAGTAAATTTCCTCAGAGAAGATAATCTAGACTTGTAGGGGATGGTCTACTGATCTTAAGGGGAGGGTACACCCGTAGATTCAGGTAGGTGAAAGAAATGTCATACACGGCTGTTGATTTTTTTTCCGGTGTGGTTTTTTACATTGAATGCAACGGGGAAAATGGCAGAAAAGAAAAAAATTATTTTCGCATAGCTTTTGATTTTTGAATTTCGAAATAATTAAGGTATCGCCAAACCCATACCCTTGGTTCTTTGAAATATCATTTGAAATTAGTTTGAAAATTTTCAAATTTTAAACTCAGATTTTACGATTTCTGAAACGTTTTTTCGGAAATTAAAAGGCGCTTTCGTCAATTATCTCTACGCATATAGGTTTTTCGACATCGTTTCACCAAAGTTATAGATCTTGTCAAAACGCGTCTTTTTGGTCTTACACATTTTTTACGTTTATCGCATTTTTTTTTTTTGTAAATTGGCTGGGAACCTGAAATACCGAGTTTTCCAGGAAAATACTAGTTCTACAGTGAAATTACATGTGGTATAAAGATACCCGTGTGAAGATGTACTTCATCCGTTACACACAGTAGATTTTACTCTACAAATAGTGATCCTGACTGTTTTTAGAGTAAATTCCTCAGTTTCTTGTGTTTCATAGTAAAAAATTACCGCGCGTGGAGCACTCTTCACTCTCTTATTTTCTCCGCGCTTATTTAAGTTGGTCGTAGAATAGTTGGTCAGATACATGTACAATAGGCAATAGGTCTAAATAGAGTTGCACATTTTTCGGAGAGGAATCTTCATTACACATGTAATTTCACTGTAGAACTAGTATTTTGCTGGAAAACTCGGTATTTCAAGTCTTCAGCCAATTTATAAAAAAAAAAAAAATGCGATAAACGCATAAAATGTATAGGACCGAAAAGACGCGTTTTGTCAAGATCTACAACTTTGGTGAAACGATGTCTCGTCGAGAAACCTATACAGGGTAAGGCATTTAAAGTGTTACAGAGCAATAGCACTCAAACGATTGATGATATCCAAAAATGTTCCAGATGAAAGTTATATTGTTTGAAGGGGCAGTCATACTGGACTATCCAATTTTTTTTTTCGGCGGAGGCGCTAAAGCTACGTGAAGGTCAACTTCACTTTTTTGAATGAAACCATGTATTTTTTATTACGTCATTTCATTCTACTTGAAAAACCAAACGACTTTCATATGAAACATTTTTTAGCGAGACACCAATTTTTCATGATATTCACATGAACAATCAGAGATTTTTGAACGTTCAAGAATCTTCTGTCTCTAAGCTATTCTAACTATTTCAATGCAAAGAATCTTAAACAATATTCTTTCCGAATTTTTTCAACAATTTTTGATTTTTTAACGCAATTTTATACTAGTTTCAAATGATATTCCAAAGACATAAGGGTATGGGTTAGGCGATACCTAAATTATTTCGAAATTCAAAAATCAAAAACCGTGCCAAAATAATGTTTTTTTTCCTGCAATTTTCTCCGTTGCGTTCGATGTAAAAAACCACACAAAAAAAAATCAACAGCCCTGTATCACATTTCTTTCACCTACCTGAAACTACGGGTGTACCCTCCCCTTAAGTCCAAGTTTTCGGGCAGAAAAGAGATTGCAAACTATGCGACAAAATTCAAAAATCGTCAAGAATGACTAAAAAATTGCGCGTTCCTAGCTTCAACTGCAAACGCTGCGAGAAACGTGGCAGATAGAGAACAATTATGCCTGAGCAATTTTGTAGAACACAAAATTTCCAACAAAAAAGTCTGCGAGAGCATATATCCAAAGTCAATGACGTGGGCGCGGGAGGCTCTTCAAATTTCATTCCGAAATCAGTCTCATTTGACTGTCCTAATATCTGTCGCCGTTGTCTTACTTCGGCCTACCCCTATACCCGCGCACACCCTGCGTTCATCGTGCCTAACGTTCACCCATTCCACATTTCGCACAACGTTGACTGTAGAAAAGTATACAATCTGCGTTCATTCGTAGCTCGTTACAGTCTTGCTGAATTCTCGAATCGTTGTGGCAAGCGTGCTTACGTGCTTTTAATAATCTTTGTTATAGTTTATTATCATTATGATATAACATTCTAGCTAAGTAGTCATTACTAAAAGACAATCGGTGCTTGGGGCGTGTTCATTTTATTTTAGTTTCATTTTTTCTTCATACACGTTTTTGAATAAGTATATTTTGATTGCCTAGAGACAATCGGTGCGTGAAGGGGTGCACCCTGTGGAGAGTGTTATTCTGTTTAGTTTTCATATTCTTATTGTTGCGTACTTTTATTATCAAGTTCCTGTTGATTTTGTTTCAATTATTTATCTCATTGTTTCATTTTCGTGTTTTTATTACACATCTTTCACATTATTCTCGTGTTGATATTTTGATTTATTCATTCTTATTATTGTCGGTTAAAACAGTTTTTCATTGGTGTAAGTTTTTTTTTTTATACAAGTGTTCGGTGTTTTATTTGACTGTACAATTCAGCGATAAAATGCAAAGACTAGTTTAGTGAACTAATTAGTGCTTATTGTTAACCTGCTTTTATTATATTTTTGCTTCCATGTGCATGTAATTTACCGTGTGTTTGAAGTTCTGTGACATATTTCTCCTTGTTGTAAAGATTATTGTGAACTCGTTTACCTGTTTTCGACTATTCAAATCTCGTGTGGGCAATTATAACCCATGTAGAATATCCATTTGGATATATTTATTCGATTAAACTATCATAGTTTTGCAATGCCTCGCCCCGGTCGCAACAGAAACTGGATCAGCCTTCCAGCGAAGGATAGAATAAAAGACGGAAGAGTTTTTGAAATCAGTAAACGTACAGATCGAGGCGTTATGTAAGAATAACGATCATCACCTTACCTAGATTTCATATTTCATTAACCCTTTATTCAGATACGATATACTCGATACAGTTAATCATGGATTGCAGGGACTCATACGACGGTTCGTAGATGGTTATCCAGAATTTATAATTTGGAAGTGGATGTATTGCATCATTCGTATAGAAAATCTAAGTAAATTGTTCGCGTACGGGTTGTAATTATTTGACGCAAAGGCGTTCTTTGATTCTGTTGTTAATCTTGCGATGAGCTTACGTTGACGTATGTCTACAATATTTCATCTCTTCTCTTCTCTTCTCTTCGATTTCTCATCCTTACATACAGTAGAACCTCCGTTATCCAAACCCTCTGTTATCCGAACCATGATTTATTTCATTCGAACTATGATTCGCTTTATCTGGACTTTTAATTTTCAGAACCTTAGGGTCGAATCTTAGAATCGCACGCTACAATGTTGCGACACAACACACAAGCTTGTATCGCCTGTCACGTTACTTTTGAACTCGTATACTCGGCGCATGTTAGTAATGCCGCTCTCTGGTCGAATATTATTTTATCAGCTCAAATACGTTTGGTTTCTCGTAGTTTTTGCCGTTTATTGTTATTGCGGCGGCTGATTTGTTCAATTTATTTGGCATGTCACGAATTATCGACAGTATGATTATTATAGCTGTGATTCACTTCTATTGTCCATCATTTTTCCAATTTTAAAATTATCAAGTTGTCATTATATTTGGAAATATAAATCAATGAATTCGTCGAAACTTATTCATTTGCTTTCTGTTAAACTTACTATACGTTCTATTGATTCTTCAATAATTCATTATCTACTACGAATATTAAATATCGCACTATTGGTAGATCATGTTTTCATATGCACGTCTCTTTGCCGAATTCCTTTTACGACTTGTATGCCATTAATATAAAGTTAATGTTTACACCCATTTTCAATTGCAATATAATTTTTTAGTTACTTGCGGTGTAGAACAAAATTTAGCGGTGGAACCGCGAAAAAAATGTCACCCAACGGCGATATCATTCTACAGCGGGAACATTCAGCGATTTGCTTTGAGGATCCGAATGCCCATTCAGAGGCGAATTTTAAGCATGCGCTGAAGGATATGCTTAGTAGGCAATTTTGGAAATTGAAGGATTTATATGAAACGGTGGTCGCCATGTGAGTATTCAATCGAATTGTGAATTATTTTAGAAATTCATATTTCTCTTCATTTTTTCTTTCGGACCCAAATTAACCGTAGTATAAAAATGATGATTACAAAATATAACTTGTTGCTGCCAGCGGAACCAAAAAAATATTATGAGCGGCTGATGAATGATTGAATTCTGCATTATGTTCACTATCAAGCAGTATGATTTTTTAGTTCATCTTCTATGTTATCAGTAATACTAATAGTATCAGTCACTGTTATAATTATTCTCGAAATAGGTACCCAAGAGCTATTAAAATCTTAGTGCCATATAATAGCATTGTGAGTTCATTGAAGCGCTGGAGGAGACAAAATTACCCGCCGTGTCCGAAAAGTTTGGAAGAAATGGCCGAACAGCTGGTACAGCCTGATAATGATCGGTTGATTCAGTACGACACGGGACGACTCGTAACAAAAAAAATATTTGACAATAATGGAAAACTGCATTTACTACTTTATGACCCCGAATTTATCCGCGACGAATTTCAAAATGTCACCAGAATATTTATAGATGGTACGTTCCAAACGACGCCACGAGTAACAGGCGTATACCAACTCGTGTCCATACTAGGCGTGAAATATGATCATGTAAGATAAACAGAATTTTAACCTGATTTCAATTTTTAATGAGCCTATCAACTATTTGCTATTATTCTACTCAATTATTTCAGGTCCTACCTTTCGCTCATATCCTAATGTCGAAGAAAACAGAGTGCGCATACATGGCTGTATTGACTGAAATCAAAAAAATTATTGATAGTGCATCGGTGGCAGTCGTGATGACAGATTTCGAGCAGGGACTGCGAAACGCTGCTAGAAGCACTTTCGTTAATGCACATATTGCAGGCTGCAGCGTGCACTACGACCGAGTATGAATAAGTTTTTTATCGTTTCACTTTCAGCATAGAATTTTCATTCTTTGCCTGTAAGCCAGTAACCCGTAACTCTTCTTTCGGTGAAGCCACTTCTGTTAGTCTATTTCAATTTAAAAAAGAGTTTTGGGCGCTGTGTGATTTTTTTTTTTTTCTTACATATTTATACAAATTTTACAATTTTCCACGAAAACCGATGATCTTAGCGTTAGAAAAGATCAAATAAAGTAACTGCGACTATTTTGATCTCATTAGGCTTTGCTGAAGAAAATAAAGTCTCTGCGCCTCACGCAGCTGATTAGGGAGAACGAAGAGGCTAAGCTTTTTGTGAAAAAACTCATGGCCTTGGCATATCTACCGGAAAATCTAATTCAGCCACAATACTGGCAATCAAAAACTGCATTGACACCGGCGTTGTGGCGGTCCTTCGCAGGTTTCATCAAGTATTACGAACGGCAATGGCTGAGAGTAGTGAAGCCGGCTGGATTCAGCGTCTTCGGCTTGACGCACCGAACAAATAATGTGATAGAATCATATAATAGTGTCCTTGCGGTTAAATTGGGAGTGCATCCGAGTGCCTGGACGTTTATAGGTTTGTGATTTTTTCAATCGCTTGTACAGAGAAACTTAATGATTCTCGGTCGGATTTATTACAATTCGCATGATTTTTTCAATAGTGAAGCTAATCCAGCTGATCTCCAACGCGAAGACCGACCTTCAAAGCTTGAGACTGAGTAGAAGGATTAAGCGATATCCTCGGTACGGGACAACGTACAGGCAGAAGGAGATGATCAATGCTTGGTTTATAAGATTTGGATAATATTTTCAAACACATAAGAAAAAAGACAGTGAACACTCAGCATAAATTGAAAAATTCGTTAATATTTGTTTTCTATTCTGAAATTGAAATGGCAAAATGAAGATAAGTTAAATTGTAGACTCGTTTCAAAATGCCTTGAAATAATTTAAACTTATACTGAAAATTTCTGTTAATCTCATTATTGGGTGAGAAAATCTAGATCGAATAGCTTCATATTTGTAATTTTTTCAAATTACAGAACTTCGACTAATAACCATAGATAAGAACAGAAGATCTTTGTCATAATGCTGTTTAATAATATCTTCAGCGTGGCGACAGCTGCATTCAAGTGAAATAACTCCAGCAGAATTTCTGGAGAAGGCAGCAGCGCTAAAAGGCCACATTTCTCAAAGATTAGCGAATATCCCTGATGAGCTATTACAGGATGACGTCGATGACGAATTAGAGTCAACACCAGATAACGCGGCTCGTGGTAAAAAAAAGTCTTAATAACACAGCTCTGGTAAAAATTTTACATCGACAGGGCAGAATACCAGTATTCTATCCATTTCTATAATATTTTTCATCACACAGTTCTTGTGCATATCCATCTGCGTATCCATCTTCGGCGTTGTAGATTTTTATTAGAGATTACGTTAGACGAAGTGATAAAGCACATTAAACTAGCCTAACAGAAGACACCCTACGCAAAATGAATCCATAACCCACTTTTAGTTTGTCACATATTTTAACTTTTTTTTAAGGCGATCCTGATTACGATGCCCACATGTTCGAGGGTCTGCGTTTCAATGATGCTGTGGATGAGAATGCTGATGTACTCAGCCAAGCTGACAACCATGGTAAATATTCAAACACATCGATGCAAAGGAGAAAGAAGATTATGTCGGCATTGTCGAAATGATATCTTGCATTCAGACATTAATAACATTCAAATTATTTGTTTCAGAATCAGATTTGGACGATTCAGCGTCATTTTCTTCTATTGGGTCTGAATCGCAAGCTGGTAATTTGAAATATTATTACACTTTTTTTTTCCAATGAGTCATTATTGACAATTAATCTAAAGTTCATTCGAAGAAGATATAAGAGGAATTCTCCGTCACAAAGTACAGGAATAATAATTCGAAATTGTGGTTCCATCGAAATTTGTATGGGTGATTACACCTAAGAGATGAGCTTTTACGATTTATTTCGTTGACGTGTTCTTAAGATATGAAGATTTGAATTTTTGTTTTTCGAAAATTCACAACTTCTTGACAAATTGACCAAATGAGATATTTTTTATTAAACAGTTCTGTTTTTGACTATACTTTAGGAAGAAAAATACAAAAAAACGTGATTATTGTCAATTGCGGTATAATTGTTTTATTCGAAGTTCGAACTTCACGATTTCGAGAGGATTTATCAGGGGTCATCATGAATAGAATGAGTTAATTTGTGAAGAAAATAATGCCTTTTATGATCATTAGAAATAAAAAAAATGTCCAACCTCTCGAAATCGTGAAGTTTCAGCTTCAAATGAAAAAATCATACCGCAATTGATAATGATCACGTTTTTTTTTTTTTTTTTTTCATGAAGTATAGTTGAAAACAAAACTTGAAAAAAATCCATCTCATTTAGTAAATTTTTCAAGATTAAATTGTGAATTTTCGAAAAAAACAAATCACAAATTCATATCTCAAAAACACGTGAACGCAAAAAATCGTGAAAGCTCCTTTCATTAGGTGTAATCACCCATACAAATTTTAATGGAATCGAAATTTCTAATTAATATTCCCGTACGTTGTGACGGAGAATTCCCCATAAATTGAACAAATCGTCCAACACTTTCTATGATACTTATTGTTAGTCAAATCTAATGTACATGTGGGAATCAAATCTTGATGTTAGGACCTGGTAATTCTCAGTACCATTTCACGTTTAGTTATTTTCATACTGCAGAGCAAGTGTAATAATAAATGTAGGTAATAATTACCTTTTTTGCACAGAGAATGAAAATTAAACTGTCCAGATGGAAGAAAATAATGGCACGAACACTTCGAATGCAGATTTAGGTAAACAATAGTATTTTTCGGGGATAGCCCCATGTTTGAACAACAAATTGCACAGCCAAGCATTAAGCTTCAATGATATCATCTTTTCATAAATTTTCCCTGGACTTTTTTATCAAGAAACGGAAGTGGAACCGACCGACGAAAGACCAGCGAGTAATTCTCCCAACCAGGCCGATGAAATATTTGTTCGTAGCGATTCTGTCAGCGACGTAGATGCCGCCAATACATTCCAAGTCGCTAATAACGGTTTGTGTAAAAAATAATAGGGAAAAGGAGTTACAACACTATGAACTGAATTACTTTTATCTGCGACCAATTGTTGAAACAAAGACGAATCAAATTCTAATTTTCATTTTGTCCCATAGAATTGCCCATCGCAGCAACCAGCAATCACCAGCCACAGAACAAAGGTATTGTAATGATTGAAATGTATTATAAAGAATTACCAGCAATTTGAGTTAATTACACAGCAATTAATAACTATTAAATTATGCAGATTTAGGTATACAATAGTATTTTTCGGGGATAGCCCCATGTTTGAACAACAAATTACACAGCCAAGCATTAAGCTTCAATTATATCATCTTTTCATAAATTTTCCCTGGACTTTTTTATCAAGAAACGGAAGTGGAACCGACCGACGAAAGACCAGCGAGTAATTCTCCCAACCAGGCCGATGAAATATTTGTTCGTAGCGATTCTGTCAGCGACGTAGATGCCGCCAATACATTCCAAGTCGCTAATAACGGTTTGTGTAAAAAATAATAGGGAAAAGGAGTTACAACACTATAAACTGAATTACTTTTATCTGCGACGAATTGTTGAAACAAAGACGAATCAAATTCTAATTTTCATTTTGTCCCATAGAATTGCCCATTGCAGCAACCAGCAATCACCAGCCACAGAACAAAGGTATTGTAATGATTGAAATGTATTGTAAAGAATTACCAGCAATTTGAGTTAATTACACAGCAATTAATAACTATTAAATTATCCTTCTTGTACAGTATCGGCTAGTCGAAAAAAGAACTTGAGAAAAAAAAGGAGGAAGCAAATGAAAGCCCAGCACAGTGACGTGGACAGACAAGTGCGTCCTTACGGGCATAAACGTCGAAGGAATGCACGCAACGATAAACAAGGTGACATTACACATGATTGTAGAAGATGCAAAACAGATTCATGAAAATTCTTCATGTAAATTTATTTGATTGGAATATTGTGATGTAAGCCATGCCCATATGCAAAAGTGGTGGACGTGACTTCTGAACCCTATATAAAAAACTGAGTTTAATCATTATGTTTGGCGTTACAAATAATTTCATTCGAAATCAGCTCAGGTGAATGATATAAAACAAATTTTACAAACGCTATGCTGTTTATTTTCACTTAGAAAATGTGAGTCAAGATTAAAAACTTGTATTACGTTAATCTGTTTTGCATCTTTGGTAATGTCACTACTAGCGTACGTTATGATGAAGATTGCGAATTTTTTTTGTCAACGTCAGGGTTTCTGGCCACCCTGATTATGCTTACGTATTGTTAGTTGACAAAAGATTATATTTGATAACTTCATTGTTTTTTTTTTTTCTCCACAGATATTAGACTTTACAGTCCAACTTGATTATTTAGGCATCTGACCCTTGAAATGGTTGTCGATAATATCGTTTCTGAACACCAAGTGCTTACTGTTTTTGATTATGACGGGTATGTAATGGAGTAGGTGTAAACCACAGTGATAAAATTCGATTGATTGCCTGGGTCTGAACGGTGTCGTACGCTTGCATTTATGCAGCCGAGAGCACGCGTCTACTACGGTTCCGCCGTGGTAGTATGTGGGCTTTTGCCCACGCTCTTCGGAGCGTGGAAGTGGACGGCAACGGTCAGGCTGCGGTTGACACCGGAATAGAAGCTCGCGATTGGTTGTTTGGCATAAGCACTTACATAAGTACTATATACTCAGATTGGACTGTCAATTTTTTTATTGAGATCAAACTTATACGAGTGCAAGTTGATATAATGAAATTCGATTGATTGCCTGGGTCTGAACAGTGTCGTACGCTTGCATTCATGCAGCCGAGAGCACGCGTCTACTACGGTTCCGCTGTGGTAGTATGTGGGCTTTTGCCCACGCTCTTCGAAGCGTGGAAGTGGACGGCAACGGTCAGGCTGCGGCTGGAAATTTCAGTTGGAAATGCGCCTTCGTTTTCCTTTTTATTCTGTATATCATTTAGACTTTGGTTAAGAACCAGTTCACAGAAAGAGTATTAAAGTATTCGAGTAGGTATTGGAAAAGGATAGCCGTCAAAAATGAAACTCTCTGTTCATTAATTCCGCGTGTACAATGCAGTTTTACTTTGCTTCCTTATTCATTTTTAGAATCTATAACCATGACATACGCTAATGATTTTTTATTTTACAGCCCCGAATGCGTAGTGGATCAAATTCGTACGAGATTAACGGATGACGATTGCTGCGAAGGGCGCGCCGAAAACATGCTATTAATTCATAATAAAAACGTTTACATATCATATTTGTGTGTTACTGATTAAGTGCTAAATTTAAGTTAAAACTGTATAATGTATATTGAGGTTGAAGTTCATAACGTTAAGGTAACAGAATATTTGTTGAAGAAATGCAATATTTCGTAATTCAAATGTTGTTAGAATTGTAAAATATGCGAGATAAACATGTTTCACACAATTTGAGGAATTATGCACCGTTCTTGATCCATTTGGAGCGTTCGAGCTTTGGATTTGAGAATTTTTTGGCGAATATCTTGTTGAAATAAGTTACGAACTTCAACCTGATACAGTATAAGACAAAATCAAGTTCTACCTAATAAATTATTTATGTTTGTCAGAGTTGACATTGAAATGAATGTATATTTGTCTTTCATCGAATGTTTCTTCCCTTGCCCAAATTCCGAATGTATTTCTTGTAATCATCAAACTATAATAACGTTTAACCCTGCTGAAATTGAATGAGCAATCCTTCTCAATTCTCCTACTTGCAAAAAGAAGTGAAATCCCACGAAAAACATCCAAATATATCAGAAGAGCCGCCAAGTACGCACACAAAAATCACAATTGCTTTATAAGCAAAACAAGTCGCCAGTCTCTGTTGTGAAATCAAGGAAAAAACCAAGCACCGAACGTACCCCTGCGATCTCTCAGCAATTTGTAAAAAAAAAGAAGAAAAATAAATAAATAAAAGAGGATTTGCAGTACTCGCTGTTTTTTTTCATGGAGTAGACAGTCATGGGAATTTTTATCTCATCGTTATTCAAGGGAGATCAGACTCTATAATTCTTTACAATTAATAATTTTTTTTACATAATCAAATAGTTGCATCATCTGCGGACATTTTAAAACTTGTCGATTCGAAAAAATTAAATAGAGAAATTATAGCTAATTCCATAGCAACATGCGGAGCTGTACGTACGCGTTCACGCGTGACCATATATCCAACTTTAGAATCGATTTTCCACGAATTTAATCCTTTGACAGTGATTGCGGATAACACAATAACACAGCTGTCGGTTGACGTTTTCCCTAGTTATTCCTCACATTCACCGTTGAGTATTTAAGGTCGGTCGATTCAAGACAAAATTCCGCTCCCATTCGAGAAAGAAAAAAAAGGTATTTCGCGAAAGAGATATTTATAATTTTCGTTATCTTAAGGTCCGTGCTTTTGATACTTATATATTGAATAGCTATGTTTCACAATAATCGATTTCGTGGGTTACAAATTTTTGATCATCCTCAAATCGTACCCTCAAACTCTGATGCTGATTTCGCAGGATTTCGCTAAAATAACTCAGTCACGTCGTAAAAATAATTTAGAGGTTCAGCTCTCCAAATAGTCGCGATATTGCAAATTACTAGTGATGGAAATGGTCTTCTGCTTTCATAGTAAGATGGAAATTCCCTCATACTCCTGAGGCTTTGAGAACCTGATCTCTCCTTGATTTTCTGGATTTTTGATCGTCCGAAATTTTCGGCCATTCGGGATTTTAGACTTTCGGAATTTTGGACTTTCGGAATTTTTGACTTTCGGAATTTTGGACTTTCGGAATTTTGGACTTTCGGAATTTTGAACTTTCGGAATTTTTGACTTTCGGAGCCTTGAGCTATCCACATTCTGACCTTTCGAAATTTTAATTTTCTGAACCTAAGTGTTTCTGAAAATTCGAAATCGTCGCAAATAATTTCGGAAATTCGACCGTTCGGAGCTTTGAGGATTCGGAACTTCGAACCGGCCCCGCCAAAAACACCCGACTTTGGCTGACCGGGTGCCCATTCAGGCTTGCCTACCTGGGAACACCCGAATATTCCCGTCTAGTCGCTAGCAGGGAACAGGGAACGCCCAGGCCAATTTCTACCAGGGTAATTATATATATTTATATACAAATATATATAATTATATATAAGTATATATATAATCATATATAAATATATATAAATCATATATAAGTATATATAAATCATATATAAATATATATAAATCATATATAATTATATATAAATCATATATAATTATACAGCGTGATTCTCTTTGCGCGCACCACCTGGTAAGGGTGGATTCCTTGTGAAATTCTAAGACTAATTTTCCTTTACCAAAAAGTCCTGGGACTAATGGTTCTCGGGCTACAGAAGGTCTTAGTTGACCAATCACAGAGTCTACAGCTGCTCAAGTTAGGGCCGGGTCAAAAGTAATAAAACTAGCAGTGCCCGTGGCGTGTGGATTTTCAGTGAAATAAAAATGAATGGTTAAATCTAGTGACAAATTCTTTCACTATATGGCATTTAAGTTACAGGTGATTGTGAGTATTAACGACGTCTTCGCCGGGAGTTGTCTTCGCACAACATACGCTTTCGGTATCATTGACCAGGACCACCGCTACGTGATATTGTCCTCTAGGTCCACCATCACGTAGTTTCCGTTCCCCAGGTCGACCGCTACGTAGTTTTCGTCATCTAGGTCCACTGCACCGTAGTTTCCGTCCCCCAGGTCGACCGCTACGTAATTTTCGTCCTCTAGGTCCACCGCACCGTAGTTTCCGTCCTCCAGGTCGACCGCTACGTAGTTTTCGTCCTCTGGGTCCACCGCACCGTAGTTTCCGTCCCACAGGTCGACCGCTACGTAGTTTTCGTGCTCTAGGTCTACCGCACCGTAGTTTCCGTCCTCCAGGACCACCGCTACGAGTTTGAGTCCTCCAGGTCGACAGCTACGTAGTTTCCGTCTTTCAGGACCACCGCTACGAATTTGAGTCCTCCAGGTCGACAGCTACGTTGTTTCCGTCCTGCAGGTCTACCGCTACATAGTTTTCGTCCTCTAGCTCCATCGCACCGTAGTTTCCGTCCTCCAGGATAGGACCACCGCTACGTAGTTTTTGTCTTCTAGGTCGACCGCTAGGAGGTTTCCGCCCTGGAGGAGCGATGGACTGGGGGACGAAAAATACGTAGCGCTGGACCTGCAGGACGAAAACTACGTAGCGGTCGACCTGGGGGACGGAAGCTACAGTGCGGTGGTCCTGGAGGACGGAAACTACGGTGCGGTGGACCTAGAGGATAAAAACTACGTAGCGGTCGACTTGGGGACGGAAACTACGGTGCGGTGAACCCAGACGACGAAAACTACGTAGCGGTCGATCTGGGGGACAGAAACTACGGTGCGGTAGTCCTGGAGGACGGAAACTACGGTGCGGTGGTCCTGGAGGACGGAAACTACGGTGCGGTGGACCTAGAGGATAAAAACTACGTAGCGGTCGACTTGGGGGACGGAAACTACGGTGCGGTGAACCCAGAGGACGAAAACTACGTAGCGGTCGACCTGGGGGACGGAAACTACGTAGTGGTGGACCTAGAGGACAATACCACGTAGCGGTGGTCCTGGTCAATGATACCGAAAGCGTATGTTGTGCGAAGACAACTCCCGGCGACGACGTCGTTAACACTCACTATTACCTGTAACTTAAGGGGCACACCTAGTGTAACGGCCTAAAAAAAAAGGTGATTTTTGGGAATTTTTATTAAAAAAACTACTTTATTAACTGTTCCAAAATTTTAAGAGTATATTTATACATGTTTTAAGAATATACAGCGAAATTTTTGAAAAAAAAAATTCAATATTTTTTAAGTTATACACGATCTCCGACGGCGCGAAAAAAAAAACGGTCCTCCACTGCTGCAGTAATTCCGGCCTTCTCCGTGGATGAAATCTAAAAAAAAAAATTTCTCGCTAAACTAGAAGATATTGTCCGTACAATGACCTACGATCAAAAAAAAAAATCAAAAATTGACAAAATGGCGGCGTTTTAAAAAAAAAAGTCGAACTTCACCCAAAATTTTGGTCGTTTTTGGCCTGCCAAAATTCGATTTTTGATCAGATCAAAAAATCGATAGGTCATTGTACGGACAATATCTTCTAGTTTAACGAGAAATTTTTTTTTTTAGATTTCATCCACGGAGAAGGCCGGAATTACTGCAGCAGTGGAGGACCGTTTTTTTTTTCGCGCCGTCGGAGATCGTGTATAACTTAAAAAATATTGAATTTTTTTTTTCAAAAATTTCGCTGTATATTCTTAAAACATGTATAAATATACTCTTAAAATTTTGGAACAGTTAATAAAGTAGTTTTTTTAATAAAAATTCCCAAAAATCACCTTTTTTTTTAGGCCGTTACACTAGGTGTGCCCCTTAAATGCCATATGGTGAAAGAATTTGTCACTAGATTTAACCATTTATTTTTATTTCACTGAAAATCCACACGCCACGGGCACTGCTAGTTTTATTACTTTTGACCCGGCCCTAACTTGAGCAGCTGTAGGCTCTGTGATTGGTCAACTAAGACCTTCTGTAGCCCGAGAACCATTAGTCCCAGGACTTTTTGGTAAAGGAAAATTAGTCTTAGAATTTCACAAGGAATCCGCCCTTACCAGGTGGTGCGCGCAAAGGGAATCACGCTGTATATACTTATATATAAATTTTTTTACCCGGGTTGTGAGTATCTATAATTATACTTTTGCTTCCTATATAATTAATCTTTAAGTATAGGGTACCAGGATTATAATGAAACTCTCTTAGGGTGTCAGAAAGAATATCTTACTAGGAAATTTTTATTTACTCCTCAATTCTTTGCGACTCAAATTAAGCTCTGTAATATTTCTTTCACCTCGTGGTGGCATTGCGAGCGTGCTGTCGTATGAATTTTGAATAAAAACAACTCTTACTTCAACGGTGTTTTATAACTTTATCTGTATCAACATTAAGGGGGTATATTAGGGTGGTTCTTAAATACGAACTTGAGGAGTGAAGCATGGCAACTATCAGACAAAAAATCAAAAAAAATTGTCCCAAAATATTAGATTTTTAGAAAAATTCTAACACGTGCCTAAATAGGCCTGAAGTTTTTCCGTTTAAATAATTATAAAAAATCGGGTTTTCTAGGGGATAACATACTAAACAGAGTTGGAAGGGAATTCCAACGCCTTTTTCGGATCAGTACATTTTCAGGAATATGAGAAAGAAGAACAATATTTTCAGTCCATACAGGTCTGTAAGTTTATTCATCAAAATGCCAATAAGTTTTAAAAACATAGACTTATTTCATGAGGTATAACTACTGTTTATTGGAAATCCATTGTAACAGTTCCCTTCGATGAATTTGGAAATTGTTTGGAATATTCTTTTATCACTTGCAGCATATACAATTTCTGATCTTCGTCGGTCGTCATAAGATTGTTGTAGTTTTGAACTAAATTCACGGCTCTTTCCGCAGTGTCATTGACTACTCTGAGATCTTTGACGATAGCTAATCCTTTTTGAAAATTCGCATTCTTAGACCACATGGAAGGATCTACTTCCAAAAATCCTCTGTCAATGCCGAATCGTTCGAAAAAATCTAACGAGCTAGAGTTAACGAAAAAGTCCATCTCTTTATCAAGTAAATCATCGACATTTACAAGTCCACTCTGAAACTTTCTGAAGTTGATTTCATTCAAATCGTCGATAACGACCAGCTTCGCTACCATTTTCCTCTTGATTTCGACAGACAATCCTTCGTCGAAAAACGCCATTGCTGCTGTTCGTGGATTGAGATACCATAGGTGATTTTTAATTTTGTCAAAGGCTGCTGTGGAAATTTCGCTATCAATCGATCGATAGTTGATGATTTGTTTTAGGAATTGGAGGTCGTGATTTGGGGCTTGCGGAGCGAGAGGAGACGTAAACCACGCTTGCATATAAATTGTGACGACGAAAAGGCATACCTTTGCAAGATCCCTTTCTTCTTTTGCTTTCAATTCGAATTCTTCGCGAAACAAATATATTTTCAAGCAATAAATGGCTTTTGCCATCCAGCGAGCATGGTGGTATGCACCGGGATATCGAAATTTCACTTGTTCAGCGGAAACTTTTCCAATAAATATTTGAACTAAATTCAGAAACTCTTCATAATCGTCTCTTGGCTGTTGATTCGTCTTTATCTTTTCAATGAAAGAATGAATGGATTGGGCATAATTTGTCAATACTGGTTTTAGCTCATTGTCCTCCATCCCAATTTTGTAATTGTTTTGGTTAATAGTTTTCCAAGATTTCTGAAATCTCTTGAATAGAGGCACATCTGGACCACTCATACCTGGAATTTTTTTCATGAAAGTGCCTTTTGAAACCAGCTCGAAGATGTGATGTCGGCAAGGAAAGTATAAAAGTTCTCGCTCTAGCAAGTGCTCCAATAGAACCGCCGCGCCACCTCGTGACCCTAGGTTAGAGTTTGTCGTATCGCAGCAGAGAGCTTTTATTTTGTCACAAAGATTCCAATCGACGAGTAATTCAAAGATAGCTGATGCTTGAGTCAATCCTCCACCATTTTCGAGCTCAGGTATACCCAAGATCTGTTCGGTATCCATCCCATTGCTGATGACAACCGGTAACCTCTCAGCGGTCACATGTTTTGGCAAATTCGGCATCAATTTCCCATCCCAATGAAGAACAATAGAATCCAATCTAGTTGCCTTGAATATTTCTTTGATGCTCCTAGCTTTTTCTTCCCGAAATTTCCTCCTGCTATTCCGAATTGATGATCTGTTGATAACCAGACACGATACATCGTGATTCAAAGCTTGTGCTATAGCAATGATCAAATGAACGGCATTTCTGTCAGTCACTTTGCACTTGTCTAATGCTACTGCTACTTTTTCAGTCATGAAGTTTATTGTGCCCCGACCCTTGTTTTGTGATGACCAACTTGTATATTCATCGGGGTGGAAACTAGAACCAGCGGTTGGCTGACTCAAACTCAAATCAGAGCGGCTTGATTCCCATTGCATAAATTCACCTGGAATAAAGCATTCAAGTAGTTATATTAGGGTGGTCCTTATTTGACGGTCGGTAGAATTTTGACCGTTCCGCCCCCTCGAAAGATTCGAAATAATTAAAAAGAAATTCCCTCAAAATTGCAGCTCAGAATTGCAGAAATTCCACCGACCCCCAAATAAGGACCACCCTAAGTTACATAGATCAGGTGTTAGAAATTTAATCATCGAAAAAATCATGCCAAGAAAGAAGCTCATCAATCATGAACTGAATAATGATTCAATATAATTTATTTTATTTCATTATGATTTCATGGATCAAATTCATATACCTTGATTCACTTCCCGTTGTGTTTGTTTCTGCAATCGTTCTCTTTCAATTGCTTCCCTTTGTAGTCGAGAATTTTCTTCTATATCGTATGGTGTCTCAACATCAGCGATGTATCCACTCCGTTCATCCGTTCGTTGATTTGATAGAAAAGTTTGTCCACGGTCGTCGATTCGATTCATCGCATCTTGATGTGCAATGTCGAACAGTTGTTTCAGCTCTGAAGAAAATGCTATCTCCTTTTCAGTGTTGGAATCTTTACCGGCATTCTTCTGCAGATTTCTCCATTTGTCATACATATTTATTAATTGTTGGACACAGTGATGCGTCGCTCTTGTTGGTATTCGAGCTTTTTCCCAAAATACAGAGACTTCTTGCACCACTAACGATGCACTTTTCGGCAGTGATAATTTCAAAATTCGCATATTGAAGAACAAAGTTTTGAAAACTTGCATATTTGATGGAAGTTTGTTTCCAGATATTTGCGCATCAACATCACCGATCAAAAAAATATTCTGTTGCAATTGCAAAGAAGAAGACATCGTCAAGTTTTTGATGATAAAATTGAATTTAGGAACACTGAATGGTCAGATTATCTACATCGCTTACAAAACCCGTATCTTTGAGGTTAGGTACTTGTGGAAATCACACTGTAATTCTAAATGACATGAATTTTTCACGATGAGTAGTGTCAAGGTTTTTTTTCCGCATATTATTCAAACTTATAATTAATAATTCATTACAAAACAACTGTCGGATTTCTTGGTATACGAAAACGAAAATTCACAGTATCTGTACGTGGTAAGCTCGATAGCAGCTGATTGACAATAGAAATGTTAGACTGGGACGCCACTTCATTAAGAAGTATGCCTGTAAGAAAGGTGAGGGATTTTTTTTTGTCTGGACGCCACTTCATTAAGAAGTATGCCTGTAAGAAAGGTGAGGGATTTTTTTTTGTCTGCAAAGCAATAAAAAAAATGGCAAAATACTTTCTCAAAAATGAGTGTAATTTATCCTCCCGACTCTGTTCAGTATGTCATTCCCCAGAAAACCCGATTTTTTACAATTATTTAAACGGAAAAACTTCAGGCCTATTTAGGCACGTGTTAGAATTTTTCTAAAAATCTAATATTTTGGGACAATTTTTTTTGATTTTTTGTCTGATAGTTGCCATGCTTCACTCCTCAAGTTCGTATTTAAGAACCACCCTAGGGTATATACACCTTTAAATGTGTTGAATTTCTGAAAAACAATTTTCCTTTGTTTTTCAACTTGAAGACTCTGATAAAATTAGAAAAAAATCATCATGTTTGGGGAGGGTTTGACCTTCATTATCCATATCTTACATCATGTATTACTTCCAGTCTAATAGTGGCTGCGCTGAAGACAGGAAAATACAAAATCACTTGGTTGCCGCAAAGATTCAGACCCAGCGTTGGACCGATCTTGGAATTTTTGGTTCTCAATTGTTCATAAGACATGCCTCTATCAGATGAACATAGAACTTTTTGATATTGCAAGAATTACTCGAGTTATTGAATTTTTTCGATTTTTTTTCTGAATTTGAAAAAAAATTTTGCTTATTTTTCTAATATTTAAACTAAAAATGGGTTTATCAAAAAGTTCTTTGTTCATCTGATAGAGGCATGTCTTATGAACAATTGAGAACCAAAAATTCCAAGATCGGTCAAACGCTGGGTCTGATTCTCTGCAGCAACCAAGTGATTTTGTATTTTCCTGTCTTCAGCGCAGCCACTATTAGACTGGAAGTATAATACATGATGTAAGATATGATTAATGAAGGTCAAACCCTCCCCAAACATGATGATTTTTTTCTAATTTTATTAGAGTTTTCAAGTTGAAAAACAAAGGAAAATTGTTTTTCAGAAATTCAACACATTTAAAGGTGTATATACCCCCTTAATTGCTCATCAGTGACGATTGTAAATATTATGACATTTTGAAAATTTCATGAGCTTATCTCAGCTGATAATGAGCTGATACATCTAATTAAGTGCGCTTTACCCTACACGTCTACAGAGACCTAGGTATATACTCCGTTAACAATATGTAAGACAGTGGTAATTGAGCGTGAAGTGGTCACCAATAATCTTGTATCACTATTATGCTTAAATAATAGATATTTAAAAGCGTTTCCTGTGAACATTTGTAATTTTTGTGTGAACGGAATTTTCAGAAATCATATCTCAGATTCATCGGTGGAGTAAGTCACAAAGAAGCTGTAAACCAATTCTTAAAAGAGACTGTCTCAGACGCTTTGGTCAGCGAATTCACGTGGATTGGAGGAATTCGGAAACAGAAACTGAAGGGAACCACTTTTGCGAAGACCCTCCATGGTGAGTCAAAGAAAAGCTTTGTCTTTTTTATGCAAAGGCGCTGTAATTAGATTAATCGAGGTCAATCACGACGCAAACTCTTCAACGTTATCCTTGGAAAAACCATTCCCTTCCATATAAATGATATTTTCTCGTAAACGCTTGAAGATTTAACTTTTGTTATAACGCGCAACTTATGAATTATTAATTTTCAATAACAGATTTCAAAATAATGGAATGTAAAGGATCTTGATGATGAATGGACGTGACTAAATAAAACTAAAAAGACTAGCCTAAGCTAAATGTAAACGTATTTTCTATGTTTAGGTGCTCTTTCTTGTTGCTACAATTTGCGAAAATTGTCTGCAGCAGAGTTCGCTCAGGCTATGCAACATGGCCTACACGTGGCCAAACAGAGGGCTAGGGATCGCAACCGCGGGGTGCGACGTCCTAATGATGAAGTATCAAACGATGAATATTCGGAAGACGACAATGAGCCTTTTTCCTCAAGTACGAAAAATTCCTCACTAGTGGCGCTAGTAGTCCGGTAGGGACAAACATTACCTGATTCCCATTCACTTACATGCAAAAGTGGCTGGCAAAAAAATGTTTTTGACAGAAGACGACGTTCCAGGAGCAAAATTGAAATTTGCAAATGTGAAAGATAATAATCTAGCAACATTAAAACGTTGGCTCGCTTGCCGTAATTTGAAAATTTCAGGAAAAAAAAATGAATTAATTGACAGGTAAGTAAGCAGTGTCTAGTTATCATGTAGCGGTACTTTCAAACTCAAATAACATATGTTGAACATAATTATGAATTTTTAATATATTTCAGAATGTAATATGACTTAAATATATTCGGTAATTGTAATTTAAATAAGTATGATAAACAAATATGTCTTAGTAACAAATAGAGGTTATATGCATTTTTAATAAACGTCAATTTACTGTGAAATTAATCAACAATTAAGTTTTAATTTATTTCATAAATTATTGTAACTGCCAGCGGAAATTACGACTTTCAGTTATTAGTTTATCATATTTAGTAATCATTTCATTGTTTAGTGATCTTTTATTTAAATTCATTAGGGTCAATGATTGTATAAATAATGGCAGAGCAGGAGTTATTTTTGAAGGTGTTGACAAAGGAATTTGGGTGGAAAAAAAAAAACAACGCTTACAAGAAACATCAGCAGTTACATCTTTATCTGCATCTGGATCCACATTGAATTTTACAGTTGGATCTTCGTCTATATCTTTACCCAGCCTAAATCATACCACTTTCTATCCTAGTGACAACTGGCAGACTTTTCCATCCAAATTAATTCCTCGCTCATTTTGTTATGGTATCATACATGAATATATAACACAGAGTCAAAATTCACTTGAGACCTATTGTGATAATGAAGAGTTGGATGATGATTTAAAGCCTGTATGTGGTAATTCGAAAGCGATCCAAAGAGGTAGATTATATTGTATTAGTGATCGAGTAAAAAATTTGCAAGATAACACTCATAAAAATATATATTACTTAAAAGCAAAAATCCAATCGTCTTTTAAAATCAATACGATTTACGATGTGATCATAGCTCTAGATGTAAATGGGAACATCATAAATGCGTCATGCCAATGTCCAGCATCAGAATCTTTAAATTGTTCTCACATTGTCGCATTGCTTTTCAAATTAGAAGAATATACTCTTCAGTGTGGATTTGAACCGCTAACAAGTACTTCAAAAATAAAAGAATGGAATCAAGGCCGTAAAACTGGAAATGATCCATCGAGCATCATAACTGCTGAATATAAAAAAATTACACCATCCAAAATTGTTCGTAAAAATCATAATAAAAAGAATGTAATTGAATTCAGTGCACAATCAAAGTTTAATCATTCAGAAGATTCTAATATCGTAACGGCAGATTTTATTAAGCGTTTGCAACAAAAAGAAAGAAAATCAATGTGGACTGATTTGTTGCAGATAACCTATGATAATTATATTTTAGACTGTGATCAAAAATTAATTTTAAAACTGAAAATCGAACAATTCATAGAAAATTTAGGTGCACCTACACTTGGCCCGTTTGATATTGGAGTAGAACAAAACAGCTCACAATGGCTCAATGCGCGAAGATATCGGATTACTGCATCAGATTGCAAATCTTTTTATACCAGTAAAGATTTAAGTAATTTAATGAATTCAAAATTATGGCAGGATGCGAAAAATATAAGTCATTTGCCTCAGATTGCTTATGGTCGAGAAAATGAACCAACTGCAATCCAAGAATATTTGACTTCCATAAATAGAACTCAGATTAAAAAGCCTGGGCTGATAGTAAATAATCGGTTCCCGGGGCTCGGATGTAGTCCAGATGGATTAATTTTTGAAAATAATGAACTTTTGTATTGTATTGAAGTTAAGTGTCCTTACAAATTAAGAAATTGTTCACCACTAAATTTAGCTGAAGTCAAGGATCCGAATAATTTGTGCTATACCGTTGAAAATAATCAAATTTCTTTGAAGAGAAACCATGCTTATTACTACCAAATTCAATTAACATTAGCTATTTTGGAATTACAATATTGTGATTTTATAGTTTGGACTCCACAGAATGGTTTTGCTGTTGAAAAAATTGTTCGAAATGAAAGTTTTATTAACGCTTTAACAACTAAATTAATCCAAGTTCATAATATCTTGGCTATGGAATTTTTCGAAATGAGACTACCAAGAAAATTACCATTATTTTTAAACGATATTTAGCTTCTGCTATAATTATAATCAAGTTCTCTGTGATATATTTTTAAGAATAAAATATTTATTACGATAAATAGGTTTTTGTAAGTGTCAATGTACTGAGATTGCTATGTTTTCTAATATATTTTCTAATATATAACTAGAAAGGTTCTTTCCAGACGTATATTTAACAGTAATTTCATCAATATTCAATGTTAATTTCTGCAATAATTTATTAACTAATATTAGTGTATTAATCATAACAATATGTATCCGATGAAGTGTGATATTCGAAGTGAAATTTAATTTAACAATTAAATTATTCAACAAGTGGCTCTTGAAAATTAACTAACATCGCAATTACATAAACAATTTGTGACACAACAGGCAATAACGTTTTAGGAATAATTCTTTGCATTATCCTAAATTGTTTTATTCGACCGATAAATCTTTCCACATATATTCGGGCCGAAGCTATTTCTCTTGCTTTTTTGACTTCATTTCTAGTAAATTTTTTCCTCGACTTGAGGAATGGTGGTGTTAATACAGTGCATTTATACTTATTACATATATATCCTCTATGTTAAAACCACGATCGGCTAATATTAAATCACCTTTTTCAAGTTGTCGAAGAAGCCACTTTTCTCAGTAATACTTCTATCTGTTATACGTCCTTCAAAACCATCCGAAAGAAAGCAACATCCTCCGGTTGGTATAATCCCTATCAAAAACTTAACTGTGTTGTGAGATTTGTAGCTGGAATATGTGTTTCCTTGTTGACTAAAGTTTCTCGGTTTTTCCATATTCCATTCGAAGCAATCAATAATTACTCTTATATTTTTAAATTTTTTAAATGCTTGGGGCAAGTTTTTACTTATATCGCTTGCTGATGGGAAACGATTAAGGGGACCAGTACAGCGACTTTAGAGATATTAACATATACTATGTTTACGTGCACGGAATTGACTACTTTTTCAGTACGGTCATAAGGCGTTTACGTGCTACTTGATTTCAATTAAGCAAAAGTCGTGGCCGTTTACGTGATTGAGCATCACGCCAGACAACGGACAACTCACAACAGTTGCAAACGGTTACAAATGGTCGCCGAATAGCGAAAACTTACGGAGTGTGGGACAAGATGAATCGGGATAGATTGTTAGGTGTCGTAGGAGCTTTAGTGGCAAATCACAACAGAACAACAGCACGAATACTTCTCCTAAATAATGAAGAATTTCGAAAAAAAAGAGTGAAACATCAACGTAACCTCCAAAAGCGGCTTTACGCTTCGTTTCAAACTCTTCTCAGGGACATGGCCACGGTGGCTGGGCAAGGTGCTGTAATGGCATTGCAGGTAAGTACGCTTTGGAGTCAAATTTTATTTTGTTATAACGGGTGTTCCATTTTAATCTCACATCTGATATATCTCGAAAATTACTGTTCCGATCCAGTATTGAGTATTGTGAGAATTGGAGGGTTTAAAAGGGGACGTTAAGAAAAAAAAAATGTTGGGTCCAAAATCCAAAATAGCGACGTTAGGATCGCTGACATGTTCTTTTTGTTAATGGGAACATGACTTTTCTTCACTGAAAATTTTTTCAGGACAAAACTAACAACTTCTGTGAGAATTTGTTTTTTATAACGTCCATTAATTTTTCAGTGAGAATACCATTTTTGGTTATCCAGGATGTGCCACGAGGAGGTAAAGTCTTAAAAATCACAAATTTGCGTGTGCGTGCAGTGGAACACTCGCAAGGATTAGGCTCACGCAAATTTAGGATGTTGAAGACCTTACTTCCTCGTGGAACATCGGAACATCCTGGATAATCAAAAATGGTGTTCTCACCTGATAATTATTGGACTTTGTAAAAAAAATTTCACACAAAAATTGTTAGTTTTGACTTGAAAAAAATTTTCGTGAAAAAAAGGTCACGTTTCCATTAAAAAAAAAAACATGTTGCTAACGACGCCACTTTGGATTTTGGACCCAAGAATTTTTTTTTTTTTTTGAACGTCCCCCTTTGAACCCTACAAGTTTCACTCCGCTCAAACTTGATCGGAACAGTACTTCTCGAGAAAAATCAGGTGTAAGATAAGAATGGAACACCCGGTAGATCAAAATTTGCGAAAAAAGCTGAAAATTAATTCCGAGCTCTCATTTAAATATTCAGGCATTACCAGTAAGAGTTCGCCGAATCGGCAGGAAAGAACGTACTGATGAATGGTGGGAGCGCACCGTTCTTCAAACATTCGACGATCAACAGTGGTTGGAAAATTTCCGTATGAAACGTGACACGTTTTTTCAACTCGTGCAGAATATCCGAGCACCATTGGAGCGTGCCGAAAATTGTGTTTTGCCAGGGCTAAGCATGGAAAAAAAAGTGGCGATAGCTATATACAGGTTGGCCAGTGTTGGAGAATACAGAACAGTAGGCAACCCTTTCGGAGTTCACAAGAGCACAGTTTGTGAGTGCCTTCATGCTGTCGTCCGAGCAATTAATTTACTTATGTTGGAAAACTTTCTGTCATTTCCACGTACGACAGAAGCTTGCGATGAGATTGCTCAGGGATTTGAACAAAAGTACGGCATACCACAGGTAATTGGTGCAATAGACGGATCACATATTCCGATTTCTCCACCTGAGGACGGAGCTGCCGATTTTCACAACAGGAAGGGGTGGTCATCGCTTGTACTACAGGCTGTTGTTGATCATCGTCGCTGGTAAGCTAGCATTTGTGGCCTAAGGGGAGACTTTGGTGAAATTTTGGGCTAAAATAGGTTTTTGAATTCTTACAATATCAAAAAGAGGTTTATAAAAAATCCTTCCAGCAGTTTTTGAATAATGATAGTATAGGCTGTGAAAAAACTGTTCAGCCTCTTGCGATGAAAGTGTAGACGCAAAAAATTTTTGGCAGCGGTGGGCAAAATCTTCTTCGCAAGGTTCCCTGCGCTTACACTTTCATCGTAGGAGGCTGAAATTTTTTTCACAGTTTACACTACCATTATTCAAAACCTGCCGGAAGGATTTTTTATACGACCTGTAATAGCGATTTTCAAAATTTCACCAGTCTCCCCTTAATACACAGAACAAAAATTTGGATTCATATTTTCATAAAGGGCATGAAAATTCCGTTTTATTTAGCTTTTTATATGCCAGAGTCATTGTTTTCATTCTTCGATCAGAGGTATACGTCTCATCAAAGACCCCTTGTGAGCATGATCCAATACTTTCTTATCTTCATTTAGCTTTCGCGATGTCACGTGCCAACATCCTGGATCTGTTCATGATGCAGTGGTTTTGAGGGACTCACTCCTGTACCAGAACAGCCGACAACTTATTCCTGAGGTATAAGCGTTGTTGATATTATCTTTGTGTACACTGTGATGTCTTGTTTTCATTTTCAGAGCGAAAGATCCATCAATGGTGAAACTATGCCGTATGTGATCATTGGTGATGCAGCGTATCCCTTGCTTCATTGGCTTATCAACGAATACCGCATAGAGCAGACGCCGGAAGAGGTGTCCTTCAATCTGTACCTTCATAAAGCTAGAATAGTGGTTGAACACGCTTTTGGACGCCTGAAAGCTCGTTGGCGAATTCTCTGCAAGAGAAGTGAGCTCGATGTGTACTTTATGCCTGAAGTAATTTTGGCATGCTGCATTCTTCACAATTTTGTGGAGATTACGAAGGATCCCTTCATTGAACAGTGGATGAACGATGTCCATAACGCAGATCTTGAATTTCCTCAACCAAATCGTGAGTTTCTTCGTGGTGATGAAGATGGAGCACAAGTTCGTGAACGAATGCGAAGATACCTTGAAGAGCACTATCCTTTACTGATGCGCAATTAGGCTAGACCAAGCTAAGGTGATTGGAGATGAAATACCGTACAAATTCAGTGTATGAGCTTACAGTTTTATTATAAATTATATTTTAGTACTCAAAACTTACCAAAGTACATGAATACATTTATTGCCTGCCCATTTAAAGATATAAGTTTTACGTGCCATACCGAGAGGATCTCTTGAAACCGTACAGTCAACTGCGCATGCGCGAAATCATTTGATTTTATTGAGTTAGAGAATCCCACCACACTAGTTTCATCGTCAATACCGTCGTGGTGGGATTCTCTAGCCCAATAAAATCAAATAATTCCGCGCATGCACAGTTGACTGTACGGTTTCAAGAGATCCTCTTGGGATAAAACAGATAAGTATTATTAAAATTGTTAGAAAATTATCACATAAAATATATTATCAAATATAAAAATGGAGGAAGTAGTGCAGTGATCTTAGTCATCGGGGTACATACACCTTGAAATTTGCAAAAAATATTCTGTGAACACTCTAACCTGAAAACCACAAATTGGACCCGCCTAGAGTTTATTTTTTAAACAAGAGCTGACAAACGATTTGTTCGTACAATTGTTTGTAAGCAATTTTAAAGTTTGAAAAATAATATTCTTTCATTCTGTTTTTTGAGATTTCAATGTACATGTACCCCTCAACTTGGAAGAGTTATGAGTTTTCGTTTGACAAGTCATCGGAAGTGGTACTCTGTATACTGGAGGAAATTGTCCGGTTTGTATTAAAAGCCAGGGATGGGTCCAAAGTAGAGTTCGAATTGGGACTGCGGCTAGAAATGACTGTAGGTGATGGTATCTGGTTGCCATGTTGGGAAATAGACGAGGCAGAGCTGGAGGAGCTAGGACGAGGACTAGGATTAGTGACAGCGTGAGGATATACATTGTGGTTGTCGGAAAAAATAGTTGAGTACATTGAGTTAGGACTTGTACTGGGGCTGGGAACGTTGACTGGATAAGTGAACTGGTGAATTGGCGGAAAACCAGCTGGATAAGCGATAGGCTGGTAAACCTGCGGCTGCTCTGGTGGTTTGTTGAAAGCTCCCAACAACTTGTCTATAGCAGTCGTCAGCGTTACGTTACTGCTGTCCATCAACTTCTTGGTATGCTGCTCATGCAGTACTTGCTGTTGGGCTTCCCATTGCCTGCTCGCCTCCAATTCCATCCTCATAAAGGTCTCGTGCCTTTCGACCATCTGCTCCTGTAGCTGCCTTTGCGAAAGAGACCACTGCTCGTGAAAATTTGTCAGCGCTTTGGCGTAGCTACCTTTACCCTTGTTTCTGTCTGAAGAAAAAAAACTTACATCAGTATGAAGCCAAATTTCCTTATTGATGGCAAGATTTTTCAAATTTGTCTGATGTTTATTTTTCAGGTAATTTGATGGTAAGTTGATGAAGATGAAAATTGATTTCAAGTACCTTGGAGTCTACCGACCCTACGTTGCACACCATGAAGTGCTCTATCTTGTCCAGGACCTCGGGCCTGGTGCCTAAGAACACCGCCATTCTCAGCAGCATTTTCTCCTAAAGTTACATTAAAGATTTGTTTGTTCAGATCATTTGTATATTTTCATACACGTATTTGTTATATACATTGAGAATATCTAGGAGAGATCTAATTACCATTAGCAGCTTCAGGATGATCCTGTCGAATAGCTTCTGCATTAGGGTTGGCAAGCTGACGTGCAGGTTCTTGTTGACCAAGCGGAGGTTGACGTGCAGGTTCTTGTTGTCCAAGCGGAGGCTGACGCACAGGTTGCTGTCGAGCAACAGGGTGCTGGCCTTCAGGTGCTTGGCGAGCAGGAGCAGGCTGGTGGATAGGGTTCTGCCGAGCGACTGGACGCTGGCAAATAGGTTCCTGTTGCACAATGGCTGGCTGTCGTGCTGCTTCTTGTCGAACAAGAGGCAACTCATGTTCAGTTCCTCGTTGACCAAGAGGCTGTTGCTCCTGTTCTTCAGGAACGGGCAGCACATGTTGATCACTCAAAGCCATCGGATCGTCAGGGTTGTCCCCGTCAGGATTATCAATAGTAATCATACCGCCTAGCCCGACTGTCCCCCAAACAACATTTTGTTCTGCTTGTTCTTCATCTGTTGTAAAAAATCAAGAAATGTGATATGGAACATGCAGAAAATACACAAAATTGGCCTATTCATTTCCATTATACGTTGATTTGTTCTAAAACATACACAGGAAATGAACAGTGTAATCTTATCTTGTCAATTCACATTCGACACTTTAGAATGAGATTCATTTGCGACGCTGCTTGAATGCATATAAATCTGTATTACATACTGTGTAACATGTCAGCAGTTGCAGGATTCCGACCTGAGTCTACCCCAGCGTCAATTAATCTGGCCGCAGGTCGATGGCCAAACAATTCATATAAAATTGTTTGATGGGGAATGGATTCAGATCCTGCTCCAGAGACATTGTGCTGTTTTTTCAGCTCTTTGAACGTGCTTCGTAGGGCATAATACTTGATGCGTACTTGTGTCGCAGTTCTAGTATACCCTTTAGTGGCCATCTCCTCACTTACTTCGTTATAACATTCATCTGATCGAAGCTCACGCCCGTCTAGTTTAGCATGAATATTCTTCTCTTTGAATATTTTCAACATCGCACCTTCCTCCGCCCAAGTCCAGTTTACCCGTTTTTTTTTTCAGCGTTGCAGGACATCTGCAAATTATAAATGGTCAATCAACATAAAAGAAATTGGTAGTCTCGGTAAGAGAATATTCTCAGATTCTGAAAGAATCATGAAAGACTTTTATAAATATTGCAGAAAATTGAATCTATGAGTCTATTTTGAAACTTTTCAGCATGACTAGACCTCTTACGCAAATAAATCGAGAAATATCGGAAATATGGGAAAACATTATTCGAGTTGAGAGATATTTTCATGAAAAAATATAGAATATGTAATAAATATCTACATTACTCATAGATTTTTAGAAAATTTTATTGAAAATTTCGAGACGAGGAATGGCCAGGAAATATTCTTTTTCCCGGAGAACCCAACCTCACTCATGCCTATGCAGAAGTAGTGCAGAAGCTGCCAAAAAATATGATACACATCTCGTAGTTGAACACCTCGCAAAATATTCGGAAAATATACTTGCCTTTTCGAATGATTTCCTCACTTTGCAATACTTTTTTTGTACCTTGAATCACTATTCACTGCTGAGATCACGCTAGCCGATGAGCACCAGGGGCCAGAATCTGGTGATTCCCGCGTATTTCATCGATTGTAGCGGTAGAATCGATTTAGAGCGCAATCGATGCGTAATTTCGATTGTCTATACGATCGTCGCTCTCTGTCGCTAGCGACCAAACAACGAAACATTTGAGCCTTGTAATAAATGAAGATTTTCATTCAAATGAACCCTTTTCAATCCGTTCAGCATTTTAATATATCTGGAATGATCAAGTCCTGGGGTCGCAATTTCTCTGTATGTGTAATTTACATGCTGGGTGATGTTTATAGGTTAGGTTAGTGAAAGCGACATGTAATAATTTGGAAATAGGACCGAAACGGCCGACATTGATTGATACAATTTTTCGACCACCCAGCCCATTTTATTTTGTATTTGGGGCATTCCATGTCAACTCATCCAATGATTTTCGCTCACCATTTTTGATTCGCTTCATGATTTTTATACGATACTACGGTCTCAAAAAACCACTGCTGAATTTTTTCAGATTTTTCCCTCCAGCCGTTAATTTTCTATGATCATTCAAACCCATATAAAATCGGCATTTTTTTAAATT
This sequence comes from Tenthredo notha, assembly GCA_914767705.2. NCBI lineage: Eukaryota > Metazoa > Arthropoda > Insecta > Hymenoptera > Tenthredinidae > Tenthredo > Tenthredo notha. Next base: position 13,848,104 of record OU611911.1, on the reverse strand, counting down.
CTCAAAAAATTCTCAGAAATTTCATTTTTCATTTCGATCATTTTGACAGCCCTCCTCAGTTGAAGTCAGTTGAAGTCAGTTGACTTCGTGAAGTCTTGAAGTCAGGTGTACGGTCAATCATCGAGTGACCAACCCCTCGCCTATTTCCGAACCTGAATCAATTTACCACATCGATTACCGACCCAAATTACTTTCCATTTGCGGTTTACGTGATCTATAATCGCTGGGTTTTACGCTAAATCTGTGAATATAATTTTTTTAACTCAAATACATCTCTGAGCTAATACTCGATTTTGACCCGTTTACGTTGTTCCAAATAACATAAGTTACAAAAATTAGTAGCTAATAACACGTAACTCGGTGCACCTAAACGTAGTATAGTATTTGACCCGTTTACGTCGTTTGAAATAGCGTAAGTCACGAAAATCAGTAGCTAATAACACGTTATTCGGTGCACGTAAACATAGTAATAGTCTGAAATCAATTTATTTTATCACCAAAGTTTTTTTCACATCAAAAAAAATTTATTTTCAAAATCATGTGTCGTAAGGATTTTGGTGCACCGTTGGTCCAATTCAATCTCTCGACGTCTCATTTTCTTCGGTGAACCATTCCTCATCTTGTGAATGTAGGAATCTGGAAATAAAAAATTATGTCATAAGTTATGATCAATTTATCAAATTTTGAAAAATTACAATCACTCATTTCTTAAATAACTTGGCCAAAACTAAAAATTTTCAAAATTCCTACATTCACATGATGAGGATTTGTTTTCTGAACAAAATGAATCTAAGATGACCTGAATCGGTCCAACGGTGCTCCAAAATCCTTACGACACAGTTCAAAAAATATAGTTCTGAGATAAACGCATTTGAAGTTTTCACCAAAAAGTTTGAAATTACTATTAAGAAGGCTCAAGATATGGAAAAAAGTCTTACATAAAAGTTGTTTAGTAAAATTTTTTTTTTCTTTTTCTGTCATCAAAATTTTTTTTCCTAGTTTCATTAAATATGGCCCAAGATATCAAAAAATGTTTAACATAAGAGTTGTTTGTGACGAAAATTGTGATGAAAACAAAATAGTTTTAAAGAAAATTTTCCACTCCTTCAAACTTTGGTTACTCACCACTTCTAAAATGCTCCAGCAGCATACGATGGTCCTGCTTCTAAATCTAGCGCAGCCTCATTTTGGCCAAGCCGCAATCTCCTGAAGGCGATTCGGGCTTCGCGAGTGGCATTCGCTGCTTGGCATCTTGCCTGCTTCAGGCGTGTCTGGTCAGCCTGAATCGCGAGATTCTTCGCATTGGTCCCTGGAGTGATCTGAAGTGCCGACATGATTTGCAAAATGCCGGTGGCTCCTTCGGAAAAAGTTATCGCTGCCAAGTTTGCTCCGATACGCACCAAATTTTGTCCTGTGTAAACTCTTTTCGGGCAGATTTTCCAGATCAAGTTATTCAAGGACTCATTGGCGTTCTGAGTTTTACCCCCTATACAGCGAGTGAGGAGTTCTGGAGCCGTCAAGTTTTTAAACACAGGCTTGATCGCATCCATGACAACTTGTGGAAGAGAATGTTTGTGTTTATACTGTTCCACTGTGTCAGCCGCAGTTGCCTTGTTGTATTGGCACCACGAATCTTTTCCACTCGGGCACAGATGATGCTGAGGTCTTATGTCCGTGGAGCATTTATGGTACCAGATTGCCCATATCGCATCACTCATATTTTCAACCGAGCGTGAATTGTTCCGGATAGCATTTCCGTAATAAGACTGCATTTGGTCGATTATTACATCTGTGAGTCGACCCTTTCCACCCAACGGTCTTCCATCAGACAGTTTTTGGCCTTGAAGTCTCGATTTGAGTTTGCGCATCTGTGTTCCAAATCTTTTTTGAACATGTCCGCAGCACTCGATTTTGGTGATCGTTACTTCTGGTCCGTAAGGCTGTGCCTTCACAACGGCAGCGTAACTCTTCGTATCTCCATCGCCGATATAGCCGGTGTACTTCGCGTCGAAGTTTTCTTGGGAGCGCTGGAATATTTTAACCATGCCGTTCACTTCCATGGCCCCAGAAGAACCGGCATGATTAGCCTGACAGTGAGGTTTGTGTTGGTCATACCACATTTCCCATTCTTCTCCGGTCTGCTTTCCCTTCCATCGTATACATGCGTTACAGTGGGAAGATAAAACTTCAAGATCGACTACCTTTCCTGTTTCGCTACCGATTACTGTACAAACACCGTTGAGCGATCTGAATCCTCGTCTTTGCCATGACCCATCACATTGTACGGTCATCTCTCGAGCTTCAGGTGTTGCTGAAGCCTCGATTTCCTCCTCGATAGTTTGGCGAAAGACTGTATCGGCAACTTCAGATGTGGCTTCGACCATGCGTTGTACAACTATGTTATATGTTGAGCGTTTTACAGGTGGCGGAAGGTCCATTACTCCACAAAACGTTGACAAGCTCTCGAAGCCCTGACCGACACATCTCATTGCTAATATGCTTCGCCTATTTATTTCAAATGCACCTCGCATTTTGTCAATCGTAGGGCCGCTCTTGAAAGTTCTCAATTGTATGCAATTCGTGCATGTGATGCCATACGTACCGCCAAGGCCTTTCAAGCTGACTTCGGTGATAATTATCGATCCACCGCAGGTCTTGCAGCATAGATGCTCCCGAAGAGTTTTGAATAAGGTTTCAATATGGAAGAGCCTATAGCCAGCAGAATCAGTAGCCTTGTAATCCCCACTGATCTTAGTTTCGGAGGCTGTCGGAATATTAGGAGCTTCTTTTTCAGGGGTAATATTGCCACCAAAGACTTTCACCCGTTTTTTTGAACGGCCATGTGATCCTTTCACGCCGTCACCGGTACTCCGCGCTTTGCGTTTCATGTTTTCGCCTATTATTATTCTAAAGTTTCGAATTGATTCACCTAATATGATCTGCGAACAGAAAGAAAAAAGCTTCCACCGCGCACGAGTCGGCAGAAACTTTTTACGTGTATTAGTGTTCCAAGTCAGATACTTACTTTCAGGTTATTTCGTGGCAAACCACGAATATTCTAAACACGATACTTGTAGTCGACACACACACAGATAACAATGAGGCAATCGAGTTATTATAATGGATTGCGGATTATTTAGTACTGAAAAGTACTGTTTTTTTTTTATATATATAGCAATTTCTCACAACTTGAAATCCCGAAAACGTCAAGAACGCTCGAAAGTGCTCGAAATGTGATGGCGCAGCATAGAACATGTGAGCGTGATGAAATCTAACGACAGCGCCACTTACGTCGAGATCGCCGCGGCTCGATAACGGTTTTCGGTCGATAACTCCGTTATTTTAACGAATTTCTCAACGCCAATTTTTGTACAGATAGGTATGACCCTAAGGTAGCAGAATCCGCGAAAAGCGAAAAAACGATTTTTTAAAAGTTTGACGCTGTACTGGTCCCCTTAAGTTGTTTAAATTTACAATACAATAATTGAATCCATGTCGTGGTAATTTTTGAAATATAACTAACACTCACACCACACCGGCCACTCAAGTCGTATAATAAAAAACCACATCGTAATCTCACAAGAGTTAAGAATAATTGATTTTTCAATGATAACACTTTAAATTGTTTAATTGTTATACGTTCATTGAGTTGAGATTGCGAATGCCAGATCATCAATGACGATTCGGTTGGAGGTCCTAAAAAATTCCAGACAATGTCGAAATCCTCCGGCATTACCCAGGTAGAAAATAACCTTGGCGAACTGCGTTTAGTCAATTTCGAGCTAGCATTTGGCCGTGATTAAGCTTGGCACGCGAGACATGCGACTGCGAGCTTGATTCAGATTGCCGCTAGCCACATTTTTCGTGTATTTGCTAGTCTGCTAGTTTCCTCGTCAACGTAGCTAGGCGCGATCTATCATTGTGTATTCGAAGTGAGTCTGCTTGAACGCGAGAAGTGGGCTGTGGGTCATTAGGAGTCCAGTGGCGACCACTGAGTGAGCCGGACACGTTAACATCGAAATCGCTGATCCGGGAAATCCTTTGTTGCTAGGAGCAAAGTATTTCTCAGGGGCGATTTCGATGGCTAACGAATAAATGTTTCTGTGCCGTTAAAAAAAAAAAAAAATAAAAAAAAAAAGGGTTGATAAAGTTATTAAATTCAGTGAGGAAATAATTAAAATTACACTTATTGGTGATAAGGCTATAAGCGAATTAATAAGATATCGATAAAACACAAAGACTCAGAGCTCCGTCGTAAGGAAATTAAAGATTTTAAGGGGGTATTCTAGTCTAGAAAATTGAAAAAATCGATTTTTTTTTTTTTCATATTTCGATAGTTTAGATATTCAAGAATAACTCTCTAAAACGATTTTTCAAAATTCGAATTATTTTGAAAGTTATAGCCCTTTTAGTGTCGTGGCAACTCGGCCGGTTTGAGCGGAACGAATCTAACAATAGGCGGCTAGAGGCTCCGACTACCCGAAGATATAATAATAAAGACGTTTCTTTTTTAACAGATCTCGTAATTCCCCATGCATGAAGCTGGAATGGCTGATTAGGAGAATTGAAGTTATATGTACTGTTCTATCAATTACACCGCCTAAAATTTTACGTAAAACTTTAAACGCGTTTTTCTCGAAACTAGTTTTTTCAAAACGGCCGTCACAAAATCTCAAGTTCTAATCGACCGATTGACTTGAAATTTGGTATGAATATTCTTTATATATCCCTCTTCAGTATGAACCGCTAAAAACTCGAAATTTCTAATTTTGAATATTTTTTAAAAATTGGTAAAAGGTAAAAAATTAGTGAAAAAATCGACCCTCTGTTTTGAGTAGCCGCCATTTTGTGGGAAAATTTTTTATTTTCAGTTTTCATGGTTCATACTATTTCGACATTTGTACTAATCAAGAATCTATCCTTTTTTTCTGTTACTGATGACCAGAAGGGTGGGAATCGTGGCGGCGAGGTCACATATTTCTGTTTTTTCCCCTCTACTTAAACGGCGCATAACTCACTCAAATTTGAATTGTTTTTTTGGAATTTTTTTTTTATGTATTCTTGAGATATCAATAGAAAAATGATAAAACTATGGATGGTAAAAATATTCACTGCTTTTCTTTTTATCGAGCGTCAAAAAACGCCCGAAATTCGGGCTTCTAGACTAGAATACCCCCTTAAGAGTATAACCGAAAGAGCGGGTAAAATAGGGCAGATAAATAAATAAAATGGCTCAAATTCAAATAAATAAATAAAATACTAGAGTCAAGCTCATGACATCTTAAGGTGGCTCATCAGTGAATTGAAAAACCGGGGATACGGATGAAAATTCGAGAGGGTGTTATCTAAGATGCAATGAACACTCTCTCGAAATTTCAGAGTATGTTGCCAGGCAATTTATTACGAACGAGTAATTGAAAAATACCTATTTTAACATGGTTCTTATGGCAGTTGATTTCATTTTCACCGGAAGTGACATGATATCTTTTGATAAAGACGAGAGATTTTATTCAAATTCGAAGTATTGAAAGATGAAATTGTGAACTTTCCAATGATATTTGAAAAGTTGTGTCTTGCCAGGGATTTTTCTGAGAAATTTAATCGCGAAAGTCATCGTGTTGTGCAAATCTCGGATACAATATGTCTGTTATGCGCGTGAGGAAACACGCGACGCGCGCGAAATTTAAATCTGTCATCGAGTTTCTCATAAAGGACAATTATAATCGGGTTTTCAGCTTATATATTAATATATATTAATAGTATGTAATAAAAAATGAGATATATTGATATATATTAATATATACTAATAGTATGTAATAATTAGATATATTTATATATATTAATATATATTAATAGTATGTAATAAAAAATTAGATTTTTATTAATTAAAATTAGGTTGTGTTGAACTGTCATAAGAGGCTGTCAGTTTTTTACTCGGCGCTTGCATACTGACAGTGATAAATACTTTTGTCAATTGAGACTTTATTTATAATATTATTAATTATAAATTACGGATAAAACATCACGGGAAACATCATCGAAATTCATACATATTATTTAGACAGATTATTTAAAAAATATCATGATAGGTTTTATGATTCTTTTTCACGCCATGATTTTGACTAGTAATGTCACTGATGAGCCACCTTAACACGTGGCGTGATGTGATGTCCGCAAATTTGGTATAGCATCCGCCATCTTGTTAAATGCTTGTACAAAAATAGTTGGATTTGAAAAATTTAATGAATCTGAAGGCTAATTCACGGGAAATATAAAGACTTTAGGCAACACAACCAAGCTGGAATAAAAGTAGAGCAAGAAATAACTATCAACCATACTCTCTGAATGAGATGGGCTTGGATTAAAATCATGGCCGTTCACCGAGCAAACTAAAGGAAAATAAATTTGGAAAAATAACATTGACTCTATAAAATAAGGCTAGAGAAATTGATAAGGAAAAGAGCTTGCATAAAGTCTTCTGTGGTTAAATAAAATAAAAGGAATTTACTGCAAACAAAATTAAAAAAAAAAAAATAAAAAACAAAAAAAATCAAAACAAAAAATCTCCAAACGACGATTGCACCAAACGTATCCAGGAAAAAAAAAATTATAAAGAAAGTGGTACATAGCGCCGTAAGGGCTAGATATCCAACAAGGAAAAAAAAAAAAAAAAAAAAGTGGGCTGTGTTGTGGCTATACGAGATGGACGAAAAAAGGAAACGAAAGCTAACCTCAACGCGAATGCGGGTCCGTAGGTTTCGAGCACTCAAAAAACTTAGAAAAAGATTAGAAAATGTAAGTGGTGAAAGCGCAGTGGACAGCAGTAGTTCAGACGGTTTTGATGAAAATCAATTTGGTTTCGATTCGGTTATTAATCACAGTTCCTCGAGTTCTGATCAGAACGAACAGGTCAGCTCTAATAGTGATAGCGACGAAAGTGTTTCTAGGAATGATGATAGTGTCGATGAAGAAGAAAATAGTGGTGTCGAAAATGAAATAAATGATGAAAATCATAGACCCATTGACCCTATTAGTGAGAATGAACCTGAAGATGACGACGAACCTAACCCCCTACCACCTATGAATGATGCTAACAACAGACAAGATCCCGAAGTACAACACCTACGGAAATGGGCGATACAATATAGAATTGCGCATTCACATCTCGATCCTCTTCTTAAAATTCTACGAAGTAGATTACTGCCTGATCTACCAGCAAGTTCTAAAACATTTCTAGGTACGGCTGGAGCTGAATATACAATTATTGATATGGAAGATGGAAATGGTTCTTTCGGGAAATTTACTTATCTTGGTATCGAGAAAGGCTTAAAGTTATGTATAAATCCGAATGCACATGAGCAACCTAGAATAGAACTGCAGTTCAATTGCGACGGACTTTCGATATCAAAGTCTAGTTCACGCCACATCTGGCCTATACTATGCAAAGTGCATTCTGGAACAGCAAATTACGAACCATTTGTTGTTGCTTTATATTGCGGTGAATCCAAACCAAAACTAGTCGAAGAATATGCCAAAGATTTCATTTCAGAAATTAATATGTTATTGGCAAATGGTATCACAATCTTAAGAGTAAACTACACTGTCGAAATAAAAGGTTTTATATGCGATACGCCGGCGAGAGCATTTCTGAAGTGCACTAAAGGCCATACAAGTTTCAATGCCTGTGAGAGATGTGAATGTGTAGGCCGGAGAGTCGGAGGCACTATGACTTTTTCAACTGTTGATGCAAACCCAAGAACCAACGAGACATTTCGAAATTTCAATGATCCTGATCATCACAATAAAGCTTCGCCGTTTTTGCTCATCGTCCCAAATATTGATATGATAAAGGTCTTCATACTAGACTTTTTTCATTTGGGTTTTCTCGGTTGCAATGCAAAGTTATTGGATAATTGGATGTCTGGTAAACCAGCTGTTAAACTAAGCCGAACAAACAAGACAGAAATATCACGTCGTTTGAAATGTCTAAGTTCACAAATACCGCATGAATTCCAACGACAGACGAGAGCCCTAGCCCATGTTCTCAAGTGGAAAGGAACTGAACACAAACTTTTTTTACAGTATCTGGGGCCAATAGTATTAAAGGACACCTTGAGGCCAGAAGTATATGATAATTTTATATTAATGCACATAGCTTCTCGACTCCTTTGGTCTAAAATGACGGCGACAAGTATCAGATATCAAGAATATGCAAAAGAGTATTTGAACCAATTTTTCCTAGGTGCTATAAATATATATGGTGAAGAATTTGCTACGGTCAATATGCATCATCTCATTCATTTGATAGATGATGTCCAAAATATGAACTGCAGTTTGAGTGAGATCCAGGCTTTTCCATATGAAAATGAATTAGGCAAGATTAAAAGAGATCTGCGGTCACCAAACCGAACGATTGCACAACTATGTCGTAGATTGCATGAGCGAGCT